>CM053614.1:73097165-73129104 GCA_028646535.1 Procyon lotor
AGAACTGAGCCACCATACCGTGTGGAAGTCCAAGTTGCTCATGAAAAGGCCCATTTGGAGAAACCAAGCTTCCTGGCTCATGGACACGGCTGGGCCCCTCCTTCAGCCAACACCCAGCACCAACTTGCCAGGTATGTGAGCAAACCATCGTAGAAGTGGGTCTTTAACTTTAACCCCTGTTCATCCACCCCAGATGGTACCACATGGAGCAGAGACAAGCTCTCCCTGAAAAACCTTTCAGAATTCAGATTTTTGAGCAAACGAAACGATTCCTGCTGCTTTAAGCCACTAAGTTTTGCAGTTGTATTATATGGCAATGGATAACTGATACAGCGAACTAAAAGAAAAGAACTATACGGCCAAATCAAAACTGTTATTGCATCCATCCCTAGCTATGTACATTATGAGAAAAAATGCCCAGCCATTACTATCCTTTAACATTTTATTATGGAAAACTTCAAATATACAGAAAGTAAATGAGTATCATGAACCCCTATGAAATCATCACCCAGTTTCAACGATTATCCCATTCAGGGAGTCTTCAAAGTTGTTCATGTTAACAATGATTTTAAAAATAACAACATCTTGGGGCATCTGGGTGGCTCAGTGGGTCAAAGCCTCTGCCTTCAGCTCAGGTCATGATCTCAGGGTCCTGGGTTCAAGTCCCGAATCGGGCTCTCTGCTCAATGCGGAGCCTGCTTCCCCCTTTCCGCCTGTCTCTCTGCCTACTTGTGATCTCTCCCTCTCTCTCTCTGTCAAATAAATAAATAAAATCTTCAAAACAAAAATAACAACATATTAAAGAAAACAGGAAATGATAAGACAAAATGGATGAAAACATGCAAAATTTTAATCAAAATGTATAAAAAGAACAACTGATAATCCTGAAACTGAAAAACATACTGTTGGAAATTAAGAATCCATTTGATATACTTAACAGTAGGTAGGACACAGCATAAAACAGAATCAATAAACTTGAAGACAGTCAGTGAAAAATATCCAAGCTTGAGCACAAAGGGGGAAAAAAAGGAAAAAACAGAACAGGGGGGAAAAGAAATAAATAACCTAGCATATTTATAACTGGAGTCCCAGAAGGAGAAGAGAGAATTGGGTAGAAGCATTATATGAAAATGATCATAAATGTTCTAAAACGATGACAAATATCAATCAATAGAACAGGTATTGAAGTCGACAAGTCAAGCAGGGTGTTCTGTTTTGGTTTTTAAATCAGCCTCTATGCAAGTGTCTGCGGGGAAATAATACTCGGGTTTTATTTAAGATAGGTAGGGGAGGGGGCGCCTGGGTGGCTCAGTGGGTTAAGCGACTGCCTTTGGCTCAGGTCATGATCCCAGGGTCTTGGGATCGAGCCCCACATCAGGCTCCCTGCTTGGTGGGGAGCCTGTTTCTCCCTCTCCCTCTGCTGCTCTGGCTGCTTGTGCTCTCTCGTTCTCTCTGTCAAATAAATAAATAAAATCTTAAAAAAAAAAAAAAAAGATAGGTGAAATTCAGAAGAAGTTAAATAGGCAGGGAATCTGTGATTAAAAAAAAAAAAAAAATGTCTTCCAAAGTTTACAGAAGATGGGTTTTAGAGGCTCACTAGTCCTGCCAAATCGGGTCAGATGAAGAGCTGCGCAGACTATACCAGGCACAGGGCGATTCATCCTGATAGCTCCTCGGGGAAGTGGGTTACCAGGTGAAGGTGGCAGTGTGGGCCCCCAGAAAACTGCTCCCTTGCTCCTACTGCTAATGTGGTAGCAGAAGGGAGAGAAGGACTCCTCATGAGAAAATCACCTTAGGTGAAGGGCACTTCTGAGGGCCTCCCTCCTCTGGGCGCGAAGCAATGTGGTAGGCTGGGGAGGGAGGGGGGCTCGCGCCCAAAGAAGGGACCCAGGATCCTCTGCCGGCCTCCTCGTGTTATGGAAAGTGGAGAGCACGATGAGGAAAGGCCATCACTTCCCTGATGTTCCCTGACCCTCAACTCAAGTCCACTTCTGCTACCTACTCCACAGCCAAGCTAGACCAAGTCATCACTCAGAAGAGCTCGATCCTAAATTTTAAAGACAAACATTCCACTTTCTGACCCCTACCCTCCTACTTTTCCAGCTCCCTCACTCCATTACTCCCTCTACCCCTCTTTACTCCTTGGGAACCTCCACTTTCTGCCCGTGTATCAGTATCAGGAACTGTTCTCACTTCCCTCCCAGTCCCTCGGCCCATCCCTCAGACACTCTAAAAAGCTTAGCTACTTGGCCGCCGCCCCTCCAAACTATATGTCTGGAAATGCCTATCCTGGATGAAGTCAACTCTTATTTCTATACCCACATCTGGTTTACTGACTGCTACTTAAGAAAATCACGCTATGGGGAAGAGGAGTACCGTGCCCTCTACATATTTTCAAATATAACTGTATGGAAGTAAAACATGAACGAAACTCAACAGGAAAAAATTAAAACAATACAGATGTATACGGCAAAAAAAATTTTAAAAATAAAGCCATTCCCCCCAAACATTTGCTGTAAAAAGTTTTGCATATGTTCTATGCAGGTAGCCAGATATATGTTCCTACATATACATATCCACAGATACACATACATATATGAAATCGGAGTAGCTACATTGTAGTAGACACTTCTAGGGCAACTTGCATTTTTTTTTTCTTCTTTTAAAATACTTCTGGGAAAGCTTTTCTTCTTAAAAAGTACTATCCCATTCCCTTATTCATATGTAAGTTATTTACTATTTTCACAATAATGAATATCCTTGCACAGCTTTCTGGATACAGTGAAAGTCTATGTCTAAAGTGGATCCCTAGAAGTGAAATGTTTGGTCAAAGGGTGTATGCATTTACCATTTTAATAAATACTTCTAAATTACCATTCGGAAAGGCTGTACCAAATTGCCCTCCCAACTGCACAGGAGACTTACTATCCCAAGCTGGGCTCTCAACACTGCCAGGCTCTCCTTCCCTAGATTTCTCTCCCTGTAATCTCCACAAACCTCATCTCTGCTGGAAACCCCTTCTGCAGCCTCCAACCCCACCCAAACGTACACATTCTTAGCAAATATCTCACCAAATATTTGTAGAGAAAATGGAAGTTACTTGGCTTTCTACCTCCCAAACAACAAAACCTACCCACCCCTCTCCTGTCCTCCTTCCTCCTAATGACAGGGGAGGGAACAGTCTCCTCGGGGGAGGGCAATCCCAGTTGTGGGGTCCTTCCTTCCCTTCACAAGGAGACCTTCCGTTTAGAGGTCTCAGCGTCCGCTCTCTGCTCAGCTTACCTGAAACCTATCTTCTGCCTTCATCGCACAGGCTCACCGTGTGCCAAACCCACCATACCTCCTCTTAGGTGACACTATTCCCACTCTCTTCATAAAGCCACACTATTCTGATTTTGCTGCTCAGTCTCTGGAACACTTCTTCCGCTGTCCTCCTCGGTCCTCGGGCCCCTCCTGCCCAGACCTTAAAGTCCGGAGTTTGCGGTTTCTGTCCCCGGGGCCCTGCGCTCTTTCTCCGGGGAACATGTCACCCTGCCCCTCCTTTCAGCCACCATCACCCCCCTCTATCTTCTCTCTTATCTGTATCTTCAGCCCAGATGGCCGGTCTGTTCAAGGCTGACTTCATCCTCTCCCATTCCGCTCCTCACACCCTCCACTCGCTCTCTGGCCAAACCCTAGCCCCTCCTCCGGGAAATCTGCGGAGTCCTCTCCCTTCTAACTCCGCCGCCACGTGGCTCCAGTACCTCGAAGACCTGAGGAATGTAGTTCTCCTTGAAGTAGTTCCTCAGCCTGGGGTTGGCATTGCGTAGTGAGGCCATGATCAGTGGCCCCACTGAAATTCCCCGCCAGCCCTGCTCGCTTCGCGAAGCAGGCGCCGCGCCCAGCTTAGGGGCTGGCGCGTCCTGGCGTTGCCCCGGCAACCGCGGGGCGGGGCGGGAGCGGCGCAGTAAGGTCCCGCCCCCTGAGCGGGGGGCGGGGGAGGGTGGGCAGTAGTGAGGCTGGAGGAAGGCTCGGGCCCCGGCAGCACCAAGGGGAAGTCCGCCTTCAGGCGGCCCCCGGGGTATCCCTTCAGGACACGCTGTCCCTGAGGCTCGGGACTAGTCCTGCCCGCCCCGCCTCGCCTCTGCCGCGCTGCCGGGACGCCCGGGGGCCGCAGTGGGCGGTCTTACTAGTCTGGCCGGGCCGTTTCCGGGAGGCGGAGCTCAGACCCCACTTCCTTCCTCCGCGGTTGGCTCGCGCTCCGGTGGCGGCGGCGTCCGCTGGCTCCGGGGCTCCCGCACCAGGCCCAGCGTTGCGCCCCAGCCCCGGTGGCGGCATGGGCGGCGCCCGGGACGTGGGCTGGGTGGCGGCGGGCCTGGTCCTCGGGGCGGGCGCCTGTTACTGCATTTACAAGCTGACGCGGGGCCAGCGGCAAGGCGGCCGCGGGCTACGGCTGCGCCCCTCGCGCTCCGCAGGTGAGGCCGCGGGGTGTACGGGGGTGGCGGGGGACGGCGGGCCGGGGCTGGGTGTTATCCCTGGGGTGAAGGTTGAAGACAGCAGGCGCTCGTGGCTCTCGGGTGCTCGCGGCCAAAGAAGCCGAGTCAGGGGAGGGCGGGAGGCTCGTGAGCACAGCCAGGTGCAGAGAGGACTGATCGTCCACTTGATTGCGTGCGTGTAGGGTTCTGAGCCGCCCCCTGCCTCCACTTAGTTCAAAATCCCGGCGTGAAAAGTTGCCTAAATTTTCCTGCCTGAGTGCGGCGTCACAGCGGAGGATTGGCTAGGTTTCTCATAGGTTTCTCAGAAGCATGTCGATTACCCCCGCTCTGTTAATGCTTGCTCCCGGCATTTGTGTTACGAAAGGGATTCACCCTACCAGGGCCCGGGTGTTGCACGGCCTGGAGCGGTAGATAAAATTGTGCCGGCAGTTGTCCTGGAAGAAGGAGAGCCGGAGGGGTAGTTCTGCCTCCTCTCGGCCCAGCCTCAGAGGGGAGGTACCTTGAAGTCACTGCGGTTCATAAACAAAATTGCAGAGACATCCTGGAGATTAACGGACACCGATGTTCGTATCAGTTTAAACAGTTGTCTGCATGCAGGAGGAGGCTACCCTCCTGGCGAAGAAGTGCACGGTTAGGTGGTTGTCCAAAAGTCCCTATTGGTGCAGTCGGGATTCTGAGGATTTGCTGGATGTTTTGGAGGGAAATTTCAGGTCTTGGACGCTGTTACAGAAATAATTAAAAATGAAATCTCCTGCCAACCCAGAAACCCCTCTCTACAAATACAGAAAAGAACTAAAGTTTTATTGTTGAGTAAGCATTAAGCTAGATTGCTGTGTACAGGCAGTCAGCTAATGGGTTTGAAAAGAGAATTCTCACCCTTTTATGCACCTAGGCAGATAAAATCTATTTCATACCACCTGCATGTTCTCCAGAAAGACAGTAACTTGTCTTTAAGAAAAGTCTTCACAGCACCATTTACACACCGTTTGTCCTAAATTCGCTGGTAATTGAGGTGGCAGTCTGTGTTAGCTAATCGCTTTTATCCAAAGGAAAAATAAGGCTTGTCAGCATCTTTATGATAAGCAGGTGGTTACAACAGAGCCCCAGGTGCCAAGGCTAAATTAAGAGATCTGGGCTCCACCTCTCTTGATGTTTACATTTCAAACAGATGACCCCAAAGCCCCTAAGAAAGACTTTTTTTGCGGTGTAAACTGGCGAGAGGGATACCTAGCTTTTAAAAAGATATCATTTATATTAAGGAGACAAAGGATATACAGTTATACCTGACTCTTGAACAAGGGGAGTGTGAATTGTAACAGGCTCCACTTACGTGGAGGTTTTTTTTTTTTCAGTATATGTACTGTTTTGTAAATGTATTTTCCTTACGATTTTCTTAACATTTTCTCTAACTTGTTTTATTGTAAGAATACAGTCTATAAGACATATAACATACAACATATATGTTAACTGTTTTCAGTAAGGCTTCCAGTTAATGGCAGGCTATTAGTAATTAAGTTTGGGGGAATCCCAAATCGCACATGGATTTTGGCCCCCCTAACCCCTGCATTGTTCAAGGGTCAAGTGTACAAGTTTACTCAAGGAAATACTCAGAAAACAGTAGGGAGAAGGAAGGTCTCTTTCCCTTTTGGCACAAAGGAAAAAGCAATTTTCAAAAAACGATTTTTATTTACCCTTACTTACAAAGCCTAATTTGTTGTCTTCGTGTGAGAGATTGCTGGATTCGGGTACTTTCTCACTTACACTGACTCAACCTGGTGAACACCGACAAAGTCTTACTTTTAAACTGAATTTTACCAGTTTCTAAAGTCACCTTTACCTTAGGTCAGGCAACTTACAAAATAAGTTGCTTATGGTTCCTTCTTCCTGAAGCTACACCCTTTTATCTTGGAAGGTAACTTGACAAGTATCCGTTTTTTTCAACATCATCCTTAGATTTCGGAAGATGAGCTTTTTTGTTGTAATTGAGATAAAATTGACATAAAACATTGTATTAGTGATAGGTGTACAATATGATATGTGTGTGTGTGTGTATTTGATTTGATACGTTTGATTCAGGTATTTACATATCGCAGAATAATCCCCATGATAAGTTTAGTTGACATCTCTCACTTCATAGAGATTTTTTGTTGTTGTGATGAGACTTTTAAGATTTACTCTCAGCCACTTTCAAATACACAATACAGTATGGCTTGCTAACTGTAGTCATCAAGCTGTACATTACTTCCCTAAGATTTATTTGTCTTTAAGTTTGTACTTCCGATGACTCTCATCCATTTTACATTCGCCCTTCGCCTGCCTCTGGCAACCCCAGTCAACCTGTTTGGATTTATGAATTCGATTTTTCTTTTTCCTTTTTTTTTAGATTCGACATATACGTGAGATTATATCGTATTTGTTTTTCTTTCCTCTTAGAAAGGGAAGACTTGTTTCACTTAGAATAATGCCCTCAGAGTTCACCCAGGTTGTCGCAAATGGCAGGATTTCTTTCGTTTTATGGCTGAGTAATATTCCACTATTTCAATATTGTTATATATATAGACCACCTTTTCTTTATCCATTTATCTGTCAGTGGACACTGAGGTTGTTTCTGTGTCTTGTTACAAATAATGTTGCATAACTATTGGGGATGCATATGTCTTTTCAAGATAGTGATTTCTTTTTCTTCAAATAAATGCCCAGAAGCGGAATTGCTAGATCGTGTGCTAGTTGTATTCTTAATTTTGAGGACCCTCCAAACTGTGTTTGTGGCTGCACCAGTTTACATTGTCACCAGCAGTGCACCAGGGTTCCCTTTTCTCTACATCCTCACCAGCACTTGTTATCTCTTATCGTTTTGGATTTTTTTAAATTTCTTTTTGATACCCTTCTAACAGGTGTGGGGTGATACCTCATTATGGTTTTGATTTGCATGTTACTGATGATCACAGATGTTGAACAGTATTTCATGTACCTGTTGGCTGTTTATATGTCTTTGGAAAAAATGTTCAGATCCTTTGCTTACTTTTTTTAATGATTCCTTGGGTTTTTTCCTGTTGAGTTGCATGAGTTCTTTAAGATATTTTGGATATTAACTGCTTAACATAAATGATTGGGGGACATTTTCTCCCATTCTGTAGGTTGCCTTTTCATTTTATTGATGGTTTCCTTGGCTGTGCAGAAGTATTTTAATTCGATAGTCCACTTGTTTGTTTTCATTGCTTTTGGTTTTGGTGTCAAATCTAAAAAATCATGCAAAGACCTATGTCAAGGAGCTTTACTGCGTATGTGTTCTTCTAGGAGTTTGACAGTTTGAAGTGTTATGTTCAAGACTTTATTATAAGTGAATTTTTGTGTCTGATGTAAGATAGACATGTGGCTGTCCAGTTTTCCCAGCACCATTTACAGAAGAGACTGTCTTTTCCCCATTGTGTTTCTTTGGCTGCTTTGTCATAAAATAATTGGCTGTAGGTGCATAGGTCTTATTTCTGGGCTGCTCTGTTCCATTGATTTATGCGTCTGTTTTTATCTCAATACCAGACAGTTTTGATTACTATAGTTTTGTAATGTATTTTGAAATCAGGGAGCACAATGCCTCCAGCTTTGTTCTCAAGATTGCTTCGGCCATTTGGGGCCTTTTGTCATTCCATACAAATTTTAGGATTGTTTGTTCTATTTCTGTGAAAATGCCCTTGGAATTTTGGTAGGGATTGCATTGAATCTGTAAATGGCTTTGGATAATGTGGACATTTTAATAATACTAATTCTTCCAATCCATGAACATGAATAGCTTCCCATTTGATTTGTATCTTCTTCAATTTCTTTCATCAGTGCCTTAGAGTTTTCAGGGGACAGATCTGTGTACCTCCTTGGTTAAATTAATTCTTAGGTATTTTGTTCTTGTTGATGTAATTGTAAATGGAGTTATTTTCTTAATCTCTCCTTCTGATGGTTTATTAGTGTAGAGAAATGCAACTCGTTTTCTTATATTGATTTGGTAATCTGTGATTACCTATGTAATCACAGGTTTTTGGTGGAGTCTTGAGGGATTTCTCTATATAATGTCATCTGCAAATAGTTTTACTTTTTCCTTCCTGATGCGGATGGTTTTTATCTCTTTTTCTTGCCTAACTGCTCTAGCCAAGACTTCCAGTACTATGTTGAGTAAAAGTGGTGAGAATGGACATCCTTGTCTTGTTCTTGATGTTAGAGGAAAAGCTCTCAGTCTTTCACCGTTGACTGTGATGTTAGCTGTGGCTTTGTCCTATATGGCCTTTGAGGTACATTCCCTCGGTACCCTCTTAGTGCTGAGAGTTTTTATCATGAATGGATGTTGGATATTGTCACATGCTCTTTCTGCATCTATTGAGATGATATGATTTTTATCCTTCGTTTTGTTACAGTGATGTATCATACTGATTGAGTGCCCGCTGTTGAGCTATCTTTACCTCCCAGGGATACATTTCACTTGATCATGGTGTATGATTTTTTTTTTTTAATGTATTGTTTGCTCATATTTTGTGGGGGCTTTTTACATCTGTATTCATCATGGATTTTGGCTTATAATCTTCTTGCTTGTGGTGTCCTTGTCTGATTTTGGTATCGGTAATTTGGCTTTGTAAATGGGTCTATGCCGAGAGCCGCAGAAACCTCGCCGTTTGACACGGTCCGGCGAGGGGGCAGGTTTGCAAGGCTCCTGCCAAATGAACGGGGATCGGTATCTCCTCCTATATCTCTTTGTGTTACTCAGTGCCTTTCTTCTTTTTGGCCTAAGCCTTTTGCTCAAGTTGAGGCTCTGACCCACTTAACCTGCTTCTAAGCCAGACCGACATTTCCTTACAGAAACTACACGAAACAAGCAAACCATTCCCCCCACTGTAAAACCGTTAGAGCCGATAACTGCGAGGCTCCCTTCCAATGTGGGTCCACCAAATTATGCAGATAAGGTGATAAGGTACTTAAAGGCCAACACTTACACAGATCTTTAATAATCTACAGCCAACTTTAGTTCCCCTCTAGAAGATTCACAGTCCATCATCTACACCAACACCTGCATTCCCTTACAATGGAGAGTACACAGAAGATAAGGTAGGAGTGGTTAAATATAAAGACAATAGAGTTTTACTTCAGACTTTGCTAAAGAATACACAGGATGAGGCTCCCAGGGGTCTGCTCACCCAGCAGCAATAAAGGGCTTCCACAAACAGCTTGGGCCGTTCTGTAATAAACTCAAATGTCATCCTCTCTTATTTTGGTTAATGTGCAAAAGACATACGTGACTAAATCTTTTTCCAGTGTATAGAAGCAGTCATAAAAATTGTTAAGGGGGCGCCTGGGTGGCTCAGTGGGTTAAGGCCTCTGCCTTCGGCTCAGGTCATGATCTCAGGGTCCTGGGATCAAGCCCCGCATTGGGCTCTCTGCTCGGTGCAGAGCCTGCTTCCCCCTCTCTCACTGCCTACTTGTGATCTCTCTCCTCTCTGTCAAATAAATAAAATCTTTAAAAAAAAAAAATTGTTGTTAAGGGTCTTGTTGTTCAAAATGAGATAAGCCTGTCTCTGCCTCAGTCTTAGAAAAAACCACAGGTTCTACAAAAAACTTTTGTTGATCTAAGCCCCCTTATCTGAGAAAATCATTAACTGTTTTCCATGTAACCTGCTGCCTATAAATACAGAGTCAAACACCAATGAGGCAGAGATGCCTGGTGACTGAAAGAAACCTCTGGCTCTCTCACCCCTTTCGCCGACACCGTCCATCCTTCAGGGAACCCCTGGACTGCCTGGGCTGGACCCTGCTAGGTTTAAAAGTGTTCCCTCCTATTCTGTTTTTAGGAAGAGTTTGAGGATTGGTATTCTTTGAAGAATTTGGTAGAATTCATTAATGAAGCCCTGTGGTCTTGGACTTCCTTTTGTTGGCAGATTGTTGATTACTGATTCAGTCTCCTTACTAGTAACTGGTGTGATTAAGATTTTTTGTTTCTTCGATTCAGTTTTTGTAGATTGTATATTTCTAGGAATTTTTCCATTTCTTCTAGATTGTCCAGTTTGTTGCCATATAATTATTACTAATACCCTCTTATGATCCTTTGTATTTTTGTCGTATCAATTGTAATGTCTTTTTCATTTCATTGAGTCCTCTCTTTTTTCTTGGTAGCCACTGGTTTGCCTATTTTGTTCCTCTTTTCATTAAACCAGTTCTTAGTTTCATTGATCTTTCTATTGTCTTCCTACTCTGATTTATTTCTGCTCTGCTCTTTGTTATTTCCTTCCTTCTAACTTTGGGCTTTTTTTTTTTATGGGTCCTTGAGGTGTAAAGTTAGGTTGTTTATTTGAAGTCTTACAAATTTCTTCATATAAACATTTAGCACTGTGTACTTCCCTTTTTTTTTTTTTTTAAGATTTTATTTATTTATTTATTTGACAGAGAGGAGAGAGATCACAAATAGGCAGAGAGGCAGGCAGAGAGAGAGAGAGAGAGAAGCAGGCTCCCCACGGAGCAGAGAGCCCAGTAGGGCTGGATCCCAGGACCCTGAGATCATGACCTGAGCCAAAGGCAGAGGCTTTAACCCACTGAGCCACACAGGTGCCCCTGTGTACTTCCCTCTTAGAACTGTTTTTGCTTCATAAGTTTTGGTATGTTGTATTTCTGTCTTTATTTGTCTCAATACTTTTTTTCTTTTTTAAATAAAGATTTATTTTAATAAATATTTAATTTAATTTTTTTAAGATTTTATTTATTTATTTGACAGAGAGAGATCACAAGTAGGCAGAGAGGCAGGCAGAGAGAGGGAGGGAAGTAGGCTCCCTGCCAAGCAGAGAGCCCGATGCGGGGCTTGATCCCAGGACCCTGAGATCATGACCTGAGCCAAAGGCAGAGACTTTAACCCACTGAGCCATCCAGGTGCCCCTCTCTTTTGATTTTTTCTTTGATTCACTAGTTGGCTCACATGTTTAATCTCCATATTTTTGTGAGTTTTCCATTTTTTTTCTTGTAGTTTAATTCACTGCCTTATAATTGAAAACTATGTATATTAATTCAATCTTCTTAAATTTATGAAGACTTATTTTGTGGCCTACCATATGGTTTATCCTGGAGAGTGTGCTTAAGAAGAACATCTATTTTGCTTTTGAATAGAATGTTCTGTAGATGTGTGTTAAGTTCATCTAGTCTAACATGTCCGATGTTTCCTTATCAATTTTCTGTCTCGGTGACCTGTCCATTGATAAAAGTGGAGTATTGAAGTTTCCTGCTATTATATTGCAGTCTGTTTCTCCCTTTGGGTATGATTATCTCTGCTTTATAAGGTGCTTCTCTGTTGGGTGCCTACATATTTATGAATGTTGTATACTCTTATTTTGGATTGATCCTTTTATCTTTATATATTTATTTGTCTCTTATCACAGTCCTTGTTTTAAAGTCTTTTTGTCTGATACAAGTGTAGCTACCAGCTTTTTTATAGTTTCCATTTCCATGGAATATCTTTTTCTCTCCCTTCACTTTCAGTCTACTGAAAGTGCCACTTTCTTGGCAGCATATAGTTAGTGTGATATTGTGATTTTGAATTAGAAATATATATTTATTCTTTGTCCCCATTTCTGCCACAAAGCTCCTAAAACCCTCAGAATTTTCTGAGCGCTGTGAGCTATAAAGGTATCTTTTGTTATATTAATGGTAACTTTTGGAAAGCCCTGAAAGGATGGGGTCTTGTTACCAGGGGAGGCAAACATGTGATTAGAGGGCAATGAACTTAATAAGTAAAGTTTTCTCTGAGTTCTATGAGCTGCTCTAGCAAATTAATTAGACCCAAGGTGGGGGCTGGTGAATCTCTGATCAGAAGCACCCGTGACAACTTGGGCTTGCCCCTGGCATCCGAAATGGGGTTGGGGGGCAGCCTTTGAGGACTCATCCCATAACCTGTGGGGTCTGATACAGATAGAAGGTGTCAAAAGTTGAGTTGAATTGTAGAACCAGCTGGTGTCCAAGAATTGCTTGGTTCTGTGGAAAAACTCGATGTAGGTTGTAATGAGTGACCAGTATCAGAATGTGAATTGGGTCTTGTTTTTATTTCTGTTTTTATCCGTTGGGCCCCTCTAGGCTTTTTGACTGGAGGCTTGAGTCCATTTACATTTAAAATAGTTTTCAGTAGGTATGGACTTAATGCCATTTTGTTAATGGTTTTATGGCTGTTTTGTAATTTCTTTGTGCCTTTCTTTTCTTGCTCTCTTTGTGATGTGATAATTTTCTGTAGCGGTAGGTGTAGATTCCTTTATCTTTAATGTTTCTTTATCCACCATACGTTTTTGCTTTGTGGTTACCGTGAGGCTTAGCTAAAACCTAACAGTCTGTTTTAAGTTGATAATAACTGAAGTTTGAGTGCATTCTTGCTCCCCAAATACACGTATTTTATGTTTCAGATATCACAATTTATATCTTTTTGTCTTCTGTATTCCTTAACAAGTTATTGTACTGATAGTTATTTTTACTATGACTTTTAGCTTTCATACTGGGTTTATAAGTGATTTGCCCACTACCATTACATTATTCAGACTATAACTATTTATCTTTACCAGCAAGATTTATACATGTATATATTTTCCTGCTACTAATTAGCACCCTTGGTTTCAGCTTTAGGAAATTCCTTTAACATTTCTTATAATACCAGGCTACAGTTGCAGAACTCCTTCAGCTCTTGCTTGTCTGGAAAATTCTCTCTCTCCTTTATTTATGAAGCACAACTTTGCCAGTTAGGTTATTCTTGGTTAATGGTTTTTTTTCTTTCAGCACTTCGAATATACTGTGGCACTCCCTTCTGGTCTGCAAAGTTTTGGCTAAAAAAATCTGTTTATAGTATTATATGTAATAAGTTATTAATTATTTACTCTCATTGCTTTTAAGATTTTCTCCTTGCCTTTAACTTGACTTTTTTAAAAGATTTTATTTATTTAGGGGCGCCTGGGTAGCTCAGTCAGTTAAGCATCTCCCTTCGGCTCAGGTCATGGTCCCAGGCTCTTGGGATCAAGTCCCGCATCAGGCTCCCTGCTCAGCAGAGAGCCTGCTTTTCCCTCTCTCTCTGTTTCTCCCCCTTAGGCTCGTTTTCTTTCTCTCTCTGCCAGTTAGTTTATTTACTTATTTGAGAAAGAGAGAGAGAGAGAGAGAGAGAGGTCCCCTAAGCTATCTTCACTTTTTTTTTCCTGCTTTATTGGAAGAGTTCTCCTGCCCTGTCTTCTAGTTCACTGATTCATTCTTCTCCGTCATCTAATCTTTTATTGAATCCCTCTAGTAGTTTGTTGTTGTTTTCAGTTCAGTTTTATTCTTCAGCTCTGTGACTTCTGCTTGGCACTTTTATTTTCTGTCCCAGTCTTAAAGGAGTGTTCTCATGTAGGAAATGAACCTTATTGTTCACATGTGCCCAGCTCTTGGTTGTCTCTCCAAAGTTTGTGATTGTGCAAGCAGCCTGTGTGTAATAGCTCATGTAGTTGAGAGTGTGCCAAGCCCTGTCAGTGTCCTAAAGGGGAGGATCTCAGTCAGTGCTTAGATACAGGCTGAGTAGAAGCCAGACCTTCAGGTAGCAACTTTTAAAGTATGGAAATACACCTGTCAGTGGAAGACAGAGATGGATGTTTGGTCCTTCTGTACTGAGCCCTGGGGTGATAGCTAGTTTTGAACTATTTCTTTGTTCACTACCATCCCACGGAACCTTTGGGCCCTGCTTAGATCCAGGTGGTTAAGGGGCAGCTCTTGGGTGGCAGCCACAAAAACCAGGGTGCCAGACATGCACACAGACTCCTTTCTGGGAAATACCAGCAACCTGGAGTGAGGCGTGGGGAGAGTGTAAAGATGGGACCATCCAGCCTCCCCATCTCTGGAGAGTATTGCTGTCAGCCCCTTAATGTTTGTTAAAGGAGAAGCCTGCCCCTCAAACTGCCTTGCAGTTATTAAGATAAGCAAATAGGCCTCTTTGATGGGAAGACTGATACGCTGGCCCCACAGGGTTAAGCCATGGTTAGTAAGTGCAAGCCCTTTAAAAACTGTCTCTTAATTTGCTGTAGCCTGGTGAATGTGATGGATGCAAGTCTCATTGGCTTTCAGAGCCAGATGTTTTGGAAGCCTGCGTCTCAGCTAGAAGTCTTAAAAGTTGGAAGGCAGGATGTGGGGTCCAAACCCTTTGCTCTTCAGGGAGACATTGGGAGTTGTGAGTTCCCACCTGGTCATATGTTGCTGCACTGGGGGCGGTGGTGATGGCAAGATTGTGTTTCATCCTCTACTATCAGTTTTAGTTTGGGTTTTCTCTCAATTTTTCTCATTTCTGGAGTTCCTTCAGAGAGAATTATCCTTTCTGTAGCAATAGACTGAGCGTGTGTATGTGAGGAGATCAGTTCAGGATCTTCCTGTGTCACTGTCTTGAGCCAGAACTGGGTGATCTTTTTTTTTTTTTTTTTTTTTTTTGTCTTCAACATTAAGAAATTTGTAATTCCTATAAGTCTTAGAATGTTTGAGAGTATTGGAAAAGATGAAAATACATTCCCATGATTTATTTATTTCATCACTGGAAGTTTGTACCTCTTAATCCCCTTCACCTGTTTTGGCTGCCCCCGCAGCCCCTCCCACCTCTGGTAACCAACAGTTTGTTTCTTGTATCTATGAGTCTGTTTCTGGTTTTCGTTTATTTTGTTTTTTAGATTGCACATATAAGTAAAATCAAGTGGTATTTGTCTTTCTCTGACTCTTTTCACTTAGCTTAATATCTTCACAGTCCATCCCTGTTGTTGCAAATGGCAAAATTTCAATATTTTTTATAGCTAAATAATATTCCATTGTGTATATATACACCACTTCTTTTTTACCCATTCATCCTCTATCAGTGGGCACTTGAATTGCTTCCACATCTTGGCTGTTGAAAATAATGCTGCAGTGAAAGGGTGCGTATATCTCTGTTCCAATTAATGTTTTCATTTTCTTCAGATAAAAACCTAGGAATGGAATTGCTGGATCGTAGGGTAGTTCTGTTTTTAAATTTTAATTCTAACCTCCATACTGTTCTCCAGAGTGGCCGCACCAGTTTGCATTCTGACCAGCAGTGTAGGAGGGTTCCCTTTTTTCCACATCCCCACCAACTCTTAGTATTATTTATTTTTGATAACGGCCAATCTGATGGGTGTGAGGTGATAGCTCACTGTGGTTGTGATTTGCATTTCCCTGATGACGGGTGATGAGCATCTTTCCATGTGCCTGTAGCCATCTGGATATAGACTGTGGAAAAATGTCTATGCAAAAAAAAAAAAAAAAGTGTCTTTGCAAGTGTTCTGCCCACTTTTTAATCAGGATTTTTGTTTCGTCCCACATATGTGTGTACAAAATCACACAACTTTAGAGGTGCACCTTTGGAACCAGTTATAGTCTTAGATAACCCCCTCCTTTTTTAATATATGAGAAAGCTGAGACCCCAGAAGAGGTTGAATGACTCACCTGCACTTTGTATTTTCATTTCTCTGGTTTTTTGCTACTAACTACCTGTGTGGCTTCAGGCAAATCTTTAAACAGTCCTAGCTTTGGTTTCCTGGTGTATAAAAAGAGTTTGGATGAACCCCCAAATTCTTTCCTTTCTAAAATCTGTTTTTGTCATTTTTTCACTTTTCAAATATTTGGGGAGTGAGATCCTGTTTTACAAAGTGCAAATGAGGCAGGTAATGGATTCAGAAGTAAAAGCGGAGTCCAGAAATCAGAATTATAAACCTTGAGAGTGAGAAACTGCCGGCCTCTTGACTTTTAGATGTTCCTAACAGGCTTCTTATTTGCTTTCTCAGGACAGCATATCACTTATTGTTTCCCACAATCTCTACTTGGCCCTTTCTCTCATATTCTTCTGTGATTCATCCTTAAGCAATATACTTAATTGTTTTTATTACAAGAGTAATATGTATTTTTATAAAAAAAATCAAAAGTGCCCATAAGCACAGGGTAGAAAATAAGTCCTTTGTAATCCAGCACCCAAAGATAACTGCCCTTAATAATTTGGTATGTACTTTGTTTTAAGATTTTATTTATTTATTAGAGTCAGATCATGACAGAGAGCACAAGCAGGGAGGGGACGGAGAAGCAGGCTCCCCGCTGAGCAGGGACACTCACTTTGTGATCTCCGGGTCCTGGGATCGAGCCCCGTGTCAGGCTCCCTGCTTCTCCCTCTCTCTCTCTCTCCTTTTGCCCCTTCTCTTATGTGTGCGGGTGCGGTTTCTCTCTCTCTCTTTCAAATAAATAAATAGTCTTTAAAAAAAAAAAACACAGATGTGACCTCATAGCACCTGTTGTTGTAGGCTGGCCCTCCCCCAGCTGTGTCTGTGGACATGGGCCCTGTCTAACCTATAATCATAGTTGTATTTTTCAGGAATCATGTTCTATGTTTATAACACAATGGTGGTGTTATAAAATGATTCCTGTTTTTCCTGTGATAATTTCTGTAAATAGCTTGGTTTTTTCTTTTTCTTTTTTTTAATTTTATTTATTTGACAGGGAGAGAGAGAGAGATCACAAGTAGGCAGAGAGGGAGAGGGGGAAGCAGGCTTCCCGCTGAGCAGAGAGCCCGATGAGGGGCTCGATCCCAGGACCCTGAGATCATGACCTGAGCCCAAGGCAGAGGCTTTATCCCACTGAGCCACCCAGGCGCCCCCCCTTTTTTTTTGTTTCTAAAGGTAGAGCTATAAATTCTAGGTGACGAGATCCATCATTTGACTGCTGTAGCTTTTACTCAGAATGGAAGCTTTTCTGTTGTCCTTGCCCCAGCAGGACTGCACCCCGGTCATCATGCCATGGTCACATAAACCAAACAAAAACACCACACTGGCAACGTGCTTGGGTTACTCCCATAGATTTTTTCTTCTGCCGGAGGTGCTCTTAAAATTATGATCAAAAAGGTCTGCTTAAGGACGCCTGGGTGGCTCTGTTGTTTAAGCAACTGCCTTCAGCTCAGGTCATGATCCTGGAGTTTCGAGATCGAATTCCACATCGGGCTCCCAGCTCCAGGGGGGGCTCTGCTTCTCCCTCTGACCTCTCTTCTCATGTTCTCTCTCTCTCACTTTCTCTCTCTCTTAAATGAATAAATAAATAAAATATTTTTTTTAAAAAAAAGGTCTGCTTAATGTAAATCTTTTTCCTTAAGTAATCTATGCTTCTAGGTAAGTGTTCCATCAGATACATGTACCTGATTTTTAAAGAAGAAAAAGAAAATGCTCTGGCATGCAGTGCCTTACTGAGGGAGAATTATCAAGTGACCATTGGCTCGTATTTGTTTTTTCTTTTTCTTTCTTTGTTTTTTTTTTTTTTTTTAAATGGGCTCCAAGGAGAGTTTCGTGAAGCCCAATATAGGGCTTGAACTCACCATCCTGAGACCGGGACTCAGTCAATTAAACGTCTGACTTCAGCTCAGGTCATGGTCTCAGGGTCCTGTGATGGAGCCCCACACTGGGCTCCATACTCAGCAAGGAGTCTGCTTCTCCCTCTGCCCCTCCCCCCACTTATGCTCACTCACTCTCTCAAATAAGCAAATAAAATCTGTAAATTAAAAAAAATGTTTAGGGGCACCTGGGTGGCTCAGTCAGTCAAGCGCCAGACTGGATTGCAGCCCAGGGTCATGTGATCGAGCCCATCGATTAAGTGTCGGACTTAATGCTGGGAGTGGAGCCTGCTTAAGATTCTCTCTGCCCCTCCCCTATCTGCCCCCCCACACACACACTTGTGCGCTCTCTTTAAAAAAAAAATTAAAAAAAAAAATTTTCCATCTCATTGATTTTAAATGAATTTGAAATGATTTTGTTCTTCTGCAGAAGATTTAACCAATGGTTCCTGTGATGATGTCCTAAATGTTGACCAGCTCCGGAAACTCCTCTACCTGCTTGAGTCAACTGAGGATCCTGTAATTATTGAAAGAGCTTTGGTCACTCTGGGCAACAATGCAGCCTTTTCAGCTAACCAAGTAAGTACCTCGTCCAAGAGTGGGGGCCTCCCATCCTTACACACTGGCAGTTAATTGTGACCCTGATAAGGCGTTTCATCCCGGAGCCTCTCTCTCCTCCTCTGTACAGTGTGGGGATGTGTACCTCCCATGTGTTTATCTCGGAGAAGCACAGCCGAATAGTGACATGGGTATTCCTGGGGTTCTAGGCCCCTAGGAAGTTGGCCCCAGGCATCACGGTTGTGCTAAGTGTGGTCTACTCCACTTAGCATTGCATGGCCTTTTTAATTATTTAAAATGCAACAGTGTTGCAGGAGAACAGTGAAAGCATCTAATCTTGAAGTATGTGCTTCCCATAATGTATAGGTCTTGGGAGGTTTCTGATTCAGGGGGCCCTGGGCCAGTGACAACCGCTGACCAGTGGAAACTGCTTCTACCCGTAGAGATTTACCACCAAGTTTAAAGCACTTATTTTGAATGCCTCCTCCCCACTATCCCCATGGAAAAAAGTTAAAAACAAAAAACAAAAAACTTGAAATGATTTTTAGCTAATGCCTTTTTTTTTTTTTTTTATTGTATTACGGTAGTCGCCATAATAGCTAATGCCTTTCATTGACTTTGTCATGAAAACAAAATTACGTAGAATTTATACTCTATTTCAGTCAAGTTTTTGCCAGCATGGCAGGGTTTACTGTAAAACTCTTGAGATTTATAGGGAGATTTAATAGAGATTTTAAAAGTAAAAGTTGATTACTCGTATTCTTTCCATTGCAAGGGACAGAACCCAGCTTAAATCATTTTAAACCAAAAATGGAAAATACTGAGCTCAGTTAACTTGGGCATCCAAGAATAGCCCTGGCTTCAGGCACGAGTGAACACAGTTTAAGGTTACAGAGTGTGATCAGAGCGCTTTCTCCCTCCATCTTTTGGCTCTGCTTAGCCCTGCTTTTTGTGGACTGGGCCCTTTTTTTTTTTTTTTTTTTTTTCCCCCAATCTCTCTGGCCACAAAGAAGATTTCATCACCGGGATGGAAAGAAAGCCCCTGGCCTCCACAGCCTTCATCCCTATGGCCCACGATCCCAGTGGTGGAGTTGCTCAGCCGGGATCGGGTGCCAGCCTTTCGGCCCCGGGCTGTGCTGCGGCGCCCCGGACCCCACGGGAGCATCCCACAGCCGGCCGGCAGGGACAGATGGGAGCACATTCTACCAACAGCCACATCAGTCACTGAACGGGATGGAGGTGCTCTCTGCCGCAGTGAGGAGAGCTGCCCCGCAAACAAAACCAACAGATGGTGACTCGTGTATCAGCCCGCCTGTAGTGCCGCGGTTTCTGGTGCCGTGGTTTCTGGTGCCGCAGTTCTAGCTGCCTCCGCAACGAGCTGTGGGGAGATAGTTCCACAGCCACTGGCTGAACAAGTGCTTTTCCTGGGAAATGGGAGTCTGTGCCTCTCGTCATAAATTACAGTGCCTTGATCTGCCTTAATAGGATAGTTTAAAAAAAAAAAAAAAACCTATTTTCTAGTAACCAAGTAGAGATTCAAAATAAATAATAATAATTTAATAATAATAACCGAAGGCAGAGGTTGTAACCCACTGAGCCACCCAGGTGCCCCTCAACTTACTTTTCTTGTAAAAATTGAAGCAGTTAATGTATCATAATGTATCGTTCAGTATTGGGTAGCATCGTGTTGGAACCGATTATGAGAAATCCCTAGATCATTTTGTTCTTTGAAATTTTGGGCATCATTTCTCAAAGTTTGTAGAACTCTTAATTCTTCAAGATGTTAATAGGTGCCTCCCCCTACATCCCCCCACCCTCACTGAAAAATGACCCTCCCTTTTGTGTAAGTTCACAGAAATACTGTTCAGTGCTCCCCACTTGGAGATTCCCAGTACTCATGAATAGGAGTGCTTCACAATAAAGAAGTGTCTACACTTAAACCCAGAGTTTCTCAAACTTACTGAGCCATGGAACCTCCCTTGTCTTAATGGAATGTCTATTAACATCTTGAGGGATTTGTATTCCAAAGAATACATTTTAGCCAAATATGACTTTAGTATCCTAAATTGTAACACTTCTCCAAACATGTCTGTAATGGAAAAATCATGTAACTTATTTCAAAGTAAAATAATTTGTTTGTAAATTGCTTTGCTTTGAGATCATTTTCAGCAGCTCAACCAAACTTCATTGTAGATCTCCAAGCTATAGTTTTTAAATAATTATGTATCTTCATTTATGTTCAGTCTATTTTCTTTACCTTTAAAATTATAGAAAGTAATTTTTTTAAATAAGAACTACAGATTGTGGGGGCACCTGGGTGGCTCAGTCGTTGGGCGTCTGCCTTCGGCTCAGGTCATGATCCCGGGGTCCTGGGATCCAGCCCCGCACCAGGCTCCCTGCTCAGCGGGAAGCCTGCTTCTCCCTCTCCCACTCCCCCTGCTTGTGTTCCCTCTCTCACTGTGTCTCTCCATCAAATAAATAAATTCTTTTAAAGGGGGGGAAGGGGAACCACAGACTGTGCATAGGAAAGGTACTTCTGAATGTTCGGGTCCGTGATCAAAGGAACAAGTCTGATACAAAGCGAAGGTCAAGCAAAGTTTTATTCCACGCCAAGCACTGAGAATTATGCTGACCGGTCAGGTCAGGTTCTCTCTATGGAGAGAACGACCCTGGCCAATCTCCCAGGCTAGTTTTTATAGGGAAAAACCGCAGACCACAAGCTGACTGTAGTCACGTAGCTGGCAAAGGCCAATTTGATCTTTATTGGTTAGAAACAGAAAAGTTACATATGTGCTTTTTACTGATTGGATGTCTCCACTTGGCCTGGCTTGCTTTTGTTTTCTGGTCCGGATACTAAGAACCAATACCCGGAACCGATACCAGGTAGTTCCTGGATGGAAGTTAATAAACAACAGTATGATTGACGATGTTATGGCTGGCTGGGCAAAAAATGGAGTCGCTTTAGCTAAACTGGTCCTAACAGTGAAGAGTCATTAATTTTTATTTTGTATTTGTGGATGCCAAAAAGTTGATGAAGGGAGTGGTATTGAAGCGATGGTCCTGTTTTTTCCCCTCTCAGGTCATTATTCGTGAACTGGGTGGTATTCCAGTCATTGGAAGCAGAATCAACAATCCCAACCACAGTATTAAAGAGAAAGCTTTAAATGCATTGAATAACCTGAGTGTGAATGTTGAAAATCAAGTCAAGATAAAGGTAAGTTACCTGAAATCGCAAATGTAGAAGTTTTCTATCAATGAAAGGGAAAACAACCATAGGGTTAGTTACAACCTCCATCACCTCATGTAATTGCCCTTTGTGTCTATGGGGTGAGAACATTTAAGATCTCTTCTCTTAGCACCTTTCAAGTATATAATACAGAGTAGTCACCCTGCTGTACATGAGCTCTCAGAACTTACTCATTTGTAACTAGAATTTTGTACCTTTTGAGCAAATCTCCCTACTTCCTGTACCCCTCAGCCCCTGGCAGCCACCAAGCCACTCTTGTTTCTGTGAGTTTGGCTTTTTTAGATCCCACATATAAGGAGTATCTCCAGTGTTTTTCTCGGTCTTACTTCACTTACTGTAATGCCCTGAAGGTCCATCCATTTGTTGCTGATGGCAAGATTTCCTTCCTTTTTATGGCTGAGTAGTTTTCCATTGTGTATATACAAACCACAGTTGCTTTATTCATTCATCTGTCAGCACAGAATCAACGAATCAAATAATTCTTCCCGGGGGCTTCAGAGGAATACACAGAATGGGAATTGCTGGGTCCTGTGGTGGTTTGTATTTTTAATTTTTTGAGGAACGTCCATACTGTTTCCACAATGGCTGTGCCAGTTCACATTCCCCCTGACAGAGCACAAGGGTTCCCTTTTCTCTGCATCCTTGCCAACGCTTGTCTTTTTGATGGTAGCCATTCTGACAGGTGTGAAGTGTTACCTCATTGGGGTTTTGATGTGGATTTCCCTGATGATTAGTGATTCTGAGCATCTTTTCATGTACCTATTGACCATTTGTAGGTCTTCTTTGGAAAAAAAATATTTAGTTCCTCTGCCCATGTTTTATGGAGAATAAGGCAGAGGAAGGAGGAATCTGAAGCCAATAAGAGATACCTTGGGCTTTCGAATTTGGGATTCATTTTAATCCCACTGTGGTAAAAGAACCTGGCCAGACGCTGATAATATCAGCAGAAAAATAAATTAGGAACTTAGGTTATTTCAGCATTTATTGAGCTCCTGCTCTCTGGTAGAGTTTAGAAACAAACACGATTAACTCTTGTTTTAAGAAAGCTAGAAGGAGCGAAAAAGCAAGCCCGTAAATAGGTGTGAGGCAAAGTAGAACATGATGAAGTACTTTACGGAGAAACGTAGGTAAAATATTGTTGAGTACTTAGAAGGGAGAGATGCCATTCACAAGCTTTGTAAGAGGGAGAATGTCTAAGGTTTGGGGGCATCTACTTTTGTTTTCGGCTCCGGTCATGATCTCAGGGTCCTGGGATCGAGCCTAAGTCCCTCTCCTGCTGCTTCTCCTCCTCCCTCTCTTCCTCTCCTGGAATAAATAAATAAAATCTTAAAAAAAAAAAAGGACGTCTGAGATTTCTACAGGCAGAGTCGGGGAAGGAGGGAATTCCAGGAGGAGGCAGCAGAGGTAGACGCAGCCCCAGGAATAACTGATCTGGCCCACTTGGTGATACTGGTGCTAAATTTGAACCATGAAAAGACTCAAAGAGAATAAGGATCTAAGTGCTCAACCCATTTTAGGAAATTCTTTGAAAGGCATCAGCCTCTTAGGAAAATACACGATTTATAAAGAGCTGAGGAAATGGCATTTTTTTGAAGGACAGATGTGTAATGAAATTGTGGCCAAAGAGAACCAGGTGGCTTGTAAATGTCATTTAGCTCTGAATTGAGACTAAAAATTTAATCTCTGTACTTTACTGCCATTACTCTAGTTTCTATGGTAACAGGGATAATGTTGGATTTTTTTTTTTAAAGCTTAATACTGGCTTATGGGACAATTGGTCATTTCTTAGCATTTTATATTAGGAACTTTTTCTTATCCCTTGGAATTTAGGGCGGAGTTTTAGTTAGGTTATTGGCAATTATCTGTGAGACATAATTTTTCCAAGCTGGAAAGATCCTGGCCAGAAAGAGAAAACAGGTCCAGAATTTTTTTTTTTTTTTTTTTAAAGATTTTATTTATTTGACAGAGAGGAGAGAGATCACACGTATGCAGAGAGGCACGTAGAGAGAGAAGGGGAAGCAGCCTCCCCACAGAGCAGAGAGCCGGATGTGGGGCTCGATCCCAGGACTCTGGGATCATGACCTGAGCCGAAAGCAGAGGCTTTAACCCACTGAGCCTCCCAGGCGCCCCAGTTCCAGAAAATTTTCCATCACGATGGGTTTCGCTCTGTCGTGTGTGAGATAGAAGCAGTATTACTGGCATTGCATTCGTTTTGCCATCAGGAGGGGGCTGATCACAGACATATACCGGGGAAAGATCATTTTGCCTCAGCTTAGTGTTGATAGAACTAACCCTAGAGGAAGAGTCTATTTCACTTTGATCCCCCTGTTCTTCGAACATGATGTGGCTCTGGGACCCTGTTGTTAAGGTACTGACCGTGTGGCAGAACGGCCAGGCAGGTCTTCCTGCGCCACACTCGTGTGCCCAGAGCAGCTGATGCAGAAAGGAAGACTGAGCTGGGAGGCCCCCAACAGTTGAGAGGCCACTGGTGTTGAGAGCACGGTCTCTGGAATTCGACGTTGCTCCCCCTCCCCCCAGCTGGTTTGATATTAGGCAGGGATCCAAGTTCCCTGAGGACTTGTCCTGGTCTGTAAAGTGGCCACCAATAACGTGCATGCATGCGCACACGCACACCTGCACACCCGCACTAGAGGCGTCTTCCAGGTTAAGTGTTTTTGTAAAATGCTCCCACAGTGCCTGGCATTAACAAAGGTTGCTTAAAAAAAATCTCCAAAGTTCGAGGGCTGGAGAAAAATGCCATCTTTTTTGAGAAGCCAGCCTCCCCCTGAACAACTGTCCTCTGCTTATAGAAAAGTTAGTGGGTCGGGCGCCTGGGTGGCTCAGTGGGTTAAAGCCTCTGCCTTTGGCTCAGGTCATGATCCCAGGGTCCTGAGATCGAGTCCCACCCACATCGGGCTCTCTGCTCAGCAGGGAGCCTGCTTCCCCCCTCGTTCTGCCTGCCTCTCTGCCTACTTGTGATCTCTGTCAAATCAAATAAATAAAATCTTAAAAAAAAAAAAAAGTTAGTGGGTCATAAACAGATTT
The DNA here is from genome assembly GCA_028646535.1 of Procyon lotor. Taxonomy (NCBI): domain Eukaryota; kingdom Metazoa; phylum Chordata; class Mammalia; order Carnivora; family Procyonidae; genus Procyon; species Procyon lotor. The sequence continues at coordinate 73,121,872 of CM053614.1, forward strand.
CGGAGATCCTAAGATGCTCACCTTCCTCCCCCACCTCTAGATATACGTCAATCAAGTCTGCAGGGATGTCCTGTCCGGGCCCCTGGACTCTGCCGTGCAGCTGGCTGGACTGAGATTGTTGACAAACATGACGGTTACCAATGACCACCAGCACCTGCTTCGCGATTACATCGCAGACCTGTTCCGGGTGCTGCTTGCAGGAAACGGAAGTACCAAGGTACGAAGGGGGCAGTCGTGACTCGGAAGTACAAAGAGCCGTCGCATCAAGCTTATTAAGATGGCAATTGAATTTTATCTCCCCCATCTTAAGTTGATATCCCTCAAAAAAGAGCAAATTTAGTTTATTTAGCCTTTTCATGAGCCCAAGGAAGTAAATTATTTTTATCTCCAAGTAATCAACTTCAAAATGAATTTGTGAAAATGTGTTATTTCACTTATCAATAGATTAGCATTCGTTTGATCTTCCAAAAATGAGTTTACCTTTTACTAAAGTGATGTAGCTGACTCCCCCTACCCACACACACCAGGGTTAATTACACGTAATCGACTAACAGGAGTGTTTGAGTGATAATGCTGGTTAATTGAATTTTTTTGTTCACCTCTGGGTTCGAAACTTTTTTTGATTTAGCCATTATTTGCCGAAGAAATCTTTTGAAAACCACTTTTAAGTCAGTAACAGATGTCTGGTGCTTGATTTTGACCAGTTAAGCAGAGGTAGGAGGCAACAGAGATTGACCTAAAGTATGATGTCAGGAGACACCCTGTGACAGTAACTTGAGTAAACCTCTCCTATTTATTAAATATATAAATCATATATTAATGGGCATTTTTCTCAGGTGCTGTTTTTCAAGAAGTTAGCATTAAAAACAGAAGGTAGACTAATCAAAGGCTCTGATTAGTTGGATTGATCATTCAGCAGCGTGTTACTATATTGGTGTGTGTTTTCTGGCACATTTGAGAGAAAAACGCAAGAGCATTTTGGAAGGACTGCATTCCAAATATTCAAAATCACCCAAGTTGTTTCTGGAGTTACCAAATGTAATTCTTGTTACCAAATGTAAAACTTGTTCTGGGCTTTCCACATTTCCAGTAGCCAGAGGCACTTGGATCTGGTCTAAGATGGACCCAGAGGCATTCAAAATTAAATGTAATAATTAGCAGTATTTTCAAAATATGCTGCGTCCATAGGCATTTTCCAAAATGCATGCACCCGTTGACATTTCTCTCTCTCCACTGGGACAAAGTAACTTCCAGCCTCTGAGGCCCCAGGGAAACCCTTCCCTCTACCCTATAGCATCACAAATACAGGACAGAGCTCTCCTCTGCCTGTGTCTGCAGCTGCTTTACCCAAAAGCTCAGGAGGAACAAGGAGCTCAGAGCCAGGCGAGTCTGGCCTTGGGGCGGTATAGATCTGTCTCAGACGAGGTCTGTGTTTTAATATATTTTATGACTTCTTAGAAGATGACTCACACCACTATAGTATGTTCTATTTTTGTTTTGTTCTTCCATTCCATTGCCTGGTACGACATTTCTGGGATAGAAAACGTGCTTTTTTGGTCTCTCTGGGGAACCGACCACCAATTATAACGTTGCTTCTCCGTAAAAGAGTACGAAGCTCCAGGTTGCAAACGAACTTTTAGACAGTAATCCATTTGTGAGAAAATGTACCCATTTTAGGTATTTTCTTAGAAAATAACCAACCAAAATGACTTTTTAGAAATCTTATTTTTAGTAAGAGATCTCACCATACTAGAACAACCTTTCGGGCACAACACTGATTTGTAACCAAATATAACTAATGGAAAATAAATAAATTTTGTGTTAGTAAAACTGCAGAGAGCAGAGCAAAGTAATGGCTTAAAAGAAATGTGGTGGAGTCACCACAAGATGGCACATGTGGCAAGAGACGTCACAAGGTTCAAACTGGAATGAATACACAAACAGGTGTCCCCTGCCCCCCAGAAGCAGGGTGACCCCCTGAAACCTTGCCTGAGCCACAATGGTGTGAGGCCACCAAGGCGGAGCAGCACTTACTGTTAATTTATACGAGAACATATTGAGCATTCCCAGACCCCCACCCCCACCCCCTCCCCCAAAAAAAAACTCTGTCAGACTTTTCTGATAGCTTGGGACATAGCTTCTTAACAGATGCACAAAATAGATCAAGACAAGCACAGATGTTCGCAGCTCTGGCCGCTCGATGCTGATGTGCTGAGCGCATGTCCTGGGTGTGTGTTGCCCCCACCAGCACTTGCAGCAGAACAAATACCCAATGCTGCTCTTTTCTTTTTTTTTTTTTTTAAATGAAAATCCTGTTTGGATTCCTTTTGGTTCATGGGAACAGGTACCAGTAACAGAGGTCTTTTATGAAAGTGAGGTGGCATAATGCAGACGTGCAACAAGCCAGGGAGACCTGCAGTTTTATTTATTTTAATGTTTTATTTGTCAGAACACAAGCAGGGGGAGCAGCGGGCAGAAATAGGCAGAGGGGGAAGCAGGTTCCCTGCTGAGGAAGGAGCCTGGCTTGGGGCTCCATCCCAGGACCCTGGGGTGAGGACATGAGCCAAAGGCAGACGCTTAACTGACTGAGCCACCCGGGCGTCCCTACCTGCAGCTTTTTAATCTGCAGCTGTGCTTTGTAAAGTATTTTCTCATGTTTCACTCCCTTCCGGAGTGTAGCCACGTGGAATTTTAATTCAGGCTCCTAACTGAATTATTGTAACTAATTATTACTGCTGTGACTGTCCCCTGGTCATGAACCTGCCGCCTTGGCCACTAGTGGGCCTTGTGGAGTTTGACTTCATCCAGATTTAGATCCTAGGTTTGGGATCATCCTGTTGTAGAACTCTTGTCCGTTTCCTTAATCAAAACCTCACTGACATTGGAGACACGTGTTTACTCCTAACACCTATTCTTTTTGCTGGCGGCCAGTCAGGCCAGCCCAGATCTGCACGAACGGTTAGACGTTGTCTTTTCTCTTAAGAGGCTGTAATTCATAAAGAATGTCTGTTTAAAAAACATGATCTCGGGGCACCTGAGTGGCTCAGAGGGTTAAGCCTCTGCCTTCGGCTCAGGTCATGATCCCAGCGTCCTGGGATCGAGCCCCATATCAGGCTCTCTGCTCAGGAGGGAGCCTGCTTTCCCCTTCTCTCTCTGCCTGCCTCTCTGCCTACTCGTGATCTCTCTCTCTCTGTGTCAAATAAATAAATAAATAAATAAATAAAAATTAAAAAAAAAAAAAACATGATCTCTGCCTAAACAAGAACCCGTTACCAGGGGTTTCTGCTGGGGCGTGGGATGGGCAGGTGGGACAGTGGCTTTTGTTTTCATCCTAGTTCCCCTCTTCCTGGTTTGAAATTTATCATGACGATGTATTAATTTCATAAGATTTTTTTTAAATACTTAAGCAAAACCTTTTATCCTGCCTAACAGGTTAGTACGTACAACATGAATATGGAATATGTGAGTCTATAGGTGTGTAAAAAGACCAGAAAGAAAATAAGAGAACTTAATATTAAGTGATTGGTTTTGGTCATGGAAATAGGGGTGAATTTGTTTTTCCTTTGTGCTTTTCTATCACTTTTTTAAAATTGTTCTATAGGAGGGGCGCCTGGGAGCTCGGTTGGTTAAGTATCCAACTCTGGATCTCAGGGTCATGAGTTCAAGCTCACGTCATGAATGAAAATGTTTTACAGGAAACACACAATGCCTTTGTCCTAATAAAAGGTTTTCTAAAATAAAGATCTGGATTCCCTTCCAGGTCTGGTAGAGAGCACATTTGTCCCTGCCCACTCCTCACTTTGTGTAGTTTCAAGTATCTTGTATAAAGTATAGCTTTGTAAGACCTGCGTCTTTCAACAGGAATTCTGTTCTAATGTTAGTACAGTAGCTCCCCCCGCCCGCCCGCCCTTATCCATGGTTTCACTTTCCGTGTTTGTCAGCAGATGATCCTTCTGGCTTCTTGTCAGAGGCCACATCACACCCCCCTCATTCACCCCACTTCATCTCGTCACATAGGCATTTTATCATCTATCATAAGGGTGAGTACGGAACAAGAAGATATTTTCGGAGAGAGTCTCTTTAGCACTTGTACTAAAATTAGATATTTTGAGAGACCACCGTTATATAACTTATAGTAGATGAGTATAATTGTTCTATTTTATGTTACTGTGCCTAATATATAAACTTTTAGCACAAGTATGTATGTATATAAACCTATATACAGGGTTCGCTATTACCCATGATTTTAGGCATGTGTTGGGGGTCTTGGAATGTATCCCCTTGGAATGATAAGGGGGGGGGCTACAGTATTGACCAGTTCTAAGTGATAAGAACTCTGATATTTTAGCTTGTCCACTCTAAGTTAACATCTGTTTGCCCATTATTTACCACTGCCTATACATTTATTCATTTTTAAAGATTTTATTTGACAGAGAGATCACAAGTAGGCAGAGAGGCAGGCGCCCCTATCACTGCCTATTTAAAGAATTTTAAAACATTTTTCACGGGGTATCTGGGTGGCTCAGTTGGTCAAGCATCTGCCTTCGGCTTCTCCCTCTCCCTCTGCCCTTCCCTTCTGCTTGTGCTGGTGGGCTCACTCGCTATCAAACATGTATAATCTTTAGGGGAAAAAAAACAAAAAATAAATTAAAAATTTTTCACATAAAAAGATAAGCTCAAAGGTTCAGAGTAACCTACCAAAAAGAAAAGGATATGTTTATCTAGTCTTGGTAACCAAAGTGTTCCAAGATCTTCTTTAAATAAACCAAGCTTTGAGAGATTCCTTTTTCTGTTCCAAAGATCATATTTCACTTACCAGTAATGATGAAGCTCATTTATGTAACAACGTTAAGCTTATTACCCTGGGTTAGGGGGCAAGGCCGGTAGACAGACATTCACCATCTTCTCCGTAACAGTGTAGCTGGAAAAATAGGGTTTCACTAACCCTGCTGTGTGAGAAGTGCGGGAGAGGGCTCCCTGAACTACAGAATTTGAGCCAGAGAGTGAGGCCAGGCCACACCTTAAAATATGGACACAGTGAAGTGTGCCGGGGAGAGCAAATCCGTGCTCGCTGGTCTGAAATAAACCAATAGGATGTTTCTTTCAGGTTCAAGTTTTGAAACTGCTTGTGAACTTGTCTGAAAATCCAGCTATGGTAGACGGACTACTTGGTGCCCAGGTAAGTAGCTATTTGTTTTATAAGGATACAAATAAATAGATGTGGGCAGATCTCGAAAGATTTATCCCAAAATGTTAAGAGATTATCTGTGAGGAGCACAGGTTTTTGTTTTGTTTTGGTTCTTTGTGCCTACACGAATTTCCTAAATTTTATGTAGTGAACTAATGTTACTTTTAAAAAAGGGTCCTCCCTGAGGCACCTGGGTGGCTCCGGTCCTGATCTCAGGGTCCTGGGATCGAGCCCCACATCGGGCTCTCTGCTCAGCGGGGAGCCTGCTTCCCCCCCTCTCTCTGCCCAAATAAATCAAATTTAAAAAAAAAAGTCCTCCCTAACAATCAAATTGTTCTGTCCATTTAGGGGTACACGTATGTGACTGCAGCTCTTTCCCTTGGCATGTTTGTGTTCGCATGTCTCTTCACAGGCGCCGGAACACTAGTCCCCAGGACGCGCCAGTGAGCAGACTTGTGCAGCAAATGCACACACTGCCTAAAAGCTGAGATAGTATTTTTCAGCTGAAACAGTGAAACCTTGTTTTTCCATTAGTATAAAGTGTAAGGGTGCATAAGATTTTAAATGTGAAAATGTACATGAACAATGTTTTCATGAATTACTAAAATAACATTCATGGTTTCCTCCTTCAGGTGGATTCCTCATTCCTTTCCCTTTATGATGGCCACGTGGCAAAGGAGATTCTTCTTCGAGTTCTTACTCTCTCCCAGAATATAAATAACTGCCTCGGGAACGGCCGTTCAGCCGTTCAGCCTGCTTTCCCTAAAGGTTCCTTGTTTTTCCTGCTACATGGAGAAGAATGTGCCCAGAAAATGAGAGCTTTAGCTGAGCACCGTGAGGCAGACGTGAAGGAAAAGGTAACGGTCCTGCCCAAGTTCTAACGCAGCTGGACCCTGCCACGGTCTTCCGGTCTGTTTAGCCATTAGCGGAGTTCACTTCAGTTACTTCCTCGCCGTGACACGCCAGTTGCCTTCTTTACGAGTAAGCTGACCTCGCGCCGCCCGTCTGAGACCGCATGGGGTGTGAGTGGCCGGTGCACGGCTGCCGCAGGAGCGGCCTTGGTCTCAGCGAGTGGGGAGTTCCCGAGTCTTCGAGGCCGCCCCGCGCTCCGAGGTCTAGTGGGCCTCAGCCTGACTGCTCACCATGCCCATGGGCTGTCGGGCTGGGGGCAATCTGAAAGTCTAGCCGTAGGCAACTGGGCACAGCAGTTATCTTAAACGGAGAAGTTTAAGGCCTCCAGAGAATAGTTTCTAGAACGATAGCCAGATTCCGGGGAGGGGGACTGAGGAAAGGACTTTTCTATGTATATCTTCTACTGTTCGAATTTTTTAACCATCAGCATAAGTTTTTTAATTTTTTTAATAAAAAGGAAAATTGATATGTTTTCTCTTGATAGTACTTTATTCATCGATTTTCATACATTGTAAATTTTAGTCCTTGTTACTCTCAACAGCTTTCAATTCAACCAGGTCCTCACCGTGCTCAGTACCAGGTAAGTCGGTGTGCAAGCAGCAGCTTTCCTGCTCCAGGTATTTAAGGCAAAGCTGTACCAGGACGTTAAATTTCATTTGTAAATACAGGGATTGCCACAGGAACTCACAATCCTCAAACAGAAAAGTGTGTTTTCAGGGCTAGCCTGATACAGAAATCAAACTTGCAAGAAATATCTTTACAGTAGAAAAAGGGAATCAGGTAAAAGCACGGACGTTCCCAGCTGGCTAAGAACACCGCGTAGGTTTGCATCGCTGACTAAAGTCCTAATTCCCTGCAAGGCACATTTCTTTATAAAGAATTTTTTAATCTGCCTCCTTATTTAATGAAAACACGCAGTCAGAAAGGGGCACAGGCTTAGAAAGTAGGATTTGGCTTAGAGGTGCTTCAGCAGCACTGGGTTCTAAAACCCCATCTCTCCATTTCCTGGAGATCAGAGCATTGAGCCTGAAATGTCAAAATGCTAGAGAAAAAAGAGGAATCCTCTTTCACTACCTTGATCTTTGTCTGGGTGAGTCCCGGAACCTCTTGCATTTTGTTGAGTGAGATTTCCC
>CM053614.1:73129204-73150233 GCA_028646535.1 Procyon lotor
GCTCAGAGACCTGCAGTTCCACAGAACACGTGAGTGCAGCGCTCAGGTTAAGGCCATTCATGGAGAGGACAAAGTAAGACGACCGCGGTCTGCTTCACGGAGCAGAGGTAAGAGGTGAACTCTCAACGCGGCCTGCGACAGCAAGGACGGTGACCAACCACACAGGTGAGCGTTAGGGCACGGGCACCATCAACCTACCGGCTCCATTCCTTTCTGCTTGCCAGAATGTTCCTTTGGAGTGAAAGATGTAGGGTTGTTCCGTTGTTTTTCCTGAAGGTTGTATTAGGGGGAATTTGTGCTTTACCGCCCCAAATCCCACACATTATATATACATTTCCCCTGGACTGATTTGCATCTGTATAAGATAAAAATGCTAAAGTTTGATAAAGATTATTGACATTTATTTTGGGTTTCATGTCCTAAATATATATATGCTTGAAGCTACAGTAAGAACAGGACCCTCCCAACAGCTGCGTGAGCCTGTTTGCAGCTTTCAGAGCTACCGCCCTACATTAGGCAGTGACGTCTTAAGAAGTGATGTTCTCCCTTACATTTTCAAAGTGTTTTTTTTTTTCTCTAATCACTAGTTATTCACATTTTTTAGAGGTAGGTCAAAAACGTCCTCCTGTTCCACATGAGGAAACTGAGGCACAGTGAGCACAGGTGACTTGTTGCAAGATACACAGAAAATCCGTGCTTGAAACACGATTAAAACAGATCAAATGGCTAACGGGGGTCGTGCATATATATGTATGTGGAAAAAACAGATTACTGCCTGGGTAGCATTTGCTGTAGAAAACCTATTTTGATTATTTACTTCACTGAGACTGGGGAGCAGGAACACAGGGTGGGCCTCTAACGTGTCTGATCAGCTCTAGGGGGAGGTTCAGAGCAGTCAAGTGGCCACAGAGCTCTTAAGGACTAAACTCTGGTCAGCTCATTGCCAAACATCTCCATTTCTTTTTTCTTTCAACTGCTAGTATTCCACACTAGCTTAGTCAAAATAGAATCGTGCCTAGAGATCATTTAATTTAAAAATATAAGCCATCTGAATCCTGTAAAGTATGAACTATTTATAGACCTTATTGATATATTCATGGTTGGAAGTAAGGGGGGGAAATGAGTAGAGAATTAACATTAAAGATCTGGATTTATCTTTGTGCTTAGCAGGTCTGACTTTTAGGTTAGAGAGAAAATGGCGTCCCCCTCACCTCCCCCCAGCCAGCTCCGCTTCCGGTTCAGGGACTGTAGACGTAAAACAGGAAACACTCTTCCTCTTTTAAAAAATTAAGTCTTTAAAAACGGGAACTTTGCCCAACCTCCTATGTTTCTATGGCTAAAAAAATAAATCACTTAACATTTGGCGTAGAAGCGAATCCTGAAGGAGCAAGGACAGCTGCGGGAAGCGTGCGGGTAGCACTGGCATCGCGGCCTCTGAAACCGTCGCGCTAGGTAGACTCACTGTGCAGGGGGCCCTTAACCAGGAGAACACAAATGGGACCTTAAAATCTGCTTTCAAATTCTACCACTAAAGTATAACGTTAAAAAGAAAAAAAGTCCATTGCCATGCTTATCCTATGAGACAGGGTTTTAATTCCCCTTCGCCAATTCGCTGCGCAAATGACCCAACTCGGGACTCCTGTCTCTGAACTGGCGGGCGGCGTGGCGAACAACTTACCACACAAAACACTAACTTGTCCAAGCTGCTTCCAAATGTCAGGAATCATCCTGTTCTTGAGGTTCTTGGTCTGTCTTAGCTCAGAGGATACGATACCTTCGTCACTAACAGCTCCTATGCTCACATTTATTCAGAGTTCTCATCGTCAGTACTGAGGTATCTGGATTCTCCATGCTTCAAGACAAAAAAATCTTCCGTCTTAAGTCCGTATCTTCCTAGGGCCTCACTCAGCTTCACTGGGGGCTCCAAGTAATGCTGGCAAAGGGCAGACGGGGAAAAGGATTAACCGTGCACATATTTGGGGGACATTCCAAGTAAGAGTTGAAACCAAAATGACCAACATATGCCTACTTAACGTCCTTCTCATTCAAGCACTAGCGAATGGGTGCAGCACAGTTTCTAATATAGAGTCATTAATTCGGCCAACCCCTACTACACTTACCTGTCCAGATACGATGAATGTCAAATACGGTGCCCGCCTAGGCTGAACATCACTAGATCGCACGAAATCCCGATCTACATGGACTCTATTACAGAATGAGATGTTTCCACGATGTCTGAAGAATACAGAAGCTTAGGCTGAGTCAGAGTGTGTGTGTAAGCTAACTCTGGAGAGGAGGCTTCTGGCTCACAGAAGGCTGTTCCCCGCAAACTGCCAGCCCAGGACCGACACTGCGTCTAGAGCCTCAAGGAGGACCCAGAGAACAGAGCTAGGACAGGCTGAACTTCACTTCCTTTTGTTTTCACCTTTACTCGGAGGTTCTTTTCTCCATTTCAATAAGAATGGGTCTCTGGCCCCATCAAAGTGATGGCTCAGCCTCCACTCCAGACAACTGACCCCAGCGCCTCTGTGCAGCAGCCGCTTCAGTCCCGCTCCTAGAGCAGCACGGGGGTGGTAAGAAATGGGTAAGAAGGGGCGCCTGGGTGGCTCAGTGGGTTAAAGCCTCTGCCTTCGGCTCAGGTCATGATCTCAGGGTCCTGGGATCGAGCCCCACATTGCCTGCCTCTCTGCCTGACTGCCTCGTGATTTCTCTCTCCGTCAAATAAATAAAAATCTCTAAAAAAAAAAAATGGGTAAGAAGGTGCTCTCTCAGTGCTTAACACGACGTGCAGAGAAAAGGGCGGGGGGGATACGCGTGGTGGATGGTAATTTTCATACCCCAGGTTAAGAGATCCTCTGTGACGAGGGGGAGAGAAGCTTCTGCCTGGAGTCAAGGCACAAAGGTCATTGCCTTGAGAGTGTGGCGAACAGAGGGGAAGGGGCAGAGTGGTACCTGTGCAAGTAGTGAAAAGTAGCCCAAATGTGCAGGACTCTAGCGGGGGCGCCTGGCTGGCTCAGCAGAACAGAGCATGTGACTCTTGATCTTGGGCTCGGGCGCCCAAGCCCCATGCTGGGGGGAGAGATTACTTACATATTCTGGAGTTTGAGCCGACTATGTGCAGGGTAGACAGGATGGGGGACAGGAGAGAGAGAAGTCCAGATTGTGAGTGACAAGAACCATTTCCCGAGATGTAAAAGAAACAAGTTTGAGGGAAGATCAGGACTCAAGACTTTGGTACCTAATGGACGTCCAAGTGGAGCTGTCGAGCAGGCGGCTGGATCTATAAACAGGGCTTATGGAGGAGAGTTGGAAGTGAAAGGTAGAGTGGACCGCTGGCCCTAAGACTGAAGATATCCGTGCCAGGGTCCAAGGGCACTCCCTGCTGCGGGGGTGGGGGACAGGGACACGGTGACCCTAAAGGGACAGCCAGTGATTTACCAGGTATAAGACACACAGGTTGGCTAACAGGTATTAGCCCCGCAGATCTGTTCTTCTCCCTTGCTGGCTTCTGGATCATAGAGACCATTGCTAACATCCCCAATGAAGTGTAACTTTAACAGGCTGTCAAAATATTTCTCCTGCAAAATTGTATCGATGAAATTCTTTCCCACTGAAAAATGACTTGCTTTTTTAAGTCTCACCTCCGCCCACCCCACCCCCACAACACACGCACACCCCAGTGCCCTACGAGTCTTGGCCAACACCACACTTACACAGTCACCCTACACTAATTGTTTCTTTGCTCGTCAGTCACTTTAGTAATAGGCTCTAATTTAGTGTAGATTCTGATGCTGCCTTATCTGAGTTTCTTCACAGGTCAGTTGTTGGCTATTTTGGCCATTGAGAAGATAACCCTGGAAGGCAGCCAGAAAGCCCTGAGTGACTGGTGGCAAACACTTGAGTCCCACAAGGGAGGTAAAAATGCCCCACGGGCACGCAGCAAGTATGAATCCAGCAAGAGGACAGATGAGAGGTGGGAGTGAAGGGGCAGGGGCGGTGCCCCACACTCAGGCCCCAGTAAGAACTAGGCAACCCACCCAGACACAACCTAGCTCACGTGATGCCTGAAAGCGGGTTCCACCAAAACTAGTGAGTTTTTAAGTTTTAGTGCTTAGATGTTGCTACATATAATTTTTAAGTGTTGCCAGGGTAAGGACATCCTCAGGCTGCTATTATGTAAGTAGCTACTGGAACTACCTCTATGCAAATCATTTTAAAGTGTTTACTCATAGGGTAAATATCCAAAAATTCTGTCTTTATAATTTAACAAACTCAGAGTTGTCCAGTCTATGCATCTAATGTCAAAGTGTGAACACATTCTAAATTGCTAAGATTTAATGAGTTGTTACAGGTTTCATTAATAAAGATGGAGATTAGATTTACAACAGGAAGAATTCTCGGGAGGCTGAGTAACACTAACTCTTGAAGATGGAGGTCTCTGTCCTCATCTTCCCCATCTCAGGAAAGTAATCGGGAAGATGGGCATGCTGTGCAGTTAAAAATCTAGGAGATCTCCTTGATACTTCTATTTGAACAGGTTCAATAAAATAGTGGGACTTCATCTAAGTCTGTGTGTGGATCACCCACAGACACGTGTACCTAGATGTACCCACGGGGAACCTACACCCGTGAGGCACCACCGCGGAGTAAGACGCTGCCCCCGAACGGTAAGGTCTGCCGCCGGCGACCTGTGGCCACCAGTATCCAATTGCCCCTTGACGTGCAGGCAGCCACTCTTGTTCTCATTCATCCTCCCCGGCTCTGGGGTTCTTCATTCATTTGCTCCCGGGGAGGAGCCCTGGCTCGGGGGAGGAGAGGATGGGCAGGCCAGGAACCGAGCAGAGGGGGTGCCTCCAGCAGTCTGACAGCACCAGGCTCCCACGGCAGGGCCCTGGGATGAGGCGGCGGCCACACAAAGCAAAGGAGAAGGTGCCACGTTCAATCATCCATTTCTAAATTTTGCCTAGGGTAGGACCCAAATCCTGGAACGACGAAAATGACTTTTTGCTATCCCTCTGCATGATCCCAGAACCCTGATTGAGTTCTGGGATTCACCTACCTTACGGAAAAAATCAGCTCTTCTGCGTTAGTCTAGGAAAAAAACCACCATTTATCCCAACACTTGCTCGGGGCACTCAGCCACTGCTTCCTGGCTACCATACTCCTAAGGTTCCAAGCTGTCCAGCTGCACCCCCCACATGGCCCTCCACGTCACATCCATACTAATTCCTCACCATTCTCGTTTGCTTGCTGCCTCCCATCCTAGGCCCTGCTCTTTTCTCCTCTTGAAGTGCCTTCCTCCCTTGCCTTCTCACAGGCAAGTTCAGATATCCCCTCTTCCAGGAAGCCCTCCCTCCAAATCACTAACAGTCCATGAATCATGAGACAGCTCTGTCCCACAGTGAAGGACTTCTTTCCACGCCTGTTTCAGAGTTACGTCCACCCCCTTACACCTGCTAGAACAAACGCCCCCTCAAGAGAGGAAGACATGACCCTTAGTCTTATTTTCCAAGACTATGCACATGTTTGGTTCTATAAACGCATGCTTCAGTAACAGAAATAAGCCAAAGCACAGCACGTACGGAGGGTTTTTTTCACTGTCTAAATACTGTTTTACCAGTTAGTGTGATGGATCCCCTTACTGCATGAGAGAGCTGCGCCTGTCTGATGCCAGTCCGGCGTCTGAGCTCACTGCAGGGGGAGCCGGTGCTGGAATCCACTCATGCCAAGCACATAACCAAAGCGATGTTTATCACAATCAAACTCACCTCATTTGCTAAGGCAAAAGTTCCCCAATGAATTGCCACAGATTTCCTTGTCTGAACGTCAATGTGAATCCTCACAGCTTCTTCTGGGTCTACGTGCTGGTATTTCATAAACCACCTGATAAAACAGCAACTTATTATTTCTGGCCTTTGAAATACACACTAAATTCTAATCACTGCCTCATTTAATCAACCTTTAAAGGTTCTGCACGGGATTAAGACAGGCAAAAACCCTCTCCTTTGAGTCCACTTTTCTGCTGGAAAACAAAAATCTCATATGAATTGCTGCGCGCTTGCTAAGTCTCAGGCAAAGCCCTTTGCAAGGCAAGATGCCATTTCACGAGCATTTGATTTTACTGACCTTTTTTTTTTTAAGATTTTATTTGACAGATCACAAGTAGGCGGAGAGGCAGGCAGAGAGATGGGGGGAAGCAGGCTCCCTGCTGAGCAGAGAGCCCCATGCGGGGCTCGATCCCAGGACCCTGAGATCATGACCTGAGCCGAAGGCAGAGGCTTTAATCCACTGAGCCACCCAGGTGCCCCCTGACCATTTATGCTGAAGGTATGTCCTACTCTTACTTTAAAAAGTAGATCCTTTGCAATCCTGGTATGAACCAAAGAAATTAACGGGTCAAGATCTAGAAGCCAAAAGCACGATTTAAAAGAACCTAAAAACTTGCTGAAACCTTTTTCTTTTACCTCGCTAAAGCAAAAAGCAAACAAAAATTAGTGCAGGATATTCCAAGATTGGGAGCCAAAAAGAAAAACAATCAATTGCTACTCAAGGATGGTATTTAAGCACCATACAACTGAACAGTGAGGTGTAGGATTTAGCAAGAAGAGGGAGGGTACCTGCGGGGGGCTGCGGGGAGTGAGAGAACAGTGCGAGGCTGCCCGATGCCCACACACAGGCAGGGCTCTGGAGGCCGGGGCGAGTGTGGAGACCCCGGCTCTCCCCCACACGGGCCGTGCGGAGCTCAGGCCCGCTGCTGCCAGCTCTGCTGCACCGACACTCACGGACCCGGACTCCACACAGGTGCTTCTGCGTTTTACACAACACACCAGGGGCAAGTTCATCTGCAACAGCTAGAGGCCTGTTATTTACTGCTGGGAGCTGCCGGGCCCCCTGGGAGCCTGGAAACAAAGCCACTGTGTTCTGCTCAAGAGCGGATTAGACAAGCACTGTTCTGTCCGGTCTCCTGACACTTGGAATCCAGGGCAAGATGCAAACAGTTTTTGGTGTTTCTGCTGATTTTTTTTTTTCTTTAAACTCCTACAGCCGATCAAAGGGACGGACATACTCCTTTCCACCATCATGTCTATCAGAAATAAATTTAGATTTTTTACTTTGGTGTGTAAGTTAAAATAAAAACATCCTGAGGCACTTGGCTGGCTCGGTCGGTGGAACACACGACTCTACCTTGGGGATGTGAGTTCAAGCCCCACGCTGGGTAGAGCGCTTACTTCAACAACAACAACAAATCGCAAAACAAAAGCTCCTTACCAGCTTGCATATAATATCTGGGGACAGATTCCCCCACAGGGACACATACTCCTGAAGGCTGTCTGGGTGTCATCATCGTACATTTAGAGAGCACTCTGACACTGTGATCACCTTACTCCTGTAACTGCTGGTACTGACCACAGAGATGGGTCCCACAGCCGCGGCTACCAGAGTCTGATTAGAGCAAAGGCGGTGCTCCTGGCCACCTCCCAGCTCAGGAACAAGACAGCAGCAATGCAAGCAGGAAGGGGGGATTCTGCGAGGGAATTTGTATAGTAAATCCGTACACGATATACCATCACGTATGGGAACTTTATATATTGTGACACAGGAAAAATTTTCCTAATTACAAACAAGGTATTCTAATCTATTACAAATACACTGCGGGGTGCCTGAGTAGCTCAGTTGGTTAAGCATCTACCTTCGGCTCAGGTCATGATCCCAGGGTTCTGAGATCAAGCCCCACATCGGGCTTCCTGCTCATCGGGGAGCCTGCTTCTCCCTCCCCAACTCCACCTGCTTGTGTTCCCACTCTCGCTGCGTCTCTGTCAAATAAATAAATAAAATCTTTAAAAGGAAAAAAAAAAAAAAACCTTAGTGGAAAAGCAAAGTTCAAAGACAACTGATTCATAATTTTCAAAAATAAGGTAAAGTATCTAGCGCCTTACTAGAAAAAAAAAAAAAAAGCATTAACACAGTGAAGAAATGGCTTTAGTGAACTTTAAAAGTTAAATGTAATAAAGTCAGATGGAAACTAATAATCAGATTTGCTCAATTCATTTTCGAGTATTTCTCCTACTGGTAGGACTGCTGAAATTAAATGCCATCCTACAAACAATCCTCTACCTGTGCCTGTACCTTAGGAAAGAAAACTTTTTTACTGTTAGTATTAATTTTCTCTTAACTGGTATCTGTCACCCAGCTACAACTGAGCTGCATTCTCTGAAGTCACTGCTCTCAGACGGACAGTATGAGGGACAGTGCGGGCAGGGCCGGGTCTCCACTGCCCTGCGACCTTTACCGGCTCGGACCGTGGGCGAGGCGGGGGCGGCGGAACAGCTGCGCTGACTGCCTGGGGCCAGTGCACCGACGCACGGCACCGCTCGGGCTCCTTGCTTGGTCTCCGCCCAGCGCAGCAGAGCTCCGGGCCCAGGGGCCGCCCTGCCGGAGCCGGAGCAGAAGGGGGTTATGGAGAGTCCTTCACGGGCCAACTATGAGTCTAGCTTTGCTGACAGGCCGATCGGTCTAACCTGGGTGAGAACCATACCTGAGCTTGTGGCAAGGCTGCAGCAACTCTGTAAACCTCGGCCCAGCTTTCCTGGTGACAGCATCTCTGACTCTGAGTCATCATGTGACCGGTGTGAGGGACTGAACTACTTTACATGTTACTGACTCTGACCCACCACCCCCAGTAACCACCCCCAGTAACGAAGGTCACAAATCAGGGGCGCCTGGGTGGCTCAGTGGGTTAGGCCTTTGCTTTCTGCTCAGGTCATGATCTCAGGGTCCTGGGATCCAGCCCCGCATGGAGCTCTCTGCTCAGCAGGGAGCCTGCTTCCCCTTCTCTGCCTGCTTGTGATCTCTGTCAAATGAATAAAGCTTTAAAAAAATATATGTATCACAAATGATACCCCCGATCATCACCAACTCGAAACTCCTTTAGAGTTCAGGCCCCCGACGCGGAGCAGGGCTGCCTTCTGGCGAGGTCTACGCACCTGGGTTCATAGGCTCCGATGGGAATGGCCGCCAGGTCAAAAGGGCCAAACCGTTTTCCTATCTCTTCAAAAGCCGGGCAATAACCAGTGTCTCCTGCGAAAAAAAAACGACTCCAGGGCCCCAAGACAGACCAGCTGCCCCAGAGAACCTTGTTGTCGTCCACGAGAGTCCTTTTGCACCAGTGCTGTGAGGGGGTGAAGACGAAGGTGACCTTGTCGTGCCCGGGGACACAGTTCTCCTCCCACCAGTCGAGCTCGATCACGTTCTCGCAGCCGCACTTCTGCATCCAGTCCAGGAGACCCAGGGGCACGAACCACCTCAGCTCCTGGCCGAACCGCTCGTTCAGGGCGAGGACGGAGTTGTAGTCCAGGTGGTCGTAGTGGTTGTGGCTGATGAGAACCGCGTCGATCGGAGGCAGGTCGCTCACGGCGCAGGGGGCGCGGCGGAAGCGCTTGGGCCCCACGCGCTGCGAGGGCGACGCACGCGAGCTGAACACGGGGTCGGTGAGGAAGATGAGCTCGTCCATCTCCACCATCACCGTGGCGTGTCCCAGCCACGTGACGCGCAGGCCGGCCTCCCTCACCCCTGCCTCGTCGGGGTCGTCGATGAAGTAGGGCTTCAGCACCGGGAGCTCCTTATCAAGCTCCTGTGCAAGAGAGAAGGAAAAGCGGCCGTCGGAGGGGGGAAGAAAAAGGTAAGTCAGAACATGTCTGAACATACATTCTGGAAAGAAGGGCAATTTGGGGCGAACGGCCCTCGTTCAGTAAATGTGCTGTTTTGGCTTATTGCTTGAAAAAGCACACTTTCTGAATCTGACTCCATAAAATCCTGACAGTGTGAGGTCTCAGTCCCAAATGCGGGAAACAGAGGGAAAATTAAACTGGCCACTTGGAGCACTGCTGAATGCGTTAAGCTTCTGAAAAGCTCTCCCGTGTAGGTGCCGGAAGCAGAAGCGGCCACTCGGCCATCGCCGCCTCCCGTGGCCGGTGCCAGTGCCGCGGACACGGCTCTCAGCAGCGGCTCGGCCCCTGGATGGTCGAGAGCACGCGCAGCCATCTCGTGGCAGATCCTGGAGCTCAGATTCGAGTCCGACTTTGTGCGCACACGCAGCCCAGAGCAGAGTGCGGTGCTGATGCCCCGGCACAGAGGGCTCGCCTCCTTCCTCACCCTCAAGGCTTCCCACCGCCCGGCAAGCCCAGCGGGTCGGGGTCCCTGCCTGCGAGGGGACCGCTTTTGGGGGGAACACAGACGGGAGAACGCTAACGCTAACAAAACGGAAGTACTAATTGCTTTAGTTGGTCTACATTTTCTCCCTGGATTACGCGAGAACAAGACTGTTTTGGGGTCACAGTCCTGGCTTGTATAAGAGTCTTTAATGAACTGAGCTTCGGCCTTCTGCTCCCCAGCCGCCCACGCGCTGGAGGGGTGTGTTAGACTTGCTTCACCTCCAGCCTCCTTCCCCACCTTCTCACCCACCCCAGAAACAGTGCTCTCAAGTCTCAGGACCAGGAAAAGCTCTTCTCAAGAGCAACTGGCTTTATTCATTTGACTGCCGCCGGGAGACCCTTACCAGCCCCTGCTCCCCTCTGTGCTTGGACTGGGAAGTGGGGGTAGAGCCCCTCCCAGCGCTGCACGGCCAGACGGCGCACGTTTCTACACTACCTGTAATCTCGTGCCTTCACTTCTCTACCCGAAGAGCCCGTGTGCTCTTCTGTGTTCACCGATCTGATTTTTATTCCTACACCTATTTTTCCAAGTTGCTGCACATCCGTTTTGAAGAGTCTGGTATTAATAATTACCACAAATACAAGACATGCTACAGCCCAAGAAGGAGGAAGAGCCTGGCTGCCAAAGCCACACAGTAGCCTGTGTGAGCCGCTGCGGACCTGAGAAGTCCGTGGAACGGAAGGTCATTGCAGGTGGAGAAAATGCCCAAGCAAAGGCCCGGAGCCAAACAGGAACGTGGCGTTTGGGGCCAGGGGACAATCTATGAAGGATGGGAACACAGCCAGACCCTTGACCGCCACCCAGAGACAGGAAGCATCTTAAAAGGGGGGGTGGGGCGGTGCCTGGGTGGCTCAGGCGGGTAAGTGTCCAGCTCTTGATTTTGGCTCAGGGCTCTGCGCTCAGCCAGGAGTCCGCTTGAGATTCTCTCCCTCTGCCCCTGCCCCTGCTCGTGCAAGCACATACACGCTAACAAATGAATTAAAAAAAAAAAGAGGCTTGTCCCAATTTAGGTTTAGAGAAGACACTTTCAGAGTGCACATGATGACCCGGAATGTGTCACAAGACCTGTGGTGACAGATGAAGACCGAACAAAGGAGACAGCAGTGAGACAAGCCAGAGAGGGAACGTGGGGAGATGCTGGTGGAGGAGACTCGAGAGGTCACAGACGGTGCGAGTGGGAAGCAGACAGGGAGGACCACAAAGACGCCCTGTTAGCCACTCTGTGCCCTAGTCTCCTCATCTGAAAAACGGGTACAGTTAACCGGCACTTCACTGTTGTGGGGACTGTATCGGGAGCGGCTCACGCACTGTAAGCGCTCCGCACTCCAGACGGGGAAAGAAACCACAGCCCGACAACCGGGCACCAACTTTGACATTTTTACCGGTTTCCTTTCTCACAGTCACTAAGCTAGTGAAGATCCTGGATGCTACCCGGACACGTTCAAGTCCTCCTCGATGCTCAACTGTCTTACTGTCAGCCTCAATTCCCACGCCAGAGCCCCCTCAAAACCAGTCTACCTCCAGAGCACCCCTCGCCCCCATTGGAACATCTTCACGGACTCTACTGATGAACAAAACCCAACTCACCTCCTCGGCCCAGGACACCCGCCGGCGGACTCCCCCGTTTTCCCTTCCAGCTCTGTTTCACACAACTCCGCAGGCGGTGTCCCACCTACGCGGGGGCGGCCTGAGAGCCCCTCACAATGCTGACCCCACCGCTCAAGTTCAAATGCCTTCTAATCCCCTGGTGACCGTAATCAAACCGTATACCCTTCACGGGGACAACAAGAGGCCCCCCAGACAGGGACAATCACTCCAGCCACTCACCCTCCATGCCACTCTGTTCGTGCCAAGGGGATATTCTGCCCAAACCCTGCTTGAGTGTATACAGGATGTGTCTCCCGTCTCACTCCACCTGGAATCAGCCCCGGTGCCCAATGCACGGGGCAGGCACGAGCACAGCACAGTAAAACGTGTTGGATAAATGCACGTAAATTTTTCCAATCAGTTCTCAAAGTCAGTAGTTAGGGTTACTGAACGAGAACGAATGTTCTGTGGTATCCTTTTCAACAGTGAAGGAGGAGAGAGAGAGGGAATTAAATAACATTGCATCTGGTACCACCCATAACCCAGGTAGCTCCTATCAACTAAGTCCATTTACAGGGGAGAAAACAGCGACGGCCCACACACAACGGCACCCAGCTGGCCTTCGCACATACCGCCTCGCACCACTGACTCCTAAGTATGATCTTATTCAGTCCATAGTTTTTCAGAAAACAATAACCGTCCAGGGATCTGATGGGGCGAATAAGAGATGGATTACTAAGGATACAAGGAAACTTTTGGAGAGGGCAGTTAATGTACCTTATCCTGATTCCACTGATCATTTCAGGGATATATTTATTTGACAAAACTCATCAAATTATATTTTTTGAATAGGTACAGCTTGGCTTAGGTTATTAAAGCCATTTTAAAAATCTTGAGCAGCATCACGTGTTAAAACAGGGCATCAAAATATCCGTGACAAAATTCCATGAAAACATTTGCACTTTCTTTTTTGCTCTAAGTTTAAAAGCCACTTGAAGTTCACAGTCTCGCATTACCTGCAGACTGCTGGGAGGTAACAAAACCCATGGCAGAGAGCTCCTGGCAGCCTCCGCTGCTCTCCAAACAAGGGTTAACAGGGAAAGTGCAGAAAGAAGCCGGTCACCAAGGACCCCAGATATATGATCCTATCTATAGGAAATGTCCACACGGGCCAAGTCCATAGAGACAGAAGATACACTGGTGATTTCCAGGGGCTGCAAGAGGGCAAGAGATTCAGGAGCCAATGACTAAGGATACAGGGTTTCTCTGAGGCGTGATACACGTGTATCAGATGTGGCAACAGCTGCACAACCCTGAATGTACTGAAAACCAATGAACTGTACGCTTAAAACAGGTCAGCTGTAGAGTATGTGAATTAAAGCTCAACAAAGCTATTTTTAAAAAAGGCCAAGTACTGACAAGAGATCTGAACTAAGCAACCATACCTTCGTGTTTCCTTCTGCATGCAGTGTTGTTTGTAAGCCCATCACAAAAAAGCACCTTATTTTAAAGAATCTGAGATTCCAAAAAGGACAAAATAACTTTGTCCTTTTGATCTCAATTATCAGAGTTTGAAAAAGCATGTCGAGGGGTGACTGGCTGGCTTAGTCGATCTTAAAAAAATAAAATTTTACAAAAGCATGTAGATTGGGGATAGAGAAATTCTTGTTTGTTTGAAGAAACCAAGTACTCACTTGACATTTTCTTTACAGGTCAGGACTTTTCTTGGCTGGCCTGTCTTTTAAAGCCGCAAATGGGAAAATGCCTGGGCCCCTAATTAATGGGGAAACCAGTTAATGTTTACTTTTCTCAGGGAAACAGAAAAATCCTACCATTCAACAACTTTTCTCTGCCAGATGCTGGAAGTGGGTTCTGTCATCCACCTGTGTGCAGCAGATGTCACCACCATTATTTTAGGTACCCAGACCAAGGGGGAGGGGTCACTAAGAAACTTGCCCGGGTCACACGGCAAATGCACATGCTCAGTCAGGAGTGGAATCCAGGGCTTCCTGGCTCTCAAGTCCCTATCTTTTCATTAAACCATAATTCTCTCCATGGCATAAATTT
Organism: Procyon lotor; assembly: GCA_028646535.1. Classification (NCBI taxonomy): domain Eukaryota; kingdom Metazoa; phylum Chordata; class Mammalia; order Carnivora; family Procyonidae; genus Procyon; species Procyon lotor. The sequence goes on from CM053614.1 coordinate 73,143,071, forward strand.
CACTCATTAACTTTAAAACAATGAAACCCATATTCCTATTAATATACTTATTATTTTAAGAATATTATGTGTGGAGACAGAGGAGAAAGATTTGATACAAATCTGCTAAAATTGTTTTCTTTAAAAAAAAAAAATCACATTTAAAGACTTGAGTTAAGCCTTTCCTTCCCCCTGAAAGTATATTTTTACTGAGGACATTCACAGCTATACTTTGCAACTCAGATTTAAATAAAGACTATTTTTCATATTTATTTTAACAATATCATGTTACCATTGAATAGAGACTGCCACCAAAATACCTCCAATGCAATTAACTATTAATGCTAATGTTCTATATTTTTGCCATGCTATCTGTATTAGAAGTACCAGATTCATCAAAATGGCTTAATATTTTTAAACTTCTCCTTGATTATAAAAGAAAATACCTTTCATAAAATATTTTGCAAACTACAGGAAAATACAAAGAAGAGTGGCCACTATTACATCAGTCTGCAGAGATTATAGCCACAGTTAAACATCATGCTGTCTTTAATCACAGTCCTATCGCTATGTGTGGTCAAGATCATAAGGTATTCGTACTTTCTGAGAGAATGGGAGATGGCGTGAGCACAGAGGGGCAGACAGAGAAGGAGAAAGGATCTTAAGCAGGCTCCACGCCCGACACAGAGCCCGACCCTGAGATCATGACCTGAGCCGAAATCAGGAGTCATACACTTTACCCAACCGAGCCACCCAGGAGCCCCTTTTAGTATTTTAAAAATAATTTCATATTGTGACATTTTCACCCACCCTTTAAAACCCTGAGACACAAATGAAACAAAGAGGGGCGCCTGGGTGGCTCAGTCAGTTAAGTATCCACCTTAAGCTCAGGTCATGATGTCAGGGTCCTGGAATCAAGCCCTGCACTGGGCTCAGTAGGGAGTCTGCTTGTCCCTCTCCCTCTGCCTCTCCTCTCTGTTCATGCTCTCTCTCAATAAATAAAATCTTAAAAATGTTAAATAAAATGAAACTCTGACAAATAAATAAAATCTTTAAAAAGAGGGGAGGGGGCGCCTGGGTGGCTCAGTCGTAGGGCGTCTGCCTTCAGCTTCAGATCCCAGGGTCCTGGGATCCAGCCCCACATCAGGCTCCCTGCTCGGTGGGAAGCCTGCTTCTCCCTCTCTCGGGAACACCTATTTTTAGAGCAATTCCTCCCAAAGAAGAACTGAGGGCTGACCCAACATCTTCTGCACAACAGAAGACAAACCACACAGGACAGCAAGAGAGAGACACGGTCATGAAGGGAATCCCTCCCCGGGCACTGCGAACTACAGTGGGGAGGGATGGCACTGAGGGACGGGGCACATTCGACTGCCCTGGGGCACCGAAAAAAACTGAGGTTTCCAAGGACAACTAGAGGGCACCTGGGCGGCTCAGTCGGTGAGGCGTCTGCCTTTGACTCAGGTCTGGATCTCGGGATCCTGGGACAGAGTCCTGCATCGGGCGCCCGCTCAACAGGAAGCCTGCTCCCCCCTCTCCCTCAGCCGCACCCTCACCCCCAGCACTTGTGTGTGCTTCTCTCTAGCTCTCTCATTCTCTCAGATAAAATCTTTTAAAAAGAATACATAAAAGGACAACTAGAATTCAGAGGAGCCAGTCCCTAACTACCCCAGAACTACTGGGACGCGCCGGGTCCGAGGGGCGACAAGCACCCCAGTTTACGTTCACCCTCCACCTTGACAGTACAGAGGGGAACAGCTTCTGGGCGCTGCAGCCGTCAGGCCGCCTTAGCCGGCCGCAGATGCCCTGGGGCACAGGGAAAATAACCAAACACAGCTTAAAGAAGCAACCAGAATACAGAGGAACTAGCCCGAGAACCCTGCCAAATGGCAGGAGAGCCGCTGGAACCCTCCCCGGGACAGAGGGGCTGCCCAGCACCACAGCCTGTGTCCCCCTTAGCAGCGTGGACGGGAGCAGGGTCTGGCCCCTGGGCCAGCCTACCGTTCCCGTGCGCCCCGGGCCCCCGGCCCACACCAGCCCCAGCGGGGCCACTAAGGCGGCCCTGGGACAGCCGACCCTGAAGCACACCTGGTAAGGGCTCACCACGGCTCCAGCCGAGGCCCCAGAGCACGGCAACACCAAACCCACACAGCTGTGGCTGTGGATGGCTGCAGAGAGCACACCCAGTCCTCCTGGATCACGCCTGCTTCGGACTCAGCCGCCGCGCCCTGCACAGAGCCCCCCAGAAGCCCCTCACCCATGTCCACCTCAGCTCCAAGTAGTAAACCCTACACAGGGCACCTAACAACCATCCCATCCCTGCCTCGGTTCCAGCCAACCCACTAGGACACGGCACCCCAGCTTTAGAGCCAGTAGCCCCACCAGGGTCCCCGCAGCACTAAGCACCCTGGAGGCTTCAGCCTGTACCCACTTCAGCTTCGTGTCCTGCCAGGACGCCCTCTGCACAGAGGCTCCCCCCTTCCCCAGCCAACATGCACTTTAGTTTCAACTGTCCCGCCAAGGGTGCCCTCTGTGCAGAGAACCCTGGGATCCCCCCAGTTTGCACCCATTTCAGCCTCAGCTCTCCTGCCGGGGAAGCTGTTCAGGGAGCCCTGGCACCGCTGCAGCCACTCCCTAAGGCAGCCCCAGCACCGAGAGCCCCAGGACCCCAGCCCACGCCAGTCACATCTCCAGCCTAAGTCGCCACAGTCTACACAGATATGCCGTTCCTTCAAATTTAGATGTAGCTATTTTGCCTAATTCCTAGACACAAACACAGAAAGTCCAGCAAAACGGGGAGACACGGGAATATGCTCCAAATGAAAGGATATGTTCACATAAAACTCCAGAAAAAGATCTCAATGAAACAGAGATAAGCAGTATGCCTGAGAAAGACTCTAAATAATGACTGTAAAGATATTCATGGAGCTCACTGAGAACTTCAACAAAGAGAAAATGTAAACCCCAAAGCAATCCAAGTTAAAGAACAATAAATGAAAAATACAGTAGAGGAAATCGAGAGTAAATTAGCAGATGTAGAAAAACACATCAATAATCTGGAAGACAAGGCAATGGAAAGCACACAAGTTGAAAAGCAAAATAAAAGAATTTTTTAAAATGAGGCTAGGTTAAGGTATCACATGGACAACATTAAGGAAACATTCACCTATTGGGGGTGCCAGAAGGAGAAGAGAGAACAAGGAGCAAAGAACTTATTTGAAGAAATAATGGCTGAAAACCTCCCTAACCTGGGGAAGAAAATAGATATCCCAGCTCAGGAGGTACAGTGAATTCCAAAAAAGATGAACCCAAGGAGGTCCACACCACAACACACGATTAAAATGTCAAAGGTAAAGATGAAGAATTGTTAAAACAGCAAGACAAAAATGAAAATTTACATACAAGAAGAACCTCATAAGGCCACAAGCTGATTTCACAGCAAAAACTCTGCAGGTCAGAAAGGAGCGGCATGACATATTCAGAGCTAAAAGGAGAAAACTTACACCCAAAATACTCTATATCCCGCAAGGTTTATCATTTAGAACGCAAAGGGAGAAAAGGAGGTTCCCAGACAAAAAAGTGAAAGTAGTCAATCACCTAAATGTTAAAAGGGCTTAAGTGTAAGACAAAAGGCCATGATTAGATGTAAGGAAACAATGAATAAGAAGAGGTAAAATAAGACGACGAAATCGTAAAACACGGCAGGGGGTAAAAAGGAAATTCTTCTAGAACATGTTCCAACTTAAGTGACCATCACTGAGTAGAGACTGCTATAGACTTAGGATGTTATATCTGACCCTCCTGTCAACCAAAAACCCAAAACCTATACAAAAAGTAAAGAGAAAGAAAGGCATGCTTAACACTGCAGACCAGTCACAAGAGAACATAAGAAACAAAGCACTACAAAAACAACCAGATAACAAAGAACAAAATGACAGTAAGTACATACACCAACCAATAATTACTTTATATGTGTAAATGGTCTAAATGTTTCAGTCAAAAGACATAGGGTGACAGAATGCATAAAAAACAAGACCCATCTCTATGCTGCCTACAAGAGACTCACTTCAGACCTAAAGACAGTAACAGACTGAAAGTGAAAAGGACGGAAACAGACATTCCATACAAATGAATGTGAGGGAAAAAAAATCAGAGTCTGATATACAGACAAAATAGAATTTAAAGGAAAGATTGTAATAACAAAGAAGGGCATTACTTAATAATTAAGAAGTCAACCTAACAAGAGGATCTAACGATCACAGATAGCTGTGCACCCAACACTGGAGCATCTTAATACATAAAACAAATATTTACAGACACAAGAGAAATTGACAGTAATAACATAATAGTAGGGGACTTTAACATGCCATTTACATGAATAAATAGATGTCGCAGAAGAAAATCAAGAAGGAAATAGTGTCTCTGAATGGCACATTAGACCAGACAGACTTAAAGAGATATATATACAGAACATTCCATCCCAAAACAATATACATTCTTTTCAAGGGTACACAGAATATTGTCCACGACAGATCACATGTTAGGCCACAAAACACATCTCAATACATTTAAGATCATCAAAATGATATTATGCATCTTTTCAAACCATGACAATATGAAACTGGAAATCGAACCAAGAAAAAAATACTAGATAAAACACAAACACATGGAGGCTAAACAACATGCTACTAAACAGTCAATGGGTCCATGGAGAAATCAAAGAGGAATTTAAAAAAATACATGTGACAAATGAAAATGAATACAACAGCCCAAAATCTTTGGGACACAAAGGAAACAGTTTTAATAAGGAAAATTTATAGCAATATAGGACTATCTCAAGAAACAAGGCAAATCTCAAACTATCTAACTTTACACCTAAAAGAACTAGAAAAGAACAAACGAAACCCAAGTTAGTAAAGGGGAGGAAATAATAAAGACCAGAGTGAAAATAATGAAATAAAGACCAAAAAAATTAGAAAAGATCAATGAAAACCAAGAGGCAGTTCTTTGAAAAACAACATTGACAAACCTGCAGCCAGAATCATCAAGACAAAGAGAACGCAAATAAATGAGACACAAAAGAGAAATAACATGGAAATAAAAGGATTATACAGAGACGGCTACAAAAAATTATATGCCAATCAACTGGATAACCTAGAAGAAATGGACAAATTCCTAGAAACATATAATCTAAAACTTATTCAGGAAGCAATAGAAAATCTGAACAGTAGTAGTACTGGTACAAAATTGAATTAGTAATCATAAACCTCCCCACAAACAAAACTCCAGGGCCATAGAGATTCACACATGAATTCTACCACTTAAGAAAGAGTTAACATCTATTTTCTTTTCTCAGATTTTATTTATTTACTTGAAAGAAAAAAAAAGTGAAAGACAGAGGAAGGAGAAGCAGACTCACTGCTGACTGAGCAAAGAGCCTGATATAGGGTTCAATCCCAGGACCCTGAGATCATGACCTAAGCAAAAGGTAGCCACTTAACTGACTGAGCGACCTAGGTGCCCCAATTTTACTCAAACTACTACAAAAATAGAAGAGGAAGGAAAGTTTCCAAATCTGTTCTATTATTATGCCAGCATTACCGTGATACCAAAACAAAGATACTGTAAGAAAAGAATACTACAGGCCAATATCCCTGATGAAAATAAACAAAAAATCCTCAACAAAATATTAGCAATATGTGTTCAACAACACACTAAAAGGATTATTCACCATTATCAAGTGGGATTATACCTGGAGTCCAAGGATGGTTCAATATCCTCAAATCAATTAACATGAAACACCACATCAACAAATTGAAGGATAAAAATCATATGATCATTTCAATAGATGTAGAAAAAGAACTTAACAAAATTCAACATCCAATCATGATTAAAAACTCTCAACGAACTGGGTTTAGAAGGAACACACATCGATACCATAATAGGGCTCAATCTGATGAACCCACAGCTAACATTATACTCAATGGTGAAAAACAGAGCTTTTCCTCGAAGATCAGAATCAAGACAAGGACAGCCACTCTCACCACTCTTACTCAACACAGTACTGGATGTCCTAGCCACAGCAATCACAGAAGAAAAAGAAAAGGCATCCGAATTGGTAAAGAAGAAGTAAAACTTGCACTATATTTGCAGATGACATCATACTATTTATAGAAAAACCTAAACACTCCATCCAAAAACTATTACAACTAATAAAAGAAAAGTTAGAGGACACAAACTTGATACACAGCGATCTGTTTTCTATGTTAATAACAAAATAGCAGAAAGAGACATTAAGAAAACAATGCCATGTATAACTGCATCAGAGAATAAAAAACCAAGGAATATATTTAACCCAAGAGGTGAAAGACCTGAACTTTGAAAACTAATAAAACACTGATGAAAGAAACTAAAAATGACACAGATGGAAACATATTCTTTGCTCGTGAATCACAAGAACCAATGTTGCTTAAATTTCCATACTACCTGCAGCATCAATGCAATCCCTATCAAAATACCAATAGTCTTTTTCACAAAATTAAAATAATCCCAAAATTTGTATGGGACCACCGAAGACCTCAAGTAGCAAAGGCCATCTCTGGAAAGAAGGACAAAGCTGGTAATACAACCCCAGATTTCAAGATCTACTATACAGCTATAGTAATCAAAACAGTGTGGTACTGGCACTGAACAGATACACAGATCAACAGGAAGAACACAGAGCCCAGAAATAAACCCACATTTACATGGTCCACGTCTATGACAAGGGAGGCAGAAATATAAAATGGGAGAATGCAAGTCTCTTCAACATATGGTGCTGGGAATATGCAAAAGAATGAAACCAGACCACTTTCCTATACCATACACAAAAATTCAAAATGGCTTAAAAGTCTAAATGTAAGACCTGAAACCATGTAACTCTTAGAAGAAAATATAGGCAGTCATCTCTTGGACATCTGCCTTAGCAACATTTTTATAGATGTGTCTCCTCAGGCAAGGGAAAGAAAAGCAAAAATAAACTGCTGGAACTAAACCAAAATAAGAAGCTTCTGCACAGTGATGGAAACCACGAACAAAATGAGAAGGCAACCTACCGAATGGGAAAAGAACGGTATTTGCAAATAATATACCTGATAAAGGGTTAACATCCAAAATATATATAAAGTACTTCTACGACTCAACAC
>CM053614.1:73156774-73173171 GCA_028646535.1 Procyon lotor
GGCTTTTAGAGTGATTTTCTGCCTCCTTAGCTGGACTTCTGATTCCCAGGGCTCTCTGTGCCTCCTACACCTCCGCCATCTTGCCTCCTCTCTCGGAAGCAGATTTATATTACGCAAAAACATGTCCTATATATTCCTTTATTGCTATACTTATTTGTAATTACCTATTTTAGAACTGTACCAGCTGCTTTTCTCAATTCAACCTTCAGTTGACATATGATCTTTTTTCCTAATTTATTTAAAGGTTGGATTTTTTTGAGTAAGGTTATAGACATTTAGAAATCCTAGTTTTCTAGGATTTCTAAGATCAGAGGGAGAATCAGACTCCCCATGGAGCTGGGAGCCTGATGCGGGACTTGATCTCGGAACTCCAGGATCATGACCTGAGCTGAAGGCAGTTGCTTAACCAACTGAGCCACCCAGGTGCCCCAGAATCCTAGTTTTCTTATTAAAATGATTTTATTTTCCATTATTAAAGCAAAGACAAGCTGAATTAGAAGCTGCTCGGTTAGCTAAAGAGAAGGAAGAAGAGGAAGTTAGGCAACAAGCATTATTGGCAAAGAAGGAAAAAGATATCCAGAAAAAAGCCATTAAGAAGGAAAGGCAAAAACTTCGAAACTCATGCAAGGTATGTTAGACTGTGTGATTGAACCAACAGTAGGTAACAAGTCCAATTGCTGGTTAAACTTAAGAATATTTCCTTTATTATACTATGCAAATATAATTAAACTGTTGTATACATTTTATCTCATTTAAACATCTTAAATGCTTTTAAATTCACTTTTTGAAAATTGCACCTGTGCATGTTTCAGTATGCAACTATGGTAATTTTTTTTTTTTTTTTTTTTACATAAACATCATGCTATTTTCAAACCTCTCCTTTATTTTCAAATAAAAACCTTGCTCAGTATTCTAGTAATAATCTCTTTGATTATCCCCACAGTGTCTTTATGTGGTTGGTTTATTCAAATTAGGACCTAAATGTGATCATTCCAAAGGCTTCTGTTGCGTGTCTCCGTCGTATCTGTAACAGGTCCCCCCACCATCACCATCTCTTCCCCTTCTCTCATTGCTATTCATTTGTTGCAAAAAAGAGGTCATTTGTTCTGATAATGTCCCATGGTTTGGTTTTAGCTAGTTGCTTCCTTAATGGTGTAAAATCGATATTTATCTTAGAAAAAGTTATTTTAGAAGTTAAACTCGGGTTCTTTTTAAGGATCTGAATGGTTTCATTTTTATCAAAACGGATATCATTTGGGGGGAGTACTTGTAGTTTGCATTCAGATAGTTTTCACTGAAAAATATTGACCAAAAAATCTCAGAAGTATTCAAATGCAGTTTTGTCCAAGAGCTGCTGTTAACATTTAAAGTTGGTAGAGTCAGGGACCAGTATTGTTCCTTACCAAATAGCACTGAATGAGTAAATGAACTGCCAAGCTATAGGGAGACATACAGTATTGTGTACTGTACTGTTGAGTTAAATCCAGCAAGTATCTAAATGCTACTCTTTGTGGAAACATTCTCTTCCATGTCACTGTCCAGATATCCTATTAGATATAGGATATATATTTTAATGTATGCCATCCTGAACCTTCAGTTAATGTGACTGAAATTAACCTGCCCCCTCAGCAGGCTTTGAAAGAGATTTAACCAAAATACAAGCACAGGTAATCACTTCAGGCTTTTGGTCAGCAAGAGGAAATAAAATAGAAAAAGTGGAGTACTTTCCTCAGATTTTACCCAGAAAATTTGTTTTGAGAAGGATGCATTGTATCATAGTGGTAAGGAGTTCAGGCTGAGAGCAAGCTGCCTGGGTTTGAAGTCATTCTCCACTAAACAACGTCTGTGGGCCCTCAGGAGGTTACTTTCACCACTTTGTCTCCCGGTTTCCTCACCGACACAGTAGCTGCAGTAGTACCTATTAATAGAATTATGAAGTTCAAATGCGAGCATTCACATGCAGTACTTCGCACATTTGGCGTGTAGTGAGAAATCTGCAGAAACTTATGAATAGTTCAGATGGAATAGTTCTTAGAGTTGATGCATAAATGAGGGTAAAGGTTCTGGCATTAGGTAACTGTTTTATTGCTCCTTTCCAGGATGAGTTCATTTATTCCTTTATCAGATATCTGGTGAGCACTTACTGTGTTCCAAGCAGTTATAATTGATGTAAATATAATGATGGTACGGTCCTTGCCTTCCAGAAATCTGGTTAATGGTGGAGAAATAAAAGTAAACACTTTTAAGATGTGTTCTAGGAAGAGAAAGTACCAAAAAGGTAGTCAGGGAAGGCTTTCTGGATCTGGTAGGATTTGACCAGTTGAAGCAGTGTACGCATGAGACCAGAGATGAGGGGAGGTCAGGGAGCACAGGAAGGCGACAGAGATCTAGGGAAGCACAGTTTAAAGAACCAAAGGCAGCTGAAGAGGTGAGGAGCCAGGTCTTGAAGGACGTTGTCCATCTTGTTGGTTCGTATCTGCTACTGAGTTGGGATGCTGAGAGAAGACCAGAGGCAGAGACAGTTGGGAGTCTTCTGCCATGATCCACGTGAGAGAGAGTGTTGTGCCTTTGAGAGAGGGTGGGAATAGAAAAGGTGGAGGAAGTGAACCAGTATTTGGGAGGTAGGATAGGCTGCTGCCTGTGTGACACTGATGCTGTGTTGGAGGTGGTTCGTAAAGGAGGATTTACAGATGTCCTGGTTTCCTGCCTGGAGCACTGGGTGGATGATGGTATAATTCAATGGAATAGAAAACAAGGAAAAAGCTGAAAGGAAGTGATGAGTTCTGTTTACTGCCATTTCCACCTGCTCCATTTGACTTCAGTTTAGGGCATGTTGAGCATTGAGATGCTCAGATGGAAATTCTGCGTGGGTGGTTGGCTTTGTAAGTCTGGAGTTTAAGCGTGGGATCACTAAAGTCTTCTCTGTCTCAGTGCCACTAGGAACCATGTGAGCAGCTCCCCCAGGAGAGGGGTTTGGGAGAGGGGAGGATACAAACACCCTAGTTAAGGTACTGATAGAGGATGAGGAGCCTAGAAAGAGGTGACCCAGACAGGTAGGAAGAAAATCAGTAGTGCTTTTGGACACTAGGGAAGGGTCAACAGTAAAAGCAGCATTGGGACCTTAGTGAGAGCCAGACTGTGGATTAAGGAAGCATTAAGGTCATTAATTAATGTCGCTATTAAGGAATGGGAGACATTGCGCACAGTCTTTAATTATTTTTCTACTACCTCTTGCTCCTTAACACATTACATTTATCTTAAATTTCACAGTTAAAATTTCTAGCAAATTTTACATTTCAGTACAAAGAATAGGCAGCCCAACAAAAAGAGAATTTTGAGTCACACAGAATTTGATTCTTAAGTGGTTCTCTGGGGAATCATTCTTTTATAATATCCAGTGAGCTTCCACACCATCACCTTTTTTCTGTTTTACTCCTCCATCCTCTTGGTAATGGCTTTTTATTGCTAGCGGGTCAGGGAGAGCCTTGGGAGTATGATTGTTAATGGTCAGAAGGCCATACATTCACCTCAGGAATCTCTTGAGAACTTGGATGTTTTCCAGTTGTGTTTATGGACATATTCTTTAGTATCAGTAGATAAAAGATGAAAATGTTTGTGTTTGTGCTTCTAGACCTGGAATCACTTCTCTGACAATGAGGCAGAGCGGGTTAAAATGATGGAAGAAGTGGAGAAACTTTGTGATCGGCTTGAACTAGCAAGGTATAACTATAGAAGTGCTGTTGAAGTCTTGTCTTGGGCTTAGGATAAAGTTTCATCCCCTTTTTTCCTTTAGCCTACAGTGCTTGAATGAGACACTCACATCATCTACAAAAGAAGTAGGAAAGGCTGCTCTGGAAAAACAGGTAATGGACTCCATCACTTCTACCTTTATTTAGCATTTAATTCTGCCTCTAGTGTTGGTTTTGCCTTAGTATTTCCCTACCTAACATGTAAGTTACGAATAAGGACAAGACTCTCATTTCTCTGTGTGTCCCCTGGTAGGTTTTGTTGCTAGTGGGTGCTGTTGTTACTTTAAATTGGATTTAGTCTGTAAAGTTGTTACCATTTATATAGTGTTTGATTTGTGGTATCTAGCACGTTTATCATATTTTTTTCAAAATCACTATTAGAAAAAGTAATTGTTTCGACTATTCCTTGAGCATCGTTGTAGGATAGTAACATTTGGAACCAGAAGAAATCCTTGTTCTGTCTGGTGTACACCTTTTATTGTACAGATGAGGAAATAGGCCCAGAAATTCAATTCAGTAACAAGTATTAGTACCTACAATATATAGTTTAGGTAGTTTGGAGAAATGCCTCATGCTGTTGCTGCGTCAAAGGAGTTCAGGAACAGTTACGTTGAAGAGAAAAGGCCTGAGGAGAAGATGGAGGGTCTGGAAGTAGCCAGTGCAGGACAGAGTGGCCACGGAAAACTCAGTGCGGGGGGTGAGCCAGCCTTGAAGGATGGACAGGGCTAAGGTGAAGGTCAGGAAAGCATGAACCATAACGTACAGGTAGGAGCAGCAAGGGGGAGAAGTGGGAGATGAAAATGGTTAGTGAAAGTAGAGCCAAATTAAGCATGTCTTAGACTATTTTCCATTACTGCGTATGTTTGAGTAGCAAAGGGTTGATGTACTTTGAATCTGACATTTGTTGGCAGGATGTACCAGATAAGTGTGACTAGTTAGAAGACACTTACTGGAAGGACTTGGGCTGTGAGGGATGATGGGAGTCCCTGGAATCGCTGGCTCTGGGCCACTGGTTCTGAGGGACAAGAGGGGGGAAATGAGGCACAGATGAGCCCTGGACAGCTGATGACAGAGCAACAAGGCCGAACAAAGGGTTTCTTCTTTTCGGTTTGTACATGTTTAGAGGTAGACTGGAAGTAACAGTGTGAAGGATGGAACTTCGAGATAAAATACTGGCCACTTTCTACACCTTTACCTTTTTGTAGAGAATAAATGAGGTTAGAATAAATGAGGTTATCTTCTGAAAGAGTGGATATGAGCTTCAAGAGAAGTTTGAAAGGGCCCTTACGGGCGAATGACCCAGTGACTGCAGAGTTGACAAGTTGTGTCCCAGGACATGAATACAAGACAGGTCATGCTGAGGGTGGTTCTTGGGGTCTCCAGCAGAGCTGAGTAGCCTGGAGGCCGGAGTGGGGCACAGCCCAAATGAAACCTGATGGCCGGTTTTGGGTTGGCCTGGGAGGCGTGTAGGGCATTGTCGGGAGGATACTGAGAAGTGGGAACCACAGAGCCCAGCCAGAAAGGGAGTGTAGCAAGATGTTTTAAGTCCCTGACTTACCCGTGATATTTGTGTAGATAGAAGAAATAAATGAGCAAATTAGAAAAGAGAAAGAGGAAGCGGAGGCTCGAATGCGCCAAGCATCCAAGAATGCAGAGAAATCAACTGGCGGAAGTGGAAATGGCAGTAAAAACTGGTCAGAAGATGATCTGCAATTACTAATTAAAGCTGTGAACCTCTTCCCTGCTGGAACAAATTCAAGGTACTGGTTTTAATGAAGCTTTTTTTTTTTTTTTTTTTAATCATTCATTCATGAGAGCACAAGTAGAGGGAGAGGGAGAAGTAGGCTCCCTGTTCAGCGAGAAGCCCAACAGACAGGTTCAATCCCAGGACCCCGGGAGCATGACCTGAGCCGAAGGCAGATGCTTAACTGACTGAGCCACCCAGGCGCCCCTAATTAAACTTCCCTTGAGCACATAGTAGAGCCTAGGGAAAATGCAAACACCTAAATAGCCTTGGTTACAGCAGAAACTTCCAGGGTTATGCCTGAGTCTAAACACACTCCTTCCACTGGATTCAGTGCCACAGTACAAAGTGTGAAAAGCAGAGCACATTTTGAGTCTGCAGGATTTTGCAGTTTACACTAACACATATACAGGAGGATACTTCACTAATTTCTCAGGAAATTAAAGATTATGACACTTTTAATCCTTGACTCTCACACTGCCTTATTACTCCATCATGGCTTGTCCTGGGGACTAGGTTGGGGTCCAGAGTTTCTCTTAGTCTTAATCCTCCTTTTTTGCTTCTCACCTCAAACCAGAACTGATTGCAAAGTCTGAGTTTAGAACTCGGAAGAAGCTTTCAGGATCTATCTTCCCTCTTTCTGTAGATGAGGAAACTCTAGGGGTCCTTGCAGAATTTCTCTTTTTGTGTGGTCTTATTAGTCTTGGTTTGTACACAGAAATCGATAAGGTTTTTAGAGATTTGAAACCAAGATTATATATAATTGGTTTAAACATACAAAAAGCAGAAAAGCTCTAGTTCAGGTAATAGTAACGAGACCACCAATTTAGAACTAATTCTGTAGATATTATAGCTAATCCTTATGTATTACAAATGGAAGGGTCATTCTAGCTCTTATTTGGGCATTTTACCCACTAACTTACCATACTGTGGTCTCTAGATGGGAAGTTATCGCTAATTACATGAACATACACTCTTCTTCTGGAGTCAAGAGAACTGCCAAAGACGTTATTGGCAAAGCAAAGAGTCTTCAAAAACTTGGTGAGCAAATCAATTTCTTTGCTACCTTGAATACAAATTTTTAATATAATCTGCAATTTAACGAAAGACTGAGATGATCTGTAATTTTTTTTCATTTCACAGACCCTCATCAAAAAGATGATATAAACAAAAAGGCATTTGATAAATTTAAAAAAGAACATGGAGTGGTGCCTCAAGCAGACAATGCAACACCTTCAGAACGATTCGAAGGTAATTAGTTTTTTCTTTAGCAAGTGCTAGCCATGTATTCCCACTCTAACAGACCAGACCTAGGGACTATGTTCATAAAGCGTTTCGCAGACTCGGTGGAGAGGAAGCGTTTTCTAGGACATAGATTGATCTCACCTGACACCAGTGAGAACTGCAATTCCTCCATTTCAGGGGCATTAGGAGAGGGTCTGGGTCCCTTTAGTTGACTAGATTTTATAAATCAGTATTAAAGGATATTGGCCCAGTTGAAATTTGAATGAGCTCTACAGACTAAATAATGATACTTTATCAGGGTTAACGTTCTGATTTTGAAAAAGAAAGTTATGTCCTTGTTTTTAAGGAAAAATGAACTTAAGGAATAAAGGGCATCATGTCTACAACTTGGTCCAGAATAAATTATATAAATATAGAGAGAAAAAGCAAGCACGGTAAAAGGTTCAGATTTGGGCAATCTGGGGAGCATGTACAGGGATTCTTTATTTCAAAGTAAAACTTAGTTAAAACCTGTTAGGGTGCTGACCTTGGCTTGGGTGTTCTTCCCTGGACTAGTGTGTTTCAGACTGTATGTAAATTGTGACCCTTAGGTGGGTCATGAATAGAAAATATGAGAGAGTATTACACCTTTTACTACGTAAGTGGGTATCATTTGTAAAAGTTTTGTCCATGTATACACATGTGCATTTAGGTGCAAAATTTTTTTTTTTTTTTTTTAAGATTTTATTTATTTGGCAGAGAGGCAGGCAGAGGGAGAAGCAGACTCCCTGCCAAGCAGAGAGCCTGATGCAGGGCTCGATCCCAGGACCCTGAGATCATGAGCTGAAGGCACAGGCTTTGAGCCACACAGGCGCCCCTAGGTGCAAAATTTCAATATGAAAATATTAAAGAGGCTTATGCTATAAAGAGCATAAAAATCATACTGTGGTTGCAAAAATCAGGGTGTGGGGTTTTTTGGTCTAGGCTGAACATTATTTAGGCTCTTTTAAGATAAGTGACAAAGGGAAGTTCTAGGGAACTTCTGAAGGGGTTTATTTTCCTGCTCCCTATGTCCTCCATTTTTTTTTCCAAGAGAGGAAATGAATTCAATCTATGGGACCAATGAAAGGAAATTCCACTAAGAGCTTTCTGGAATTTAAAAGCTGACTTCAGCTATTTACCACATTTTTGTTTTCCTACAGAACTGTGATGTTTAGTAATATTTACATCCTTAGGAAGACTTATATTTGTGTCTGATACATGTGTGAGAGGCATTATCAAGCACAAAGGGATTAGTTTAATAGGTTCTTATTACCATTAGCTCCACAAGAATTTAGTGCATGGATGAATGTGTTGAAAATGTCCCACTGGAACACAGAATCTAATGCCCCTAGAGCACTGAAACCTATAATATATATCTTTAGTCTGTATATATTAGTATATGTTATACTAGACTAATATATTAGTTTTTAACATATAATTGTATATTAAAAAGATAATACTGACTATACTGCTGAGCATAGTAGGTTGTAAGAGACCAGCAAATAAGGCAGATATTTCCGACTATGCTTAGGAAAAAAACAGACCTGAGACATTTTGGGGGATGTGAGTTATCTTAAAAGTTTGGTCAGAATCACCACAGATTTGAAGAGCCACTTACCAAGATACCTGTGCACCAAGACCCACCTGGGAGGGTGCTGCAACAGAATTTTCTATCAGGCTAAGATTTTTCAAATGGGAATTTTTCTTAAACAGGTCCGTGCACAGATTTCACCCCTTGGACGACAGAAGAACAGAAGCTTTTGGAACAAGCTTTGAAAACATACCCCGTAAATACACCTGAAAGGTGGGAAAAGATAGCAGAAGCGGTGCCTGGCCGCACAAAGAAGGACTGCATGAAGCGATACAAGGTGATCGAGGCTTTAGAACTTAGATCCCGTTGCCCTTTCAACTCTACTGTAAAGAAATGCGAAACCTTAGCAGCTTTCTTGCCCTGGCGTCTTAATTACAGGTTTCCCCACCCTGCATGGTTTACATACCTGCCCCAGAGCCAGGATGAGGAAAGGGTGCAGTGCTGCCCACGTCTTTGCTAACCCCTCTCTCCCTTCCCAGGAACTCGTCGAGATGGTAAAAGCAAAGAAAGCTGCTCAAGAGCAAGTGCTGAATGCAAGTAGAGCCAAGAAATGACTTCTGACAATCTTTGTTGTGTGTGCATTTTTATAATAAAACAAACTATTGTACAAATTTTCATTCTTAAAATTACAGTGCTGATTTCAGAGTGGCCTGACCTGCCGTTCACTGTGGTGGTCCTACCCTCGCAAAGTTGATGCAGTGTTTCATTCGAATTTCCAGATATATACGTTTTTATTTTTTTTAGGAATTGGTAGCTTAAAAGTTGCAAACCTGTTAACGTTATGAATATACATGTTCAAAATATTTTGAGTAGGAGCATTTTAATCACGAAGCCAGCACATGTTCCTGCAAATCTGGTTAAACTCTGGCAGCTGTTCAATGGGACCTAAGGATTAAAAGAAGATGGGCGAAACTGAGTAAAAGACAAGTACTCAGGCGCTTTGTGCATGAGAGAAAAGGAGCTGGGCTTACCGACAGCAGCAAGAGCTGGACTCTTAGCATAAATATACTTGGTGCACACTTCTTGAATTGTCTCAGCATTTACAGCCTGAAATAGAGAAGAGAAAGCATTCCGACCTTTGTGTGGTTAAGACAAAGTCTCTACCTAGAGCTTTTTAGAATTTAAGCAGGGATTTATGATACATATTTTCAGGTTTTTAACGAGGAACTTTTATACAAGCGCCTACAGCTCTGAAAGACTACTTACATCAATTCTTGCTTCAAGCTCAGGGATGGGAATTCTTCTGTTGTAACATAACATCTGCCTACCGATATCTTCACAGATTGGGGTAGAACCTTTTTAAAAGAGAAGAGAAGGAAAAACTTAAGTATTGGAATACAGATCAACCCTAATAAAGTAGAATTTAGGTTTTTTTTTTAAGATTTTATTTATACATTTGACGGAGAGGGAGAAGCAGCCTCCCCCCCTGAGATCATGACCTAAGCCAAAGGCAGATGCTTTTGACTGAGCCACCCCAGCGCCCCTAGAACTTAGGTCTTTATTCTTACCGTCAAGCTGCAACAACATGTTTGTTTTCAGGAGATTTTTGGCTCGTGCAACTTCACTTTCAGTTACACTTGTACAGAGTCTCATCCTAAAAACCATTGGGAAAAATCAAAATGTCAAGTAGTTTGAAAAGGTTATGTGCTTTTTGAGTTAATGACTTAAGATACGATGCTATATTCTATATACTGCACCACAACATACAAGTGATTATTAGGACTTCAGCTTAATGGAAAGTTGAAATTTTAATGATCCCCATATCTACACAAAAGCTAAAATGTTACTGATTATTTTCCTGGTATTGTTAATTTCTCAAAATACTATGATTACAGATAAAGGTTCAATCCAACATGAAAGTAGGCTGACAGAATTCTGAGAAATACTTTGCCAATTCCCATGTTAGGATCGAACATGGTCTGTAGGCCACTGGTTTCTCAAAAGAACCCAGTGGAGTCTAACATAAGGCTACCGATAAACAAACACTGCCCAGTTGAAGAGATTTAGAGACCTATAGGTCATTTAAGAATGGTGGCGGAGAGGAAGCAGAGCTAAGGAAGTTTTCCCAGCAGTGTGGGCCTTTCTGCCTCTGTCTCAAGGCACCAGTTCAGAATAAAACCATAGAGTTTTCTTTTAGCAATAGCAACTTCAGCTTTGTTGGCATAACACCACCTTTCCAAGCCAGATAACCTGTAGAGATATCTTCCAAACAAACTTTTAGGATCGTCTTTCTGAAGTAATCTTAAAAGATTAGGAATTTCCTACAGGATAAAGTCAGTTTTACATCAGACTTTCTGTGATCTTTAAAAACATGGCAACAACTGCTCCTCTTCAGTCTTGTTCTCTTGATTAATTTAAATGCTAACATCACCATCAAAACCAATCACCAACTGCCTGAGGAGAAAACCAGTTTAAAATGTCAATTATATGCAAGATTTATTTTCTCACCATTCTTTCTGAACAACATGTAGCATGTCAGCAATGGTGGCCGGTTCACAAACCATATAGATTCCCCACAATCCCGTGTCCGTGTAGGAAGTGTTGAAGGACTGGAAGCTGTGACAGAGGTTGCCGTGACAGGTGAGCTGGGCCAGCTTGCTAGAGAGATTCTGTAAAGCAAAACACTGTCCAAGAGAACTGGAGGCATACGTGCCCAAATTACACGAAAAAGGAGTTCCCGGGCAGTGAATGCTTCAATGGGCAGAGTTTCGATCTAGCAACATCTCAAGAAGTTAAAATTCAACCAGACTAGAGAACCACGCTTCTCACCAGCCTGGTGTATCCCCAGAGAAATGCATGATGTCAAAGCAATAAAACGTTGTACGAACACAGCAGCTGCACCAGTTCTACTCGAGTCATTCGCTCTCTTCCGCCCCATGTATAGGGCCCTTGGCTGTGTATGCCAAATGTGAAATTCTACTGCATGTGAAGCCAAAGATAGTTACATGAAGTGTATTTTGTTGAAATCTTTTGAGTACAAACATACTTTGTATTTTGAATTTCAGACAGAAAAGTTACAAAATGGTACAAGGAATTCCCTTTATGCAAATTCCCTAAGAATGGTTACTTTACCATGTTTCCTTTCTCACTCTAAGAGATTTTTTTCAGCTGTTTGAGAGTACACTAAAAGATCTGATGCATTTTACCCTTAAATGCTTTGTGTATACTCCTGAAAAACAAGGAAATTAACGTCCATACAATCGTTAAAACTAGATTAACATAGAAATGGTACCATTAGTGAATTCTGCCCTTACCCAAATCTTGCTACTTATCAAACTTAAAACCTTTATGGCACCCACACAAAAAAATTTTTTCTGGCCCAGGATGCAATCCAGGATCAGTGAAGTCAATTCACAGTAAAATTCCACCTTGTCATTTATTATGGAAAACTTTTGCCAGAGACAGCATGAGAGGGGAGACGGTCAGAGGGAGAAGCAGACTCCCCATGGAGCTGGGAGCCTGATGCGGGACTCGATCCCAGGACTCTGGGATCATGACCTGAGCCGAAGGCAGTCACTTAACCAACTGAGCCACCCAGGCGCCCCGATGGAAAACTGTTTTTAAAATCACTTACCATTCCTCCTCCAAAAGAGCGGTCCCAGTTGCCAATCAGTGTGTTTGCAACCATGAGACAGATCGTATCTGGATGTGCCCAACCAACAGCCTCGACAGCTACTGCAAGATGCGCCAAAGGCATCTTGTCATCCCTCACTCGTATCTAGTTAAGACAAAACACAACTGGTTAAGACTGCCTGCCACCGTGTAACAGGCTTAACAAGAAAGATTTAATTATGCCACATTATACTGAACAGTCTCATCTGGGAAAATTTCTTGAGTTCTGGAAAGAAAACTTCACCAAAAGATCGCTAATTAAAATACTACAGACATAGCCACCAGATAATTACCTGGTCAAAAAGAATCAGCTTATTTCCCTGAGATAAGTAGAGATAAGTAGTACTCTAATGCTGACAGAACAGGCTTACTCTTGGACCGCTGATGCTACACAGTTCCATGCATCTGCCAGACCTCTCCAGGTACTCCTGAGCATCCTCCCTAGTGCGGCAGAGGAGGCCGTTGATGAGCTGAAGGCTACAGCTAACAAGCAGCTGATCCTCTGCATGTTTGTTTTTTTTTAAGATTTTATTTGACAGAAAGATATCACAAGTAGGCAGAGAGGCAGGCGGGGGGCAGGCTCCCCGGCGAGCAGAGCCCGATGTGGGGCTCCGATCCCAGGATCCCGAGATCATGACCTGAGCCGAGGGCAGAGGCCTTAACCCACTGAGCCACCCAGGCGGCCCACACGTTGTCTCTTAACAGCTACTCCCACAAATGTACTATGGGCAGAACTGAACCTGACACGCACGTCAAATTTGGGGCGTTTTAAAAATACACTTCATACCTCAAAATACATAAATTGGCATAGTGTCAAAAAGCACAAAAAGAGCAAATTATGACATTCCCCTCAAAACCTTGCTTTCTTAGGAAAGAGGTAATTAAGTAATATGGAATATAAGTCCATCCTCTTCCCTTTTTCTTTCAATTTAAGCCTCTGGTTTCTTCCATTTTACTTGTTAGAAATAAGCACATTTTGTACACTCATTCATAAATAGAACACAAGAAACCCAAAGGGCTAAACACTAGCTAAGGAGGCGCGCCCTACCTCACTTCCTGTGAATTTGCAGGGAGGCAGAGCTGGTATTTCTCCTTTGTGTGTGGACAAAGAGTCACCAAAATGAAACTTTGCTAACTCAAGCAGTTCATCATGGGAAACTCCTAAATTGAAGGAAAATATTTCATATATCTGGTAGCAGCACAATCCAAAGCAGACAACTACCTGCTAAACTTTGATTTACATTAAGCTCCAGGCGGTATAACTGGGTAAAAGCCGTTAGAGAGTAAGCCCACGCAGCACGCACTCTCGCTGCTGTTACGAGTGTGGCGCTGCACAGCTCTCGGTCTGTAGAACAGTTAACAGTTTTTAGCAACAAATTCACAGCTAAGGATAATAAGACCGCTTGAAAATACCACATGCTGTACAGAATCATGTTATATTACTCAAAGTCCTAGAATGCAAATTAGCAAAATCACTTTTCAGTACATTGTAAGGAGAAAAGAATACGAGTTTTTCTCTGAGCTCTGCTGTCAGAATTATTCAGTAACAAAATAATGTCATCTAAATTTCTGAATAAATCCATAGCTACCAAACATTTCACTGTTGGCCATCCGAAACCTAAGAACTTTATATACATGACTGTTCAAATCGTGACCCAGAATCAGTGAAGGATAAACACAAACTGAGAAAACAAATTTAGACATGTGGAAAGTGCTTTAAAAAGTATCACCATGAAGGCTCTTTATGTGAAACCTTCCTTCAGAATGTAAAAGCACAACTTAGACCTGTACTTCCCAAACAAATCTGTGGCATAAAACAAAACCATATCCGAGTGCCTGTTTTCAGAAGCACTGTGTAGGGGAGCTGCCTTGGCTATCAGTCCAGAGGGTGATGAACAACAGGAAGAGCCTGATATACCAAGAATGACAAGCAGAAAGAGAAAAACCACAAACACACACACACACACACACACACACAGTTCGCAGCACCTGACACCAACTGCCACTGTTTTATTAACCTCACCTACACCTCTTCTGATTGGACATGCCACATACTCGGTTCCTACTCCCAAACCTCTGCATATCCTTATCCAAAAGGCAGGGAGCCAATAATTTTTTTTTAATGAAGCTAGGTCTGGTCTTTTTCATTGAATTTAAGAAGCCATAGTTTATAAGGCTCATCATCACTTACGTATCAGAAAGACAAAATGCTAATTAACACAGGACAGGCCATTAATTTTAAGATATCCCAACTTGAGCAATAACAAAATGAACCCGTGAACTATGATAAACCCACTGTGTCCATATACCACCACCAACAGCAGAGACATCCTAGACAAGGTGATTAGCCTCCTCTCACTAGGACTTCCTGTTTCCCAGGCAGTTTCAAATGTGGACCCCCCCCCAACCCCCAGTCAGCACCAGCCATTTTAGAAACAATGTTGCTCAAGAGAATCTCAGTGCACTGCCTGCTATAAAAAGGTAACCTAATTTTGTTTCAGAGGCCCAAGAATAACATGTTAGACTTAACCCCTATTTTTCATTTTCTCCATTATTTCCACATTTATTCCCATGTAATTACTCAGAAGTCTATTCAGGGCAACCAGAATTTTAATTTAATGTCATTTCTAAAGAGAGAAAAATTAAATCTATACAAAAGAACACCATCTAAAAAAAAAAAAAAGAACACCATCTATCTTTGCTTTACCCTAAAAAGACAAAACAAACCCGGAAACCAAAAAAGTGTAGTTTGCCTAAATTCCGACTGCCAGGAAATCCAGCAGATTCTACTGGGAATTTTCTTTCATTCAGTGGCTTCAAACGTGTCCCCAGGGAAGCCTTGTCCTGACGCCACCTACATGTTTGGATTCCCATTAAACACTCTCAATGGTTCCCTATACTTCCCCTTCTCAGTAATTAGCTCTACTGAATGAATAAACACATCAAAGAATGACCCAACATAACATACCCATTTCACGCCTGGCCAAGGATCAAGTTGGTTCTCAAAAAATAATTTAAAATCGAGAGATTCCCAAACTACAGTACACCTTCTCCCAAATGTCGTTATCACCCAGTCTCAGTCTGCTCGTTTACCCCCTTCCTTGCAAGTAAATCCCAGTATGTGTGTACAATTATGTAAGTTTTTCTATTAAAAAAAACCTCTACTGAAGAGAAGACAGAGGAAAGGTCTATTTCCAGTCCTGTACATTCTCTTTAAACAGCATATGAGACAATTTGCTCAGTAAATAATAAATCCCAGGACATGTCCCAGCAGGATCAAACGTATTAAAAAGCACAACACTCTATGACTGGGTTCAAAACGGATACAGAAATGTCAATCGACTAACCTCCAGCAGCAGCAAGTACTATTCGTGGCCCTTTATAATGTGTGGTTATATAATCCACCAAGTCCTTACGATTTATAGATCTGTAAATGGAGTAAGAAAAGCAATATAAAAGGAAACTAAAAAGCAAAGATCTTCATGTAATACACCTGACATTAAAGTGGACCTTAAAGGCTCTAAGTTAAATGTAGTCAGAAATGGAATATAGGCAACAAGTATCAAAACAATTTCAACTTTTTTATATCAAGAAAAAGGTGGATACTGTTACTTGCTATGTCAGTGGTACCCATGGGCCCAGGCACCTGGGAGGTAGGTGGGGCTACAATGTAACCAACCACAACTTCACGTACATTATCAGGGAGGAAAAAATTACATTTTGAAACACACTTTTTGAATGTTTCTGAATGTTAATTTTCAAAACTCAAATTTTTCTCCAAAAAAAAAATCTGGAGAATTATACCTACTTGATATTTTCAGTTGGTCCCAAAATTGTCCGTCCAAGTGCAGTATTTTGATAAGCTGTGGCATGAAGATAATCAAAAACAACTTCCTGTAAATTGGTTTCAACTTCCTGCATCTCTCTAAGGATTACTCCACGCTCACGTTCAATCTCTGCTTCTCCCAATGTGCTGTTTTGTATTATATCAGCAAGAATTTCTACAGCTATTTGAAAAGAAAACAAGAAACACTAAGAATCTTAATTTTCAATATTAAAATCTATTAAACCAGCATCAGAAACCATGACACTGAGCATCAATTCGATTCTGACTAAATGATAAACTAGAGAGAAACAAACTTTTCTATATATTCATTATATCTGAAATGACAATATTAAAATTAAAAATATAAATTATAAACCTCTGTGGTAAAGAACTTGAGGAAAATTCCTACATTTGTCAAAGGTCCCCACAATACTTGAAATGACTCAACCACCTCAGACACGCCACAGAATGTGCACCTGAGTGTATATTGTTCTATATGAAAATGACAACGTAGAAAATTATCTACATTAAGACATCTAGGTACCCAATTGATGCTGAAAAAGTATTTGACAAAGTACAGCATCCCTTCCTGATCAAAACTCTTCACAG
>CM053614.1:73173671-73185056 GCA_028646535.1 Procyon lotor
GCAGCGAGAGAGGGAACACAAGCAGAGGGAATGGTAGCGGGAGAAGCAGGCTTCCTGCAGAGAGCCCGATGTGGGGCTCGATCCCAGGCCCCTGGGATCTGACCTGGGCTGAAGGCAGACGCTTAACGACTGAGCCACCCAGGCTCAAAATCAACTTTAGGCCCTGAAAAATCGACTTTAAAACAAAACTGTAAAACGAGGCATCACTTAATGATAAAGAGATCAATCCAACAACAGGATATAACAATTGTAAATATCTATATACCCAACAGAAGAGCACCTAAATATATTTTAAAAATTAATGGTTATAAAAAAATTGACAGTAATACACAATAATCACAGAGGCTTTTAATAACCCACTTACATCGATGGACAAATTATCCAAACAGAAAATTAGCAAGAAAACACTGGCCTTGACAACACATTAGACCAGATAAACTTAACACACAGAACACTCCAACCAACCATGGCAGAATACACATTCTTCTCAAGTGCATATGGAACACTCTCCAGGATCACATGTTAGGCCAGAAAACAAGTCTCAATAAATTTAAGAACACAAATTATACCAAGCATCTATTATACCCACCATGGTATGAAACTAGAAATCAGTTATAGGAAAAACACAGGAAAAAGCCAAACACGTAGAGGCTAAACAACATACTACTAAACAATCAATGGGCCAAAGAGGAAATCACAGAGGAAATTAAAAAAAAAAAATATGCCGACACAATAAAAATGGAAATATAATAGCCTAAAAAGGCAACCTACTAAATAGGAGAAGATATTTGCAAATGATAGATCTGATAAGGGGTTAATATCCAAAACATTAAGCTCCTAGAACTGAACACCAAAAAACCCAAATAGGGGCACCTGGGTGGCTCAGACAGTTAAGCATCTTGCCTTCAGTTCAGGTCATGATTTCAGGGTCCTGGGATCCCTGCTTTGCTGAGAGCCTGTTTCTGCTTCCCCCTTTCCCTGCCCATTTCCCCTGCTTGTGCTCTGTCAAATAAATAAATAAAATCTTTAAAACAAAAACAATAACCTATTAAAAATGGGCAGAGAACCTGAATAGACATTTTTCCAAGAGGACATATGGATGGCCAACAGACACATGAAATGATGCTCAGTATTACTGATCATCAGGAAAATGCAATTCAAAACCACAATGAGGAAGTATCAGGTCCTACCAGTCAGAATGGCTAATATCAAAAAGACAAGAACTAAGCTTTGGTGAGAATGCAAAGAAAAGGGAACCTTCACGCACTGTTGGTAGGATTATAATTATTATTTTTTAAAGATTTTATTCATGTATTACGGGGGGGAGAGAGAGAGAGAGAGAGAGAGAAAGAGAGAGAGCACGAGATGGGGGAGGGTCAGAGGGAGAAGCAGACTCCCTGCAGAGCAAGGAGTCCGACGTGGGACTCGATCCCGGGACTCCAGGATCATGACCTGAGCCGAAGGCAGTTGCCCAACCAACTGAGCCACCCAGGTGTCCATGAATTATTTTTTTAAGACTTTATCTGAGAGAGAGAGAGAGATAGAGAAAGCATGAGCAGTGGGGAAAGTGGGAAGCAGGCTCCCTGCTGATCAGGAAGCCCGACATGGGGCTTGCTCCCACGACCCTGGGGATCATGACTTAAGCCAAAGGCAGACAACCTTATTGATCACTCTTAAAGCATCCTTCTTTGTATTAATAACTGAGCACTTTACATTTGCCAAAAAGATTATAAACAGAAGTTATGAGTTTAAGGGAAATGATCACTTGTTTTAAAACATTCTTTTGTTTTACATCATATATTACTTAAAACCTTTATCTCATGTAACACTAAGGAACAAATAGCTTGTTATTTGTGGGGGATGTACAGAGAGGAAACTTGCGGGGGGCGGGGGGATGGACTTTTATTTTTTAAAAGATTTTATTTATTTGACAGAGAGAAAGAGATCACAAGCCTCACAAGAGGCTCCCTGCTGAGCAGAGAGTCCAATGTGGGGCTCAATCCTATGAGGCTTGATCCCAGGACTGTGAGATCATGACCTGAGCGGAAGGCAGACACTTAACCCACTGAGCCACCCAGGCGTCCCAATGTCTTGATTCTTGATTTCAGCCCAGGTCGTGATCCTGGAGTTGCAGGATGGAGCCCCACATTGGGCTCTCTGCTCCTCGGGGAGTCTGCTTCTCTCTCTCTCTGCTCTCCCCTTGCTCATGCTCTCTCGCTCACTCTCTCAAATAAATTAAAAAAAAAAAAAATCTTAAAAATATTTTAGAACTAGAAGAGATGTTAGAGATTATCAAGTCACATTTAAAATTTTACAATGAAAAAACCCCCAAATTTCCTCCTCTTTATTCCTGTTCAGCAAAGTTCAATTTACTTAATACCTCAGTTTTATTTTGAAAAGTGATTACCTACTGTGTTTCTAAAATGCTTTTTCTACGAGTACAGTTGCCATTTTTTTGTGATATGTATCTTATCACAAGCATTTATGATGCTTACTTACACCTATCTACATATACTTACACCCATCTACACATGTATATTCATGACACATATTATTTATACATATGTAAAACTTCTACTTCTTGAGATGTGAGATTTTCATTGTCAACTAACCTAATGGGAAACCTAAATATGGAAAAATCCTCAAAATGAAGTTTTACATATATTAAAATAACGCATGTATATATGTCATATATATATATATATATATGCAGTTATATTTTTTAAGATTTTATTTATTTCTTTGTTGGGGGGGCGGGGGGGAAGCAGGCTCTCCGCTGAGCAGAGCTGGATGCAGGCTTGATCCCAGGATCCTGAGTTCATGACCTGAGCCGAAGGCAGAGGCTTAACCCACTGAGCCACCCAGGCGCCCCTACAGTTACATTTATATATATATTATATCTATCAGTCTTTATATTTAGTGATCATTTCCTTTATAATTTTTATCAGTACTTACACTTTTTTCTTTTTTTAAAGATTTTATTTATTTATTTGACAGAGAGATCACAAGTAGGCAGAGAGGCAGGCAGAGAGAGAGGGGGAAGCAGGCTCCCTGCTGAGCAGAGAGCCCGATGCTGGGCTAGATCCCAGGACTCTGGGATCATGACCTAGGCCAAAGGCAGAGGCTTTAACCCACTGAGCCACCCAGGCGCCCTATCAGTTCTTAAACCTTGTAAGGTACTTCATCATTCTCAACAATTTCAAAATATTTTGTAGTTTCGTTAGTATTTTCCAGGCTTAAGCTGAAAATTTTTAAAAATTCTTTAAATTTTTTTAGAATTTTAACATATTCAAGTAAATATCTAAACCTTTCATTAACTGAAGTCCTAGTAACATCTAATAATCCTTCCCTTCTCCAGTGATGTATGATTCCTCCTTTATCATAGTAAATTCAATCCAAGTTTGTTTCTGGTTACTTATTCTTGCCCTGGGATCATCCTTAAAATGATTATAACATCCTAATAAATTTGATGGTAACTTCTGAGAACTAATATCTTTGTACATTTCTCCTGCATCTAGCCACTTGACTCAACCCATTTTTGGTTTTCTTGGTAGAGCCTGTATTACGTACAAATAATATATAGTTCTTCTCTTCTTTCCAATAGTTCTCTTATTTAATATCTTAATTCACTAAACCACACTCTTAAAACAGCATAAAAAATAAGCAGGTTAGTTTCTGCCATGGATTTTAATGGTAATATCACGAACACCACCACCTGGTTAAGTTTGTTGGCTTTGGGCAATACTTACCAAAGTAGGAAATTAACCGTATTTCTTTGCAAAGTTCTATTAATAGCTATTAAATTGTGTTTTATACATTTTAACTATTTAGGAAATCACATATTATCTAAATTATAAACAGATTTAGCTCTATTAATATATTTCCTAAGAGGATTTCTGAGGGAGATCCTACCCATTTGTGGGTATTATTCTTTTAATGTGCTATTAAGTTCAACTGGCTATTATTTTTAAAAGTTAATGAACTTATTTTAGTAATCTCTACACCCTTCTGTGGAGCTCAAACTCACAACCCCAAGATCAAGAATTGTATGCTTTTCCAATTGAGCCAATCGGCTGCCCCAGAAATATTTTTTCAGGGGGTAATTCTTTTGTAACTTTCAAAATTTATTCCTATTTAGAGACACCTGGATGGCTAAAGCCAGTAAAGTATCTGACTCTTGGTTTTGGCTCAGGTCACAATCTCAGGGTGGTGAGATCGAGCGCCGAGTCAGGCTCCACACTCATCAGAGTCTGCCAGAAATTTTCTCTCTCTCCTCCCTCTGCCCTCCACCACTTGTGTGCACTCTCTCTCTAAAATAAAATCTTTGAAACATTTGTCTTTAAAATGTATTCAATTTCAAAAAAGTTCATTTATTTTTTAAAAAGATTTTATTTATTTATTTGAGAAAGACAGAGAGAGCACGGGGTGGGGTGGGGGGGGCAAAGGGAGAGGGAGAAGCAGACTTGCCGCTGAGCAAGGAGCCCAACTCGACTCTCCGTCATGACCCAAGCTGCAGGCAAACTCCTAACTGACTGAGCCACCCAGGTGCCCCTCAAAAAAGTTCATTTAATCAAAAAATTTGAATCTATTATATTTAATAGTGGTCTCCATTAAAAATATCTTCCATAATAGTTTTTTTCTGTATCTTGCTATTAGTTTTTTTTTTATAAATCCACTTTGGAACAGTGCTATTTTATCTCTTCTATTTTTCCCTCCATGTTCCTTAGTGCTATTCTTTTAAACATTTGAATTGGATACCCATTTTTTTTTCCCTTCTTTTTAAACAGTAACAGTAGTAAGGCAATGAACTTACTTGTGGTGCAGCTCTAACTGCCGTCCCTTAAGTTTTGATAGGCAATGATTTTACTTTTACAAAAAGAACCTCTTAATACAATTTTTGTATCATTCTAGGCCCCAAAGAGTATATGATTTCTCAAGTGATTGTTTTTTTGTTTAATCACATCTTTTATTGATTTAAAAATTTACATTGAACTTTGACAACCATATACACCTTCTAACCACCATCAAAGAAAATACAGACCATTTTTTTTTTTTTAATATTTTATTTATTTGACAGAAACACAGCGAGAGAGGGAACACAAGCAGAGGGAGTGGTAGCGGGAGAAGCAGGCTTCCTGCCGAGCAAGGAGCCCGATGCGGGGCTCGATCCCAGGCCCCTGGGATCTGACCTGAGCCGAAGGCAGCCGCTCAACGACTGAGCCACCCAGGCGCCCCAATACAGACCATTTTTATCACCAAGTTCCCTTTATTATTTCCAGTCAACTCCCATGCCCTACCAACCACCTGATTTCCTTCACCTGCATGCTCTTGAACTTCATGTAAATGCAATTAGTTTGTCTTTGTATCTTTTCTGTTCAACCTAACGTTTTAAGAGTCATCGCCATTTCTGCATGTCTTAGTTATCTGTTCTCTTTTTAACCACCGAGCACTAATCTACTGTATGAATACACAGCAGTTTGCTCATCCATGATCTTGCTGGTGAACACTGGGTGGTTTCCAGGTTTTAGATATTGTGAATAAGGCTGCTATAAACGTTTGTGTACAAATCTTTTCATAGGCATAATAAAGTTAGTGACTTCTACATATATTGCAGGGCTTAAAAAACTGACAAATACATTTTTGTTTTTTTGAACTCCAATTTTTTTTTTTTTTACAGTCTAGTTTATCACCAGTTTCCTCACTAACATTCCAGAAGAAGCATTTTTGTCTTCTGTGTTAAGCAGAAAAGGAATTTCTTAAAATATTATGAGGCAGCTCAGAGAATCCCTGAAAGAGTCAGACTGCAGGGCTTGGAAGCTATGTACCTAGGAACTATAATCGAATCCTACCGGACAGTTTGGAGGTGCGGTGACCCCAGCACTGTGGGGCACTCGAGAAACGGAGCAGAGGCTAAGTGGGGTAAAGCCAAAGCTCTGCAGTATGCCCCACACCTGCCGGCAAAATGGGATTCTGTGCAGCACAGCCTAACTCACACTACCCTCCTATCAATTTCAAAGAAGTGTGCGGGGCAGTGAAACCTAAGTCAAGTCACATGCCAGCAAACATTCTCAATCCCAAGAAGTATCTTCTTATAAATTGGTAAGTTTCCTTCTTTCTTTGCAATTATGGTCTGTGACATTCATTCTGACTCCCTCAGAAATCTGGCATCTCTTTATTCTTTCTCGCTGAATCTTGGGAACATTCCTCAGGGTTGTCCTGCTTTATTATTTTTCTAAGCATATGTCAACCTTTGGAATTCTAAGTTCCACTCTCATGTTTTCAGTTTCCACACAGTTCTACTTATTTTTCCCTAGTCTCTTTCCACAATGCCTATGCCACACCCCCAAAGCAGTATCTTCATATTTCACTGACAACACGAGGAGATTTTCTTTTGAACCTTGGAAGTCTAAGAGAAGTGATAGCTCCATTTTTTGTTGGATAGTCTCCTCATGCTGGACTATTTTTTTCTTCATTGAGTTTTCTGCCTAATCTTTACTCATCCATGTACATTAGGGAGTCCTGAGACTGTCTTATATTGTCCCTTGTGGAGGGAGCAAAAGATATTTCTCAATATTAAAAATAAAGGATGCCAGGGGCGCCTGGGTGGCTCAGAGGGTTAAAGCCTCTGCCTTCGGCTCAGGCCATGATCTCAGGGTCCTGGGATCAAGCCCCACATCGGGCTGTCTGCTCAGCAGGGAGTCTGCTTCCCCCTCTGCCTGCCTCTGCCTACTTGTGATCTCTCTCTCTCTCTCTCTGTCAAATAAATAAAAATCTTTAAAAAAAAATAAAAAATAAAAAATAAAGGACGCCAAAGAACACAGGCTGAAAAAGAAACAAGGGTAATTTGCAAGCAGCAGTTGTTTACTGGAATTTCAAAGATGTCCCCCTCTCCTCCCACTGAAGACAGTTTCTGGGATGATTTGAGGGTACATTAGCAAAAAGACTTTTATTGTACATTCATATTGCTCTTATTATAAAACGACTCGAAACAGGATTGTTAATTTTTAAGAAGTATAAGGAATAGCTCCAGTTTAAAATGTCAGAAATATTTTGAACTAAAATTACTAAATTTAGAAAATTCGAATCACCAAAGACTATTTCTGTGCAAAGAGTATCAAACCTACATGCATCATTTGCCAGTGTCGCTATTTTACTTCAAAACAAAATTATGTAAGCAACTGCAATTCCACTTTTAGTATCCAAGTACTTTCTCTTAACCCATCACTCAACTTTTCTAGTGACTTATTCTTTTCAGATAATGCAGAGAAGGGGAAAAAAAAGACCACTTATTTTATTCACCCTTCACGACTTCCTAATCTTCACTATAGCAATTCAAAATACATTAAACAACAGAAAAGTCTTTTGTATGTGTGTAACAGGAGTTACGAGCTTGAAGGATCTCAAATGCAGTTAAGACTTTTATTTTTATTAGGCTTTTCTGTGCTAATATTTATAGATTTATAAACACTAACTTTGCATTTTTGCTTTTGAACTAAATTTCAGAAAGCAGGAAAGCAAGCAACTGCCTTTTTTTTTTTATAACGACGGAGGCAAGAGAACATCAGTTTCCTTTTGAATAAATACTGAGAATATCAACATAGTGGGAGAGAGTGAATTATACTTCTACTTAATGTTAACATCTGGTGCACTGGGTTTGCAAAACTTCTGGCTATGGAGTATTAAAAAATTAATGTCTTATTAGGCCAATAAAATGAATGGACTTAGAAACGAATGTTTCTTTTATAGCTTATTGTACATTTTTTATTTTTAGAGAAAAAACAATTCCTTCACCGTAAAACATCAACCGTTTTCATACTTCCAAATCACTTCTATGTAGCAAGACTCGTGTGGTATTTGCATGCTGTTCTTTCACACAGCAAGACTTTGCAACTATTTTTCCATGGCAAATGAATTTCCCTGGCATTTATGTATATTGTGATGACTATTCACATGCAGTAACATATGCTTAGTCTAAAAGCATGCCAGCTTTTTAAGAAACCGAATAGATCTAAAATAATCTCATAAATTTCTTCACCTTATTAAAGATATTTGTGATTTTTCCTAAATATAAGCATCAGTGGAGGAAATTTTGAGTTTATCTACTATACTTATTCTCCACTCTTATTTTTCAGCATGAGATGGGTCTCATTCAGCCATCTTCTTTCAAGTACAATATTTTTTCTCCTCCTGACTGGCCTTGACTCCCTAACTCTTTTTCCATATGGTCACAATCTTACCTCCTCTGACCTCAATATCCATTCTCTAGAGTGGAGGGCAGAACATTCTCCTAAGATAAAACACAGAAAACTAATCACCTTCACCTCTTTCATCAAACTTCACTAACCAGGTGAACCAAATGATGTGTAGGGCACTAAGGGGATGGTGTTTTATAAAGCATGTGAAGACTAGGGTCCCAACACTTCCCCCGACATTTTTAATCTTTTTAATGAAGAAAGCAGTAAAATATCAGATAATTCTTTCTTGGGTAGAAGACACAGGGTGGCATCAATAAAAATGTAACCTAAACCACAAAATAACATTAAAAAACCTAAGTAACAAGGCAGCTTCCACTAAATACAGCTGGCCATACTTCTAAAGGGAATTGAGACATTATTTTTTAAAAGCTTGCCATTGGAAGAATGTTCTTTATCTTAGTCACGAACACACCCACCCACCCTCTGATTTCTCATTCCCATGCATGAGAATGATTGCTTTTTTTCTGGTTCTAAAGGTAAAGGAGACTGTGGTTATGCATTGTGATGACCATGATCAAATGCTATTGAATCTAGATTTATGGCTATAGACTATGATTGTGCATATCTTTTAAAAAAGGTAACATTTCCTATATTCCAGATATTGGATTATCTCTAAAGAACTAAGTACTTACGAGCTGCTTTGATCTGTCTCTGTGTAGCTTTGTATCTTACATGGCCAAGTCCAAGTACTGCATAATGATCTTGGTTCTGATAAAAAAACACAAAAGGGAGTAAAGTATGAAATGGAGCAATATATCTTATCCCTTGTG
Organism: Procyon lotor; assembly: GCA_028646535.1. Taxonomy (NCBI): domain Eukaryota; kingdom Metazoa; phylum Chordata; class Mammalia; order Carnivora; family Procyonidae; genus Procyon; species Procyon lotor. The sequence goes on from CM053614.1 coordinate 73,182,697, forward strand.
CTGGCACCCTAAAATAGTGTTTCCCATAATAGGAGTCGAGACATTGTATATAAAATGGATTTTGTAGTAAGTCTGGGAAATGTGGATGGACTGTGATACAGCCATCATGATAATTTGCATGCACATAAGCCTAATAAAGGCTCTGAGAAGTCCTGCAATTAAAAAAAAAAAAACAAAAAACAACAAACCAAAAACCAAAAACCATGCAAACACACCCACAAAACCCAGCATTTTCCAAACGTACTTGACCACTGAGCCCATTTTTCTCATAACACCTACTAATAATGGCCATCCTTAAATCAGGGTATAGACAGGAATATTTCAGAACAGAGGAAAGCATTATCACAGCCCAACACGGTTGGGCCAGGGCAATGATAGGACTAGAAGTCATTTTTTTTTTTTAAAGATTTTATTTATTTACTTGACAGAGATCACACGTAGGCAGAGGCAGGCAGAGAGAGAGGAGGAGGCAGGAGGCAGGCTCCCCGCTGAGCAGAGAGCCCAATGTGGGGCTTGATCCCAGGACCCTGAGATCATGACCTGAGCAGAAGGCAGAGGCTTAACCCACTGAGCCACCCAGGTGCCCCAGGACTAGAAGTCATGTTAAGCAAAAAGGTAATTTAGATGGAAATTTTGCAAAACTGAGCATGGGGCTTCTCTGCAAAGGAAATACGGCTTTTGTTTCTGCTTTGGTTAACATCCTTGTGAATTTACAAGTTGAAATAGCAAGTGAAATCTCCCAAAAGAAACTCAAAAGGTGTATCTAGTATTGGAGAAGTGAGTGGGGAGGCAAGGGAGTTGAGGGCACGTAACACAGAAGGAAAAAGTCAAGGAGGGCTGATTGGTTTTCCCTTAAATTCAGGAAAGCAAAGTTCATTTGGACAGGCTTCTTCATTATGCCTGGTATTCATACTTTGTTCTAGCGGGTTTACCTTTCCAGTCCTTAAGGTTACTATTTCTCTAGTCTCTCCTCAACCTCACAGATCCTTCTCTACCCTCTTATCAACAGCCCGGCCTCCTTAACTAAGAAATGTAAATTATCCTACTCAAATTCCTACTCAATCTTTCTACCATCCTACTGGCACCCACAGACCTCTTCCTTTTCACAACTGAAAAAGCCTGTCCTACCAAAAGAAATTATTCCATCCTTCCTCTTGCTTCTGAGTCCTATCTTCTCCAAGTCTCCTCAAAATACTACCATCTTTTGGGTATCTCCTAAATTTCAACTGGATTATTTTCATCCATAAAAAAAGATGCTGTCAGCTCTCATCTTTTTTTTTTTTTTTTAAAGATTTCACTGATTTATCTGAGAGAGTGCACACGCGTGTGCACAAGCAGAGGGGAGGGCAGAGGAAGGAGAAGCAGGCTCCCCACTGATGAGGGAGCCTGACATCGGACTCGATCGCAGGATCCTGAGATCACAACCTGACCTGAAGGCAGATGCTGAAATGACTGAGCCACCCAGGTGCCCCCGTTAGCTCTCATCCTAAAAATACTTCCAAGATCCCCTTTCCAGTTACCACTCTCTCTCCATTTCTCTGCTCTTTGTCAGTGGTAAACTTCTTGAAAAAGCCATCCACACGTTTACCTCCATCAGCATTCATTTTCAAACTACTCCACTTTAGTTCTGCTCTATCCACTCCCACCCCAGGTGCAATGAGGCTGCTCTCTTCTGTATGAATTTCCAGGAGCCAAGTCCATGATCACTCATCTGTCCTCACCTGACTTCAGCTCTCAGTGGCAGCACAGCTGACTCCTTCCTTGAAATATTACCTTCCCATAGTGTTTCTGTGCATTCACTCTTTTCTTCCCACCTTCCAGTACCTTTTTTCAGCCACTTTTACTGGCTTCTCTGGGACCTGCAAAGCTCAGTTCTGGGGTTTCTCGTCTCTCTATAATTTGGTCCTGGGTGATTTGAGCCAATGCCAGGGCTAGAATACAGTTAGTACCCTGTATATGCTCATCAGTCCCCACTTCACTCGAGCGCAGACCTCCCCTGAGCCCCAGAAGCGCGGAGCACCTCCATCTCCCGCTCACTACTCCTGGCCTGTCACTCTCTACCTTGGTCACTCATTTCCAAATACAAGATTGGGGTTGTAGTTCACTGCGGACACCAAGCCCTTTCTCCTCACGTACTCTTCTCCCCACCTGGCACATTCCCCCACTCTTCACAGGACTGCCATCTTCTCATCCTTCAGTCTCAGGATAAACGTTATCACTTTATTTAAAATAGACAACCTTGGGGCGCCTGGGTGGCTCAGTGGGTTAAAGCCTCTGCCTTCGGCTCAGGTCATGATCTCAGGGTCCTGGGATCGAGCCCCGCATCGGGCTCTCTGCTCAGCGGGGAGCCTGCTTCCCCC
>CM053614.1:73185156-73197494 GCA_028646535.1 Procyon lotor
TAAAAAAAAAAAAAAAAAAACCTGTAAGGAAAAACTCATTTAAAAAAAATAAATGAAATAAAATAGACAATCTTCTCTGCCCCTCTCTGTTCCTTCTTGTTTCCCCCGAAGTACTTACAAATTGTATTGTTTCCAACCCTCCAACGGCTTCCCAGGGACTACTGTCCTTAACCTTCTCACCTTATCCACACTGTTCTACTCATTCGCCTTCTTCAGCTCCTGATAGTTCTTTCTGCCCCCACACAAGCTCTCTGCCTGGAATGCCATTCTCCCTGATCTTTTCGTGTCATTCAGGTTTTATCTTAAATGTCAACTCCACAGGCGTTCTCCGCCCACTTAACCTGAAGCAGTCACCGGGACACTCGCTCACAACACCCTGTTCTACTTCTCTGCCCAGCACCCGGTGACCATGTCTGTCTCCTCACTGGAGTTGAAGCCATGTGGGAGCAGGGATACTGTCTTGTCTGGCAGACTCTTCAGGCCCCAGAACAGCATCTGACGCACAGCAGATACGTGATCCCCGTTTGTTGAAAGAACTGATGTACGAACCCTGCTACCTTATTCTGATGTTACCTATCCTTTTCTATACCAAAGACCTCCATCTTTCTTCCTTCTCTCTCTTGTAGACCTCAGTGGTCCCTACTTCTATCTTCTCCTGACCCCGCCTTTCTCTCAAGTTAGTATTTTCTCTACAGCCCAGCTTTGAAAGAATATTTTGCACTGCGGTCTCCACTTCATCACCTCCTAATCAACCCAGCTGTAAATGCCTGGCCTCCCAACCACTCACCAGAACTGCTTTCATTGTGGTCACCCACCCTCCGTGTGCCAAACCCAGTGGCTTTTATTATTATTCATGCTATGTGACTGACCTCTCCAACACAGTGACACGGGTGACTGTTTCGTCCTTCTTGAGACTTCCTCCTCTCTTAGTTTCTGGAAGAGTCTAGTGCCTGATGTTTAATAAACCTTAGTTGAATTAATCAATGTCTCTTTTGTTGTTTCTTTCTACCTCTTTCACCCTCTTTAGTATCTTTTGCCATTTCTCCTCCTCTGCCCACCCCTTAAATATTCAGGCTCCTCAACTTGGTTCAGTTCTTTTCTTTTAAAACTGATAATGACAGTATGTGAATCAGCTAACATTTTGAGTGTTTACTTTCCTAAGTGCTTTAGACATAACACTTTATCTCATTTAACCCTCACAAGCTCACAGGAACTCATCATCCACTACCTGTTTAGTATTTATCACGTGCCAAGCACCACGTTAAGTGCTTTATATACATCATTGCATTAATCCTCGCCATACTCCTCTGAGGTGTTAGCAGCCTCACTGCATGAAACAGATGTGTCAAGTAACTTTCCCAAGGTCCCAGCACACTAAATAGGCAGAACCGGATTTGAATTCTGGCACTCTAATTCCACGGTACACATACTTAAGTATCATACCAGTGCCTACTTAAGCTTTACGATACCTATTTGTCTGTATTCTCCTTGGCTGATATCATTCAATTCCCTCATGTTCAAATACCACCTACAACTTGCCGACGACCTGCAAACGCTTTTGGCTTTATCCTCCTTTCAGAACCACAGACTCATTTCTAACCATTTACTAGAAGACTTCATTAATACGTTACTACTACCTGAATTCTGACACAGCCCAACTTGAACACCAACACCGCACTCCCCACAAACTTCCTTTTTCCTGCATTCCAATGTTGGTGACCGACATCACACTCCAGCGGGTCATTCAAGATGGAATGCTCAGAGGTCTTTTGAGTACATCTCCTCCTCTTGTACCACACAGTCAAGGTCACGAAGCTCTATCAAGTCTACCTCCAAAAAAAGCACATGTTCCCTCTTCCTCAAAACCCAGCCATAAATTTAGCTCAAATATGCATTTGCAGGCTTGGATTACTGCACTAGCCCTGTAACAGCAAACTACTCACTACCCCCCTCCAGCCCTGCCCTCCCTTTTCAAGCAATTTTCTGTACTGCCAGGAGATTACTTTGCTAAAATTAGCTTAGAAACTTTTGAAGACTTCCTACTGCCCTGGAAACAAAATCTTAGTTCCTCCGCTAGCAAGGCATAGCGACAAAGGACAGAATTTGGCCTAGAGTCTTGTTTCAGGACTAATTTCTCACCACCACCCTTCAAGTACCCTACCCACCCTACTCCTCACTAATCCCCGAAGAGGTGGTATACATTCTTTACTCCTTTGTGTCTTTGCAGATATGTTCCTTCTGCCCAGAACATCTTTTCTCCATTCTCTGCAAACTGCCACTTATCCTTTCAGGGCCAGCTCAAACATTACGTTTTTTTTGGGAACACTTCCTGGATTTTTCCAACAGAGAGAGAATCCTATGATTAGTACTATCCCACTCAAAGCTAAACAATAAACAGGTGCTCACTTATGCTTCTCTTGTTGAAGCACCCTAAAACAATGGTTTACTGATGGAAAACTCCTGGGAAAACCGTCTCTACCTCACAAAGCATCTGACCGAAGAGAAGATTCAGATATTAAATACCTTCCAGTCTTTGGGATCAAGTGTTTTCAACATGGGAAACTCTTCCAACTGCAATTCTTCATCTTCTGATTCTTCTGATAATTCTTTCTTATCCTCCAGTTCCTGAAAAGAGGCAGAAGCATTTCTGTTTCTCCTCTTAACAAAAGCTTCAAACCATCTTCCCACAGGTTCAACTTGACAGAGTGTTGAGGCTGTGATTGAAAGCGTTAAGAAAGGCTTCAATGTATTGCATGGAATAAATCTGTTTCAAGGCAACATAAGATCAAAACAGCACCAGAATGTAATTTTAAAACCATGAACTGAAGAAATAATTGCAGTACAGGGACACCTGGAAAATACTCCAGGTTTGGTTCCAGACCACCACAATAAAGCAAATACTGCAAAAAAGTGAATCAAATACATTTTTTGGTTTCCCAGTCCACATAAACGTTATGTTTACAGTATGCTGCTGTAGTCTATTAAGAGTCCAATAGTATCATGTCTTAAAAAACCATGTATATTGGGGCGCCTGAGTGGCTCAGTCGTTAAGCATCTGCCTTTGGCTCAGGTCATGATCCCAGGGTCCTGGGATCCAGCCCCGCATCGGGCTCTCTGCTCAGCAGGGAGCCTGCTTCTCCCACTACCATTCCCTCTGCTTGTGTTCCCTCTCTCGCTGTGTTTCTCGCTGTCAAATAAATAAAGTCTTTAAAAAAAAAAAAAAAAGAAATGCACTATCACCAAAGCACAATAAAGTGCCATTAAACAAGGTATGCCTGCATTCCAGTTAACATGAGGGTTAGCAATCATTTCCTACTAATTACAGAATATTCAATCATTCCTCCTCTCTCTCTGCCTGCCTCTCTGCCTGTTTCTGATCTCTCTCTGTCAAATAAATAAAAAAAATCTTTAAAAAAAAAAAGAATATTCAATCAACCTCTTCCAGTTATCTGACAAAACATTCAACAATGTCAACAATAAATCAAAACTTTCCTGAGAATATAAGAGGAAGGTGAGGAGCAGGGAGAAATGTTGCCAACTGCTTTCCTTTTAGACTAATAATTGTAATAAATGATAAACTGTCATAAAAAACTATCCTCGAAAACTTTTTTCTAAAAACAAGTCAAAATGTCTTAATTAAAACCTTGGATTCAGACAGCTTTTAAATTTTTAAAGAATTCACGAGCAATGATTTGTTCTGGAAGACAATTGTCCAAGCAGCTAATGAGGATTTACTGACACAGCTCGGATAGAGTGAAACAAGCTGTAGATCAGAAATCAGAAGCTCTGGATTCAGTCTAGCTCTGACAATTAGTAACTATGTGAAATGAGTCAGGGATGTCAGCAACTGTAGAATGGAACAATATCTATCTTCTACGGTTTCCTTGGAAGACGGAACTACAAACCACATTTTGAAACCACTTCGAAAACCACAAAGTAAGGCTTTATCATCATTCCTTAGCAGGGATAAATCACAGTACATCTGTGTATGAATAATTCCAAAAAGGTAATGAGTCAGGGAAAATAACTGAACATTTTAATTTTAATTTCATAGTCCGTATGAATGAAAAAAGCTTTACCCTTTCGGCAATAAGTAACTCAAATATAAGTCGCCCTTGTACCTGACGGCCACAATTTTCTAAAAATAACGAATTTTTCATGCTTTAGTGGGTTTGGGAAATTAAGATCTGTACCATACACAGGAGAGGATTCAAACACTATGTTCAATCAGTACTGTCTGTGTTGTAGGGGTGCAGTTCTGAAGAACATCACCTTTCAAGCCTTTTCCTTTAGGTGTTAGGCTTACAGACTTCCACGAGCAGAATGCAACATGCGCCACAAGATACGCTCAAAATCCCATTCGACAACTGCCTCTATAGGCGGCACTGGCAATTAATGTGGATTGCTGAAACTGGAGACCAGGTTCACGATACCCGCGACTGTCCCGGGTACACGCTGAAAAAACTACAGCAGCCAGTCAGCTCTCACTTATTGATTCTTTAAAAACTCTGTCTACACAAATCTTGGCAGGTGTACTGGCAACGACCTTTTCGCACTTAGTAAGAGTATAAGGAGCAGCGTCTGAGTTGTGACATTTAAAAAACAAAGCCGAAGCAAACGCGGAGCGGGAGAGAGAGATTTAACAGAGCACCAGCGGCAAGGCTTTGTACGACCCGAGGCACGTGGGAGCTCGCTGCGGGCAGTCTCTTGCCTTAGGCAAGGAGATGCTTTCAAGAACCTTTTTAGGGTACTAGAGGGTTCGGTCTGGAACTGCTCCGCCCGATCCATGAGTCAGCAACAGGGAGAGGAGGAAGAAACTGTAGGAGCAGAAAGAAGACGCCCCCTCCCTCTTTCCTTTCAGTCTGGGCAGGGATTACTGTAGAGCCTGGAGCCAAAAGGCACCGGCGTCACGGCCCCGCACGTCCGGGGGCTAGTCGCCAGGAACAAGGACAGAGGAATTTTGGGGTCACGCTAGTGGAGGGCTGAGGCAAGGGCGGCTAACGCGGGACGGAGCCGGGGTTGGAGTGGGCACGTACCAGAGGTCAGAGCGTGGGTGATGGCGGTGCCCTGGCCGTCCGCAGCGCTCGGCAGGAGCAGCATGATGGCGCCGGGACCGGCCCCGCGGGCGCAGAGGTTCGCGTCCCAGGCGGAGGGCGCTTAGCGTCTCCTCCAGCTCTACCTCTCGGTCCGAGCCTCGCGCCTTGACTCTACGACGCCCAGGAACCGGCGCATGGAGACGACCAATGACTACTTCCGGGATGGATCTTTGGCGGTGCAGAGGCCAATTCCACCCCCACACACCGCGCCAACGTGTGCGGCAGCCTAGTTCCGCCGCTGACTCAGATCCGGTTGGCGACCGACTCTCACGGAAGAAAAGTTCCTAAGCTCCTCAGTTCCGCGGCGAAAAGGAGTCTTTCCCTCCAACAGGTGCTACACGTGGAGCACAATTTCCCGAACCAGCTCTTACAATGGTGTTTTTATTTTTAAATCACTGCTATCCAGAGCCTAACCGCTTATTTTTCCAGTACCTCTACTCGTATGAATAAAAAATGAAAAGATATGTACGATTAGTATTGAGAATAATTATTGTAGTCTCTACACATCTATAGAAGAATTTAGTACATAGATCTGTAATATATTTGCTTCTCCCTAAATAACGAGCATTTGTTGCGATATTGCTAAGTAATTTACCTGCATTGTTTTATTTAATCATCATAACATTTGGAGAAGACCACCTCCTCAGTGTTAAGATCCTATCCCAAGGCCAGCAGTCTCTTTACAGGGCTCTAAAAGCATGAAGTTGCCCCCTCCCCCATGATATTACCAATTACAGGGTTCTGGAACTTAGCTGTTATAATAAAATCAATTGTACTCCTGGAACAATTGTACTTCTGGAACTTAGTTCAATTGTACTCCTACTAGGACTGAGGTAAGACACAAAAACTAGGCAAAGGGAACCAGTGGACAAAGATTCACCCCTCTCTCCCACCCGCTCCAGCTCCGCGGCAGCTCTATCTGGAATAGGTTGAGCAAAATGAAAGATTTAATGTGTTAAAGAGCACCAGAAGTTGGAGAATTAGTCTCTATGAATCAATTTTCACTGTTCCATAAGTTGAATGGGCCTGCTATCTACCACATAACAAACTGTCACTTCAAAATGGACATTTCAAAAAGCAAGTTAATTATCTCCCCTAAACCTCTTCCTGATCCCTTTATTAATGTAACCATTTGTTAAAACAGGCTTTAAGGCTCAAAGTAACCTGCATCCACTTTCTTAATTTTTTCTTACACCTACCACATCCATTCTTACAATTACCTCTAAGGTCATATGGATTTTTTTTTTTAATTGTGGTAAAATACACAAAATAAATTCACATCCTAACCATTTTTTTAGTGTACAGTTTAGTTGTGTTAAATACATTCATTTTGTTGTTTTTTTTAAATACTTCCCTTTTAATAGATTTTTTGTATTTATTTGACAGAGAGAGAGAACGAGAAAAGGAATACAAGCAGGGGTGAGAGGTGGGCTTCCTGCTGAGCAGAGAGCCCAATGCGGGGCTCCATCCCAGGACCCTGGGATCATGACCTGAGCCAAAGGCTGACGCTTAACCAACTGATCCACCCAGGTGCCGCTCTAATAAGGATTTTTATTTATTTATTTATTTGAAAGAGAGAGAGAATGAGCAGGGAGGTGCAGCAGAGGGAGAGGGCGAAGCAGGCTCCCCACTGAGCCAATAACCCCGCGGAAGGGCTTGATCCCAGGACCCCGGGATCATGACCTGAGCCAAAGGCAGACTCTCAACTGACTGAGCCACCCAGGCGTCCCATTCATTTTGTTGTACAACCAATTATCAACCAACTGTTGTCAAAACTCTTTTCATCTTACAAAACTGAGACTCTATACCCATTAAGTAAAAACTCCCCATTTTTACCTCCCCTAGTCCCTGGCAACCACCATTCTAATCTCTGTCTCTAAGAATTTCATTACTCTAGTACCTCATATAAATGGAGTCATACACTGTTTGTCTTTTTGTGACTGGCTAATTACGTCATGTAATGTCTTTACAATTGTAGTATGTGTCCAAACTTCTTTTCAAGGCTGAATAATATTTCATGGTATGTACATTTTACTTATCCATTCGTGTGCCTACTGGGTTGCTTTTACCTTTTGGCTGTTGTGAATAGTGCTGAAATATGATTTTTTTGAGACCTGGCTTTTGATTGAGTATATCCAGAACTGAAATTGCTGGATTGTATGGTAATTACATTTTTAAATTTTTTTGAGGAACTGCCATACTATTTTCCATAGTTTATCATTTTACATTCTCACCAACTGTATGGGAAGTTTCCTTTTTTTTTTTTTTTAAGATTTTATTTATTTATTTGACAGACAGAGAGAGATCACAAGTAGGCAGAGAGGCAGGTAGAGAGGGGGAAGCAGGCTCCCTGCTGAGCAGAGAGCCCAATGGGGGGCTTGATCCCAGGACCCTGAGATCATGACCTGAGCCGAAGGCAGAGGCTTAACCACTGAGCCACCCAGGCGCCCGGAAGTTTCCTTTTTCTTCACATCCTCACCAACACTTTTCTTCTCCTCACTCCCTTTGACAGTGGCCATCCCAATGGGTGTAAGGCAGTATCTCCTGGTTTTGATTTGCATTTCCCCAACTGCTAGTGTTGTTGAGCATCTTTTTCCTGTGCTTGCTGGTCATATGTATATCTTTTTTGGAGGGATGTTTATTCAAGTCCATTGCGTATTTTTAGTTATTTTTTCAAGATTTTATTTACTTACTTGAGAGTGTGAGCAAGAGGAACAGTAAAAGGGAGACAAGCCGACTCCCAACCCAGGACCCTGAGAACGTGGCCTGAGCCAAAATCAAGAGTCAGAGGCTCAACCAGCTGAGCCGCCTAGCCACCCCATTGATCGTTCTTAAAATAGGAACGTTTGGGGCGCCTGAATAACTAAGCCATTAAGCGTCTGCCTTCTGCTCAGATCATGATCCCAGGATCCTGCTCCGCGGGGAGCCTGCTTCTCCCTCTCCCACTCCTCCTGCTTGTGTTCCCTTTCTTGTTATGTCTCCCTCTGTCAAATAAAAAATAAATGTTTCTTTTTTAAAAATGCGAACGTTGGGGCGCCTGGGTGGCTCAGTGGGCTAAAGCCTCTGCCTTTGGCTGGGGTCATGACCTCAGGGTCCTCAGATGGAGCCCTGCATTGGGCTCTCTGCTTACTTGTGATCTCTCTCTGTCAAATAAATAAATAAAATTTACATAAAGATTTCTTAAAAAGGGAATGTTTTCCTCTTGAGTTGTAGCTCTTTCTATATTTGAGATATTAATCCCTTATCGAATTTTTGACCCCGCAAATTCTTTCTCCCACCCTGTAGGTTGTGTTTTCACTCTATTTCCTTTGTCCGGCTTTAGTGTAAAGAAGGGTCAGATTTTCATTTGTAAATTTACAGTTGTTTCCTAACCACTCCTATTGATCCCCTAATTTCTTTCAAATCGAGCTCTTTTCCCCAACTCCCCAATGGTTCCTACCAGTCCTCTTTGGCAAGAGGTTCAAAAATTGAAAACTGCTTATCTCATTTCACACTGGCATCAAAGTAAGGAAAGACTTCTATTTACTTCACTCCATTTGTAGATCTAGCTACTGCTTACTGCGTATCTAATACGGCAGAGACTTTGGAAACACTGTTATTTACTGTCTCCACAGCGCGGTGAGATACAGGATAAACCCAAAGCAGAGTCAAGAAGTTGCCCAAGAGGGCACAGTGAAGAAAGGACTAAATGAGGATTTAAAGTCAGCGACGTAGCCAGGGTGGGTCTCGGAATCTGTTGCTCAGGGAAACGCTCCCCGGTGGGGGGCCAGGGCCGACCCACATGCCGTTCCCACCGGGAACTCGTCCTCCTCCACCACCGAACTGCGAGGGGACGCCGGCGCCTGTCCTCCGGGACTCTCTTCCGGTTCTCGTGCGCAGACCAAACGGGTCCGCGGAGCTCGGCGTACTTCCGGTGAGGAACGGGAAGAGCGGCACCACCGGAAGCGACGGAGGTGCTGTGTAATCACTGAGCAGTTGAGGCCCTCGAGCTCCGAAAATGCCGGATTACCTCGGTGCCGATCAGCGCAAAACCAAAGAGGATGAGAAGGACGACAAGCCCATCCGAGGTCAGTTGGCACACGCAGGCGGTCCGGGCCGGAGCAGGACCAGGCTTGGCCCTGGAGGGGAGGCTGGATTCCCTGGTCGCCGCTCGCCGTTGGGTCCCTTTTGTGCCCTTGTTGATTTAGTCGGGGTGGGCAGCTTGCTTAGCCGGCCTGCCTTCTCTCTGCTCCTCATCCTGCTCCAATTCTGTATTCATCTCCCTCCGATCGAGGTTTTTATTCATACTGAGCTGTCAGGTCTTGAGGAAGTCACGCACCGTGCCTGGCCTTCTAGGCCTTGAAGTGTCCCCGCCTGGCGGTGCTTGGTCACCTGGATCCTCTTTCTGTCCCTCCTCCCCCTGTAGTGGGACGGCTTCGTGCTGTCCCTGTGTAGCCGGGATCCTGAGACGTGGTTTTCTTTAAACAACAACAACAACAACAACAACAACAACAACGCGAGTTAATTTACTCATCTGGTCCAAAACACTAAAGGCATAAAAAAAGATACATTGAAAAGCGTTCTACCCTTGGCCCCAGCCATCCATTATCCACGGAGGCAGCTCCTGTTGCCATTTTGCGTTGTCTTTCCAGACATTTTCTGTGCATAAACAAGCGTTTATTTATTTATTTTTACCTAAACGGAGCATATTGTACAACTTGCGTTTTTCCCATCTTCATGTGTCTTAGGGATCAGTTCATATTGTTATATATATAGAGTCCGTGCTCTCTGCCTGTCTCTATATCTGCATAGTATGTCACTTTATTGGGGGAGCAGTAATATATATAATTCGTCCTTATTGATGCACATTTAGATTTCTTCCAATCTGACGGCCATTCTAGAGCAACGAATTTGTTTGTATAACTTTTCTCCCAGGCACAAACACAAGCTGTAGGGTCAGTTTTAGAAATGGAGTTGTAATTTTGATAATGCGAAATTACTCTCTGTGGAGACTATACCACTTGTCACTTCTACCCACAGTGCAGGAGATAATGCACACCCAGCTCACATTTCTTCCCCTTTTAGTCTCATCTTTATGCTGCTTTCTTCTTTGTTCCTTACAGACTATTTAAAACATATTCTTGCATTGTTTTTTTTCCCTTTCTTTTCTCTTACTCTTCCCTTCATAAACAACATCAGTCCTTCCTAGCAGTGTTTTCTTTTCCGTTTCCACCTGCCTGCCAAAGAAAGAAATTTTCTCTCTACCTTCATCCCACACTTTACTCTTTGCCTTGGAAGTATTTTAGGATACTGCTCAGAGCTACTCAGACACCTGGTAGAAAACTTATTCACAGAGATTTAACATTTCATCCGTGTATTTCTCTGGGTGGGTTATCATTCTGTAAATGTATCAGTAAATGTATCCTTTGGATATAATTATGACTGATATAGAATTTTATGTGCTTCTTCATTCATATCTTATTTGGTCTTTATAGCAACACTGTGAGGGTAAAATGAGTGTTATTTCTGTTTCTCAGATGGCAGAACTGATGCTTAGATTACGTGTTTTTCCAGCATTACTTAGCAAATGCATGACTTGCTGGGACTTTGCTAGTGCCCAGGTTGTTCTGATTCTCAAACTGTTCTTTGGGCTCCCTGTTCTTTTGGTGTCACAGGACTTTGAGACTCTTCGGCATTTATGTGATGCAGTTGGTAAAAATCTGCCTTCACCCAATTAGAATTTCCTTGAGTCCAGGAACTTTTTCTTTTTCTTTCTTTTTCTTTTTTAAAGATTTTATTTATTTATTTGACAGAGAGATCACAAGTAGGCAGAGAGGCAGGCAGAGGCAGAGGCAGAAGCAGGCTCCCTGGCGAGCAAGGAACCCGATGTGGGACTCGATCCCAGGACCCTGGGATCATGACCCGAGCCGAAGGCAGCCGCCTAACCAACTGAGCCACCCAGGTGTCCCCCAGGAACTTTTTCTTGGTTGTATTTATATCATTACTAACTTTGCATGATTTTTCTCAATTAATGCAATTTAAATTGAACAGAAAAGAATTGTTAGCTCTAATATCCTGGTTTTGAACCTAATGTATTCTCTCTCTTATTTTAGCTCTGGATGAGGGGGATATTGCCTTGCTGAAAACTTACGTGAGTCCTTTCAGTGTCTACCAAATACAGATGTTTTATGTTGAAATAAGAACTACTATTGGTATTATCCTTCCAAAATAATTAGAAAAGAACGCCTAGCAGTTTGTAATAATCCTCACTGAAAAAAGTTACGTACCACGGTTTCTAGATTAGATTAGAGAGTAAATATTCAGGATGTCGAAGCTTGTACATTTTTTAATACTATTAGTAAGTGTGGTATATTGAAAGATACTTGAAATAACATACACAAATGTGTACTATATTTAAAATGTATGCAACTGAATTAGATCTGAAATGGAAAGTTTTAGTGCATAGAAATGGACTTGTAGGTTTGGTTAATTTCAGGCATGATATTCATCTGTTAGCTTGCATAATGGTGTGTTGTTTGGGCGACAGTACTGGTTCAGGAATACTTCTGAAAGATATGCTCTCTCTACTTCCACTTCACGATTTGGGTCAATAATAGCTATTAAGATTGTAACTGTTAAAACTTTCTGTCTGCAGTTTAATAAATTGATGTCTTATGTTCTAATTCAAGTGATCTTTGTCTCCTAGGGTCAAAGCACTTACTCTAGGCAGATAAAGCAGGTTGAAGATGACATTCAACAACTTCTCAAGAAAATTAATGAGCTCACTGGTATATATTTCTTCATTCTTGTAATAATAATAAAATACTTTTATTTTTAATTTATATTTTTAAAGACTTTATTTATTTGACAGAGAGATCACAAGTAGGCAGAGAGGCAGGCAGAGAGAGAGGGGGAAGCAGGCTCCCCGCTGAGCCTAGAGCCCGGGCTCGATCCCAGGACCCTGAGATCATGACCTGAGCCGAAAGCAGAGGCTTTAACCCACTGAGCCACCCAAGCGCTGCATTCTTGTCTTTTTAAATGTCATGTGTTAATTATATCAAGAGTATGAATACAAAACCTACTCTTTCATGAATTATAGATTAAAAAAATTATTATCCTCCTGTTAAGAAATTAGATCTCCTTTAATAATATTTCACTACCTTTTACAACCAAGATCAGTGCTTAAGCAGTTAAGCAACATCATCCTTAAAGTAAATGATGTTTCTGTTGGTCAGAGCCAAGTTCAATAAACTCTATTAAAAA
>CM053614.1:73197994-73212915 GCA_028646535.1 Procyon lotor
GTCACCTGTTATTAGATAGCTTTAAAAATTTTATGTTTTCCTTAGTGAAAACTTCTGAGGGGGTAGAGGATAGCGGTGTGGTGAGTTGGTACGTTCCAGAAGAGAGGAAGCAAAAGGATCGATTGGTCAGACCTATTCAAAGACAGAGGTGCTATCTTGAGTGACAGGGGAGGTTCAAGTGTAACCTTTAGCAATATGTTAAATTTGTTATAAGTTACTGTAGAAGAAACCATGTGTTTTAATGATACCTGGAGGATGTAGGCTTAAATTGAGTCAAAATAAGGTTGGGAGGATAATGGAAAACCAGAATATTAAACCCCAGATAACACTTTTGTTTTTTAAAACACTGTAGTTTTTTTAAATCAGGGGGGAAATATTTTGTTAAGCCTGGATTAGAGAAACACCTTTCAAAGCCATTCAGTATTACACATTGATGTGAGTCTAGTTTAGATGTTATGTCTTAGAATGAGCAAAATTCTTACTTAGATCAGGTGTATACGTTGTGGGCTTAATGGTTTTGGTTTAAATATAATGACATTTACAGATAAGATACAGTAGTAGTTCTGTGTTTATTACACAGAAGTGATGAGTGTAAAAATCATGTCTCCCACTACAGCCAGAGAGGTTTGTTAACCTTGGCATTGAGCCTCCCAAGGGTGTGCTGCTCTTTGGTCCGCCGGGTACAGGCAAGACCCTCTGTGCTCGGGCAGTTGCTAACAGGACTGACGCTTGCTTCATTCGAGTTATTGGATCTGAACTTGTACAGAAGTACGTCGGTGAGGTAAAGTACATTGATCAGAATCAACGGTTATGTAGCCTGGTAAAAGGTTTATGATGTAGAATAACAATTCCACACTGAAGGACAGACTTGAAATGTCTTGCCTGGTGGGTTGTAATCAGTAGTTCAGAGCCCACTGGCCTTCTCTTGGTCACTGGGAAGAATCAACTGCTTAAAACTTCTAATCAGTATGCTCCTTCTTCAGAAGAATGACCTTTTCTACAGATTTGGTTTCTAAGACCCCAGAAATAGAGTGAATGTATTCAAAAGTGTATTTTCAGGGGCAGCGTTTCATATGCTATTGCGGAAAGAGAACATAATTGTCTGTATATGTGTGAGGGTCTGTACACATACACACATGTATACATATGTATCTTCATTAGAGTTAGGTCTAGGACTGTGTATATCACATCTGAAACATTAATGATTAGTATACTTAGAATAATACGTAGTAAAGGAGCTGCATGAGTTGATCTATTCCTTGATCAAACTTAAAAAGCAGGAGCGCCTGGGTGGCTCAGTTGGTTAAGCATCTGTCTGCCTTTGGCTCAGGTCATCATCCTAGGGTCCTGGGATCGAGCCTCGCATCAGGCCCCTTGCTCATCGGGGAGCCTCCTCCCTCTCCCTTTTCTCACCCTGCTTGTTCTCTGTCTCACTCTCTCAAATAAATAAAAATCTTAAAAAGAAACCCCAAAAAACTTAACACAGCAAAATCGGTGCTCAGAAATGCCAAGTGATAAATCAGAAGCTTTCTTTCCTTGCCTCAACCTTAACTGATTGAAATGGTGCCTTTATTCAAGTGTTCATTTGACCTCTTCAGGTCTTGAAGTGTTGGCTATTTAATAGGAATAGAATCTTGAAATTGATACTGTTTGTAGGCTAATGAGATTAATTTGATGGAATAGGTACCAACTTCGTTTTTTTTTTTTTGAAAAAGCTTTAGGTATTATTAATACTTGAGAGTACTGTTAGGAATATTGAAAAGTTTGAAGTATAGATTCTGTGTTTCAAAAAGGTTTTAAACCAAGTCTGAATTATTTTTCTCATTAGGGGGCTCGGATGGTTCGTGAACTCTTTGAAATGGCCAGAACGAAAAAAGCCTGTCTCATCTTCTTTGATGAAATTGATGCTATTGGAGGTATGAGTGGTATTTTAGTAACTACTTTAGGATTGGTTTTCATGAGTGTGCTAAAGTAATACGTGTAGAGTTCTCTCGATATGTTAATTTCATACAGAATTTTAATTCCAGCTCTTCTGTGAGCTCTGGCATGTGTGAGCTCCAGATCTGACAGACAACAGAGATCCGCGGTTAAAGGAAAAAAAGAACATTATTTCTCAAAGTCTTTATCTTTGTCCTTTCCTCATTTCGTTCACGTGACACACTTTTCACACTTTAACAACTCCTGACTGGGTTTGTAGCTTCACTTAATGTGCTAAGAAAGCACTGGGGCATAATTTAGTTGGTGGTCGTTTTTCATAAAATATACATAAAGTCATGTTATTGCTGGCTTTGCAGATTTGATGAAATACAGTATTAGCTGTGTGGTCCAGACAGGTTATTCCAACTAACTCTGAGCCTCTGTTTGCTTATTGTTTAAAGGGAATGATAATTCCTGCCTTGTTTATTTCATGGGTCTTTGAGAGATTTAAAGTCATAGGGGTGCTTGGGTGGCTCAGTTAGTTAATTGTCCAACTCTTGATTTCAGTTTAGGTCTTGATCTTTCGGGGTTGTGAGTTCAAGCTTCACACTGGGCTCCACGCTAGGGTAGAGCCTACTAAAAAAAAAAGTTAAGTAATGAAGAGATAAGACCTTGAAAACTAAACTGTCCCATAAGCCTAGACTGCTGTAACAGTTGATGAGAGCAGTAGTTCTTTGATTTTTAGGAGAGGGGAGGGGCAGAGGGAGAGGGAAGACTGACATGGGGCTAGATATCACAACCCTGAGATCCTGACCTGAGCCGAAATCAAGAGTTAGATGCTCAGTTGACTGAGCCGCCAGGCGCCCTGGGAGTAATAATTCTTAATAGCTCGAAAGATGTCATATGTTCAGACAGTTATTTAATGAACTTAGTGGTACAAATGACTTGAAAACATAGTGCACCCCATAATGCTCTTTGGGGACTGCAGTTAGGTCACTTAGAGTCTTGTTTTTAGACTGGATGCATGTTGTTGGGTTTGGACATTTCTGTGGTTAATGTCTTGGAGGGACATAATGTGACCACAGTGTAGCGATGTAGTGTTGTGACTGTGAAGCTATTTGTATAGTATTTTTGGAATAAGCTTTATGATGACGTCAGGATGCTCTGAAGCTCTGGCTTCCAAAGTACGCGGCGTATAAAGTAGTATCAGGGTAGAGGAAGACAATCTAGAATTTTTCTTTGTATTTTTAATCTCATTTCAAAGTTTTCCACTTCTTTTGTGTTTTATAGTGTACATAATACATTAATACAACCATAGGTATTTATACAACTTAAAAATAAGAATATATATTTCAAGGTCTTTTTTTTTTGCTATTTTGGTTGCAAATGAGAAATTGACATTAAGCTCAGATAACACATCAAAATCAGTGTGATAGTAAGCTGTTACAATTCTGCTGTATTATGGATTCAGCTATATTTTTAAGGAAAGTTTCTGAGAAACTTGGAAGAGTATGAGCGTTTCTTCCGTCCGGACACCGCTGTAGCACTCAAGTCCGCGTGTATTGTGCCTGTGCAGATGTGTATTGTGCTGAAAATGGAGGTGTTCCCAAGTGATTTACAAAACAAAATTCCTAAAAGAGGTTTTAAAAAAAATAAAGGAGCCTCTGGTTCAGTACATCTATGATGAGTCCCTTTGAAGGACTCCCTCTCTAACCGGTTTTGTGTAAAGGAGGCTGTTCTCCGAGCGTGTGCTTCCCGATGAGACGCAATCGCACGCTGTCGCCCCTGACCAGAACCGATGCAACAATCCTTCGAGTTACGTGTTGTGCCCTCCTGAGGGGATGTGAGGAGCTTATTTTCCCTTTTGTCTTCCCAGGGGCTCGTTTTGATGATGGTGCTGGAGGAGACAACGAAGTACAGAGAACCATGCTGGAACTGATCAATCAGCTGGACGGTTTTGATCCTCGAGGGAACATTAAAGTGCTGATGGCCACTAACCGGCCTGACACCCTGGATCCAGCACTGATGAGGCCAGGGAGGTTGGACAGAAAGATTGAGTTCAGCTTACCTGATCTAGAGGTAAGAAAATCATTTCAGCTTCAGAGATTCCAGGAATCCCCTCGTGTGAAATTTTTTTCTTCCTTTGGTGTTTTTCCATTTTAATATTTCTCAATTTCCCCATTTTTAGGGTCGGACTCACATTTTTAAGATTCATGCTCGTTCAATGAGTGTTGAAAGAGATATCAGATTTGAATTGTTAGCGCGACTGTGTCCCAATAGCACTGGTAGGTTGAAAAGTCTCGCTCATTATATCTGCTGGTCTGTCTGTTCAGGCTGCTTTAATAAGCCTTTTGTTTTCTTTTTGTTTGAAAGGTGCTGAGATTAGAAGCGTCTGCACAGAAGCCGGCATGTTTGCCATCAGAGCACGGCGAAAAATTGCTACTGAGAAGGATTTCTTGGAGGCTGTAAATAAGGTCATTAAGTCTTACGCCAAATTCAGTGCTACTCCCCGCTACATGACATACAACTGATTCCGGAGGCTTTCATGGAAACACTGCCTTTCATTGGAATCCTGACTTTATTAAATAGACTCGTTAATAACCATCACACACACAAAAATAAAGCGTTTCAAAATTGTATGTTTTCTTCAGATGTCTTTGTAGTATAATAAAAGGTGGTATCTAATATCAGCAGGCAGTAAAGCTTATTACGGTGTATACTCATCATGTCTCGATCACTAAACCACCACTGAAGGGTCCCATATCATAAAGGACTTGCTTAGACCACATCGATTCCAGGCATAGGCTGGCCGGGTGCCGGCGGTGCCCTCCCGTCTGCCCTGTGTGGGGGATCTAATGCATCTTGATGTAACGCGTGCAAAAACTTTCCTACTTAATATACTTGTAGCCGAGCTGGGATTCAAGTCCAAGTTTGTCAGCTCTGTACCTGGACTCCTCACCTTCCTGCTCTTCTGCCCTCATCAAAACAGCTCGTCTAGGCACAGGACCATGTGTTCCAGTTTTTTTTTTTTCCTACCACATTGAATAATAAAGTGTTGGCCAAAACTTTTTTTAAAGTGGAAGAAGCAGCTGATGTATTGGGTTTTGCTTTGTCATTTGAGTTGATTTCAAGTTAATCAAGAAGAATTAGTGACTTTGATGACCAGCAAAGTAGTAACACAGAAAGAAAAATATATACACATAATAATTTAATTTAGAAAATCCAGAATTGCTTTCATACAATTATAATTCTTCTTATAAATTAATGGTTTAAAATTTTGATAAAGCTCCTGTTAGACTTCTGGTGAAGTGAGGTATTTCTAAAAATTAAGTTGTATTGGGATCCTCGGCAGATGTAAAATTCTTTCTTGTGTAGACAAATCTCCTCCCATCGTGCACCATTATTAGCCGCCCCGCCCAAACACTGAGACCCAAGCACAATAAAGAATGTTTTTATTGCAGTTCAGTATTCATAAATAAGTAATGCAAAATAGCAAGAACTGGATACATTTAAATTCACAGAAGAAAAAGTTGACAACATAGAAAATGCTTTAAATGTACTAAGATATTTAAATTATGAACGTTTTAAAAGAGAAGAACGAAAGCCCTTCATTCATAAAATCCAACGAGCATTCTTTTCTTCATATTTCTTTTTTGTGAAAAGGATCAGAACACTTTTTCTCAGCCTGCCCTGGTCTTTCATGAGGTATGCAATAGAGTGAGCCCTTTTTAGGTGTTAGGCTTAGAATAAAATATACTCAAATAAATGAAGATGTATGTTTTTGTAATGTTTTGATAAATGTAAGCATTTACGTCACTCGTTGAAGTCTTACCAATGTTTCAGGGAGCCCATGCTGGTATCCTATGCCCCAGTGTGGGATTACTCACTCTGGCTATGTTGAGCTCACTCGCCTAACATCTTCTAGGCTCTGGAGAATCTTACCATCTCAGTCACATGATGAAAATCTAATGCCACACATCAAACTGACAATTATTTGAAAAATTTGGGTGTTTCTGCCCAGTAGCATTAACCCTATCTAGATTAGCATCTTTGTACCATATTTTAAAAGAGAAAACACACATTCACCAGTACCCCCTCCACCCAATGTACGGACGTGTGTGTCCACAGGCATAGTCTGGACACACATGTATGTTCTGCAGACACCAGGGTGCCAATAAATCAGAATACAAAGTTGATGACTTTAGAAACATATTGTTGTGATCTTTTAAAAATACTCTTTAAATGTTTTAAAAATGTGACGATTTATAAAAATTTAATTCCCACAAAGCTCAGGTTTATCCGTTACATAAAGTGAAGTGAAAAGGCTGATAATGCTTTTTTCTCAAAGGCAAGATAGATTTTTGAGATGCTCAAACTTCATTAAATCCAAGTCAGTAAGCTGGCAGGCTACCTGCTATAGGGCTAAACTTTTGAACATACTGTTGTTGGGATTTGAGGGTATTTTGGTTGGCTATATGGAGATTTAAGGCAGTATTTTTATCAGTTGTCTAACCAACTCTTACCAACATTCAAACCATATTATCAAGACTCTAAACATACTGAATACTAAAAGCATTCCTGAAAGATACAGTAAAACAGACCAACAGCATTTTTGCACTTAAAGCACACAGGCTCACACCAGGGAGATTTTACTTGATTTTAAATTGTAAATTGGTTTACTATCTTTCAAGGGGCAGACACTATAGATAAAGCCTTCCCTACCCCATACCCTATCTTCCCTCTCCCTCAGCCTCTCACGAAGGGCATATGGCACCCCACTACACCCCCTAAAACAGAAAAACACACCTACCCACTCCAGGGCAGGTTCTCTGCATTTGTTACCCTCTCCTTCACGCACACTTGAGGTAAGACTCATTTTCTCAAAACGTATCTTTGGAGGCAGGCACCTCCTTTCTCTGTTGAACAATTAAGAATACAGGATCAAACCACATGGAATGGATATTTTAGATGTTAACCGAAAACTATACAGTGAGCTACTCCCAGGGCTTGTGGAGGATTCCTACCCTTGCTTGTTTCTCTGCGTCCCACTGAAGATGAGACTGGCAACTGGGATCCCACTGTAAGCTGCCACACACTTCTACAGGGTCAATGTCTGTGCCATGAATTAGTTTCCTGGGCCCTGGTTCGCAATTATTTGCAAACATATGCCATCTATCCATGAGGCAGAGATCAACCACTATTCTATTGTTAGGGCTTGAGAAAGACAAAGGACTTCTCTATGTGGGACCCTTCCTGAAGATAGGGCCATCCCATATTGTAAAACAAGACTAGCCACATCCGGTATCCATCAGTGTGGGTTATGCCCATTTTGACAGGGCATTAAGACTGAGTATGAACCAGGGATGAGAAACATAGGAAGCATACTCTAGTAGCTATTAAGGTCCAGAAAGAAGAACCCATAGGCATGCCTGAAAGTGGTTACGGAATTTTCCACTATATTAAATAATTTTAAGTAAAACATGCTAACATATTCACATAGAGATAAAACATTTTAAAATGCACCCTTACATTCTCAGAGGCATGCTGAAACAAAACCAGATTTCCCTTTAGTAAGAATGCTTTTTATGTACACGGTAAAATTCTACTCAAAATAGGTTGAAAATTAAAGAACAAAAAAGTTACGTACAAATCGGTTAGATACAGGTAAATACTATTTTTGTACACTGCTTTCAATCTACAAACAACTAGGATGTGACTACCGTGTGTAAAGCATTTGTTTTACAGAAGATGGGCGCTCAAGTATAAGCAATGAAGTATTCTATAACATTGCTTAAAATGCCTAAGTTCTGCTTTAGTGGCTGAAATGGTGCAGCCCTTTTACAAAAGTCTCCAATAAAGCTGAGCTC
This sequence comes from Procyon lotor, assembly GCA_028646535.1. Classification (NCBI taxonomy): domain Eukaryota; kingdom Metazoa; phylum Chordata; class Mammalia; order Carnivora; family Procyonidae; genus Procyon; species Procyon lotor. Next base: position 73,205,779 of record CM053614.1, read on the forward strand.
CTACAACTAAGTGCTCTTTCAGAAGGCAGCCTGTATGAGAATGCAGATGTATCTGATCTTGTGCATGGGGAATGCAAAAGAAGCTACTGGATGCGGATCCAATTTCGCTTGTAAATCTACATTAAGAACTGATTAGAAAGGAGGGGTCTACTTTGAGTTAAATTAGTAAAGTCACTGAAAACCCAAGAGTTAAAGCAAACAAACCGTAGGGTTTGGTTGGAGTAGACCCATGCTAACTTAGTTCTTTCATGGGATCTGACCACTTTTCTCCTGGCAGTGTTTTCTTCAGGAAAATTAAAACAAGAAGTCATTAAGAAAACATACTTTAAAAAACGGACTATTAGGGGGGCGTGGGTGCCTCAGTCAGTTGGGCGTCTGCTTTCAGCTCAGGTCATGATCCCGGAGTCCTGCGACTGAGCCCCGCATGGGGCTCCCTGCTGAAGGCAGGAGCCTGCTTCTCTCTCCCTCTGCTCTCCCCCCACCCCTGCTCATGCTCTCACTCTCTCTCTCTCAAATAAATAAAATCTTAAAAAAAAAAAAAATCCTCATTATTAGCAGGAAATCTCAGCAGAGGAGGCTTTAGGTATATTTGTGCTTTGATTTGGAATAAAGCGGTAGTTGGAACTACGAGAGTAAGACCTTTTGACCTCACAACAAATTGGCTTAAAGTTCTCCCCCACTCCTTTTGAACAACTATAAGAGTGCTTGTAATGGGCACTTTACTCACTCATCGGCTTAGAAGAATTAACTTCAACTTGTATGGCCTTTCAAGGAAGATATTAAATTATACCTAGGAGTTACCTTTCTTAAATAGCCTTTAAGGTTACTTTACTATAACAACAACAACTTCTGGTTACAATTGTGACAATTTAAACACCAAAAGCATAATTATAATGAACTGAAAAACATTAAACTATAAAAATTAATGAGCCTGGGGCGCCTGCGTGGCTCAGTTGGTTAAGTGTCTGCCTTTGGCTTGGGTCATGATATCAGGGTCTTGGGACTGAGCCCCGCATCGGGCTCTCTGCTCGGCAGGAAGCCTGCTTCTCCCTCTCTCACTCTCCCCGCTTGAGTTCCCTCTCTCACTGTCTCTCTGTCAAGTAAATAAATACAATCTTAAAAAAAAAAAAATCCATGAGCCTATAATTACACACAAAAAAGAGAGATATAAAAGAACCTAATCTGTCATCATCTATTAAACCAACTCCTTACTTTGAAGTTGATAATTAAATGGAAAAATTAAAATATTTAACCTGCCTTTCCAGTAAGAGATGTATTTAAGGATGACCAAATAGCTCAAGTGGAGGGACTCAAGGGAGTAGTAGTTTATAAAGAAGCAGGAACTAATAAATGCTGAAGAAATGAGAGAAATGGGAAAAAAAATCAAACCTTAATAAAATTATTGATTTAGGCAAGGATTATTATTAGACGTTAAAACCTCTAAAGGGCTAATGGGAAACTGGGTAGCAATATAATGTGTTTCTTCTATTTTTTTTAATTTTTTGATCATTATTTAATAATAAAAGATTATTTTAAAAGAACTTGTAGAAAATTGTGGGTTTGCTCCTTCTGTTAGATAAATCTGATTACAAAAATCCTGTAAATCAAGTACAAGAGCAAGGAGCCACTACCCACCCAGGGAGAGCATAACTGATCTGTAGGTAAAGTACAAAGGAACTAACTTCTTAAGTGCTCAGCTTATAAACGTAATACTGAAGAGTAACAGAAATGTCACTGCACAAAAAATGAACTATTGGGACTTCATCAAGATAAAAAGCTTCCGCACAGCAAACTAAAAGGCAACCCATGGAATGAGAGAAGATATTTGCAAATGACACTACAGATAAAGGGCTGGTATCCAAGATCTGTAAAGAACTTATCAAATTCAACACCCAAAAAACAAACAATCCAGTCAAGAAATAGACAGAAGACATGAACAGACACTTCACCAAAGAAGACCTACAAATGGCCAATAGACACATGAAAAAATACTCCACATCACTTGTCATCAGGGAAATATGAATCAAAACCACAATGAGATACCACCTCACACCATTCAGAATGGCCAACATTAACAAGACAGGAAACAACAGATGTTGGAGAGGTTGTAGAGAAAGGGGAACACTCTCACACTCTTGGTGGGAATGCAAGCTGGTGCAGCCACTCTGGAAAAGTGTGGAGGTTCCTCAAAAAGTTAAAAATAGAGCTACCCTACGGCACTACTAGGTATGTACCCCAAAGATACAGATGTAGTGAAAAGAAGGGGCACGTGCAGTACAATGTTTATAGCAGCAGTGTCCACAATAGCCAAACTATAGAAGGAGCCAAGATGGCCTTCAATAGATGACTGGATAAAGAAGATGTGCTTCATATATACAATGGAATACCACTCAGCCATTAGAAAGGATGAATACCTACCATTTACATTGATGTGGATGGAACTGGAGGGTATTATGCTAAGTGAAATAAATCAAGCAAAGAAAGACAATCACCATACGGTTTCACTCATATGTGGAACATAAGGAATAGCGCAGAGGACTACAGGGGGAGGGAGGGAAAACTGAATGGGAAGAAATCAGAGAGGGAGTCAAACCATGAGAAATTCTTGATTCTGGGAAACAAACTGAGGGCTGCAGAAGGTGAGGTAGGTGGGGAGATGGGGTAACTGGGTGATGAGTATCAAGGAGGGCACGTGTTGTGATGGGCATTGGGTATTATATGCAACTAAGGAATCATTGAACACTACACCAAAAACTAATGAGGTACTTACTCTATGTTGGCTAATTGAATTTAAATTTTAAAAAAATGTCACTGCTCAAGAAGTGCAGGCAAGAGGAGAGTTCATCTTTGAAATATTCAATTAAAAAAACAAAACACAAGTAAGATACATCTTGCTATGCGTCATTCACCCTCCAAATCAAGCCTTGACTACTGGTATTTACCCTTGGGGGAAAAAAAATCTAGTGTCTAGTACTTAAACTGTGCAACGATGAGTAATTTCACGAGAGGCTCCTACCCCATCCCAGCTGAGTTCCTCATCTATGCTTCGGGTGTGGCGTTGGGCTCTGAGTCCTCCTGGGGAGGGAGAGCCGAGGCCTCCTGCTCAGCGAGCGCTTCCCGAAGCTGGCTGCCTAGCACCGCATCGTGGATGCTGTGGAACAGAAGCTCCTTCAGGGCAGGGTTCTCAAAAAACCGATTCTGAGTGAGGTCGTTTATAACTTGGGCTATAAGAGAAGAAAGGAAAATCAGTCCACACTCTGGGTATCCATCTTGACCATTAAAAAAAAAAAGAGCACTCTTCTATAGTTTAAATAGTATAATGATAGAGTAAAAGGTGTCACACCAATCCTGTCCCCGCGATATCACATCCCAGTAGTAGCAGGAAACTATTTCCTGTTTTTAAAATTTTTTTTTTAATTTCAAATTTTTAATTCAACGTTTTGTTTAAATTGTAGTTGTTAATATATATGGTAAAACTGGTTTCAGGAGTAGAATGTAGTGATTCATCAGTTGCCTATAACACCCAATGTTCATCCCAACAAGTGCCCTCCTGAATGCCCATCACCTAGTTACCCCATCCTCCTCCATTATGGTTTGCCTTCCTCTGTTTTTATTTTATTTTTCCTTCCCTTCCCGTTTTATTTCTTAAATTCCACATATGAGTGAAATCATACAGTATTTGTCTTTTTCTGACTTATTTCACTTAAGCATAATATCCTCTAGTTCCATCCACGTCATTGCAGATGGCAAGATTTCGTTCCTTTTGATGACTGAGTAATATTCCAGTCAGTGTGTGTGTGTGTGTGTGTGTGTGTGTGTGTAGTATACATCAGTATATGTATCAAACACACACATCACATTTCCTTTATCCAATCTTCTTGTATATTCTTTCAGTAATTCTTTAAGCAAATATAAGTAAATACAAATATATATTTTTATTTTTCCTTTTTCTTACCCAAAAATATCTCTTTAGCATTATATATAGATATATATTTATATATATATAAAAACCCAGAATTATATATATTATATTAAATATATAATATATTTTATATTTATAAAATTTATATTTATAAAATATATTTTATATTTATTTATATATTATATAGTATATATTTTATTTATATATTATATATTTTAATGTTTATATATTTTATTTATATTTTTATATCTATATATTATATATATATAATATATATTATAATCCATAATATATTATTATGGATTCTGGATATATATGTGTGTGTGTGTGTGTGTGTTTGTGTACACACACACACACACACATATATATATATAAAATTCTGGATTTCTTTCTACTCATTATTTTTTTTAACCACTACATGGTATCCTATCGTGTGGATGGATGTACCCTAGTTTATTTAACCGGTCCCTTTTCTTTGATACTTTTTCCAGTCTTTTTTATTATAGATAGTAACCAGTTTCTAGAACTGCTTTCAGATGGTTAACCACATATGCGTGTCATTTTGAGTGTGCACAGGTCACTGCTGGATTTGCTGGGTTGAAGGGAAGGGTGTGTTTGTAATCGGGAACAGTAATGCCGCTCTGCCCTCCGCAGAGGCTGTTCCATTGCAGGCCCGCCAGCAGTGTCTGGGAGTCCCTGTTCGCCCACAGTGTGCCCACAGCACAGGCTGTCGGACATGCCTCCTTTTAGCCATCTTGGCAGGGGAAAAGTGATGCCTTGGTGTAGATTTCATTTGCAGGCACTGTTTCAACCAAAATTTATTATGAAGCAAAACCAGCAGGCATTGTCATGGGAAAAACCTAAATGATTCTATAGAACTCTGTTTAGGGCTGCCGTTAAATAATTACTGAAAACTGTGCCAGTCCAGAACAATGGTTTATAAGCTCCTTCCCAAGTGCAGGTCAGGAGGCCTGCCACCTCTGCCCAGGAGAGGGGGCCCGTGGGTGACTAATTTCAAAGCTGGCTTCAGAGTGATTTTCAGAAGAATAATTATCATTTTTTTTCCCTTCCTTCCCCTGAATAATTTTCATTTCTGTCAGAAACTAAAATTCAGGGAAAATATTTCCAAACTTTTTAAAAGTTATTAAAAAAAAAGAGAGAGAAACGAAACCAAAATGTTAAAACTTCTCCCCATTCTAGAAGCATACTCACCGCTGCATCCTGCTAAATACACATAAATACCGACATCTCCATATTCTTTTACAATCTGTAATAATGTTGAAATAAAGTTTAGTTTCTCTCGACTCTGCGTCCAAGGCAAGTCTCTTTCTACCAGTATGTACTTAGTGACACAGTCTCTAGTGCATTCACCTGAGCTACTTTGCTTTGATAATTATGCATCTTTGAGCTAATTGTTTAAAACTAATTTTGTATTTCTCTTAATTTTCATATGGACGGTGATCATGAGGGCTATCAAAGAATTCTTGTTGAATTTTATGTAGGTGTAATAAAGGGGTTAGGGTACTGATTGGTAAAACAATCTTCTCCTTGTAGAGCCATCCCCTGAAATATTCCCAAAGAGGAGATGGCTGGGATGTGCTTCAGGTCAGGGAAGGGGCCAGCGGGTGGGGTGAGATTTGGGGGAGGGGGGCTGAATGCAGCACGACTGCCCACAGCCTGATGAGCTCTGGCAGTGGGCTTCGTCACACTGTGCTCTTTACTCTGGGACAGCCTTGAAATTTTCCACAATCAAAAGTTGGAAAAAAAAACCACAACCACCACCACCTCAAAGAAGAATTTTAGGAGTTGAAAAGGGGACCCTAGTTCAACTCTCTGATTTTACTGATGGCACAGAGCTACGAAATGCCTCATTTAAGGGGATGCTTACCCCAGCCAGGGTTTTCACGCCAACAGAGTCAATAAAGTTGACTTGCGTGAAATCCAGTATGACGGTGTGGATGTTCTCCCCAGGGGGCATAAATCTTTGCAGTTCCTCAGGGAATGTGCTCTTGATGACTATCGGGGGATATTTTACTTCATCATTCTCTTCTTCAGGCTTCGTGGCATCTTCTCCATCTACTTCCGCGTCCTGTCCAAGGGGAAAGCAAACCAGAAGTCTGTGAACAGCTCATGTGTTGGTTCTGAGAAAGATTTATACAGGAAAATTAGTCCCTACCCTCTCAAGCCCCGGACTCCAGTAGACCTCTTCTAAAATATCTGCCATATCCCTGCCTTGGAATGGGACAGAAAAAGGATGTGTACATAATATTCAGTTTTAGCTCAGTTTTTTTCTTGTCCTCCTCTTGGTTTTGTCCAATGACACCCACTCTCCTTAGTCAGCGTATCCAATTTCTGCTCACCTCTAAACAGTTCTATTAACTTCAGCACGGCCGCAAGTTACCATACGGTTCAACAGCAAAATCCAGCCTATGAGGGTTTTTTGTTTTGTTTTGTTTTTTACTATCAACTGAATGATTCTATGACACAGCACCCATGATACAATTTTATTAAGATACTATTGTGTAAAAAAAAAAAAAAAAAAAAGATACTATTGTGTAATCTGTATTTTTTTTTAAACAATGTTTCCCAGGGCTTTTTTCAGAAGCATTCTCATAACTGACCTTATCATGTATCTTTTTTTTTTTTAAATATCTTATTTATTTGACAGAGAGTCACAGTGAACAGTGAGAGAGGGAACACAAGCAGTGGGAGTGGGAGAGGGAGAAGCAGGCCTCCCGCCGAGCAGGGAGCCTGACGTGGGGCTCGATCCCAGGACCCTGGGACCACGACCCGAGCCGAAAGCGGCCACCCAACGGCTGAGCCACCCAGGCGGCCCTCCTGTATCTTTAATATATATAAAGGATACGTCGATTGTTTCTAAGCTTTCCTATTTTAGGGGCTTCCTGCTGCGTTAAGACTTCAATCATGAATGAAGGTGGGGGGTGGTGCAGATCAAGGGAGGGAAAGTCACGGTGAAGAGACCACTCACCACTTTGACAGCCGTTGCATTGGCCACATTTGCATTTCCAACTTCCTTAGCATACTTCTTCATGGCCTTTCTTCTTGCTCCCATTATGAGTGCTGGGTTCACGCCAGTCTTTACAGAAGAGCAATCCATGCAAAGTCACTTCTTGGTACCCAGGAACCCACCCACATGCAATAAATCTTCAAATCTCCCCATTGGACTGTTTTCGGTGCCAAGTTATCACCCCATC
>CM053614.1:73213015-73228293 GCA_028646535.1 Procyon lotor
AGGGAGAAGCAGGCTTCTGCTGAGCAGGGAGCCTGATGCAGGGCTCGATCCTAGGACCCTGGAACCAAGACCTGAGCCAAAAGCAGCCGCTTTATGACTGAGCCACCAGATGCCCCTGTACTCTCAGATTCTTATATTTAAGAGACTCTGTGGGTTGACTGGGAGGTTGTCTTACATGCTGGGTAGTGTGGGGTCCAATTTTAATCAGGACCAAAGGAATCTACATGATCTGAAGAGTGAGACACCTAAAATTATTTTTTCACTCTTTTTCTTAAAAATTTTTTGAAAAAGCAGTGGGTGCACATGATAAAAGAGAATGACTTAGTGGTCATTTCTTAGTCTTAGTGGTGGTGGCACAACAATATGGATGTGCATAATTCCATCTGCTGATTGGTAAATTTACTGAAAATGATAAATTTTATGGGTATTTTACCAAGACAGAGAGAGAGAGAGAGAGAGAGAGAGAGAATGAAATAGTATAAAAGGTATATCAAGACATTGAAGTGTCCCTCACATTCCTGTCAATCCACAGGTCCCCTCAAAAATAATCAATTTCTTGGGACTCACCTTTCTTTTCAAAGCATTGCTATACAAGTCGCTATTTGCATAATAAATTGGGGCATTTATTTGGAATATTTTTATTCCAGGAATTTCTTTCACCTGAGAAACAAAATGTTAGTGAATTTAACACAAGGAAATATTTCAGAGTCAAAACCGCACCCGCCTCCCTCTTCCAACCTGAAAATCAACACAGAGGTCGGTTGGGGTGTTTAGATAAAATCCCGTCACTCTAGCCTACCTACTCGGGCCCTGGAAGAAGGAGGTCTGAGAAGAAAGCCTTTCACAACCTTATCTTCACAACATTTCTTTTAAGAGTCTTTGTTTCATGTTCACCATAAAACACAAAGAAGGAACCGTTACAGAGAAAAGAGAACAAATGGATAGGGAGGCCAGGCTGCCGCCGACTGTGGGGAGCAGGCAGATGGAGGGGAGAGAGGTTACGCTGGTTCCTTCCTGGAATGCAGGCAGGAGCTGAAGAGCCCACCCCAGTTCCAGAGTGAATGCTTTACCCAGAAGCCTCGAGGGACTCCTGAATGCAGCTGGGAAGTAACAAACCAGCACATAATTCTTTAGGAGGAGAAAAAATGAACAAGCCGAATACTGGTCTCATGTCCAGTAGCTCAGAGGGAGCCTGAGCATTTCTTCCCAGACATAAAGCAAGTCAAAGAGACTAAGCTAATTTTAAAAGGTTTTGTACAAGTCTTCCAGATGCCCCCTAACGACGGTCAAAATCAAGGGAATTTGAAGGCGTAAAATTGTGCACGTACAAACCACCCTCTCAGGCTCAGTATTTGGTAAATAGGCATTTTAATTCCGAGAATATCTATTTATCCCCATTAAAGAAAGAGGAAAGTAAATATTAGGAAGTTGAGTAACTAATGTAGATTATAAACTTTAAAACGGAATCCAGACAGTAAATTTGAGTTCAGGCTTTCCATTCTGACTGTGACACCTCCCTCCTTTTCAGCCCCACTTTTTGTCCTGTGTAAAAATATTTAGTCAGCTGATCCCGTGACATGCTTACAAATATTTTTAAATTTTTTTTTAAAGAGTTTATTTGGCTTACCACCAATTAAAATGAGAAAAAAGTCCTACCTCTTCATATGCGTCTATATCGATATACACATCAGTGTCAGGAAGCTGTCCAAGGACTTTGTAGCTGGGACTAAAGACAGAGGGATAGGGTGTTACAATACCAGTCTCCGGGCCCCATATGTGATTTAAACAGGAGGTTGCCAGTTTACGCGTCACGTATGGACTTGCTAGTGAACTCAGGAATCCTCTTTGCAGAGGGCTTCACACGGACTGCATTCCCAGGGCCATTCCCGACCTGCCTCCATACCCTGCCCTGGACACACAAGACACACATATCCACACCCCTCACACCCACACACACACACCACAATCTGGTTAGGACGAAAGACTTGGGTACTTAAAGATGGGAGCAAAAGTGAACAGTGTAGAGTTCAAGCCACACCAGGGAATGTGTAACTCAAATTCTCATCCATTCAACAGAATTGTCTCTTACTCTTATTCTAAAGCAGGGGAGGAGATCTTCTTTTGGTTTCTAGTAAGAGGCTGTGACCCCTAGGGGTGGTAGTCAACTGAAGGTATGGGGAGAAAACAGAAAAAATCTCATTAGTTTAGAAGTTTTCTTAAGTTTGGTTTGAAGAAATTTTAAACATTATTGAGAGCCCTCCTCTTTTTATGGGACAATCTGGCTCAAACTGGACCCTGTAATAACGACAGATACTGATGCCAGAGCACCTCATATTCCCTTATTATAACTTACACGCAAGGCTTATTTCTGCTGTTGAGTGGATGAGAAATTGAGACCTAGCAGGCTGAGTTGTTCGACATCAGAGGGATGGGCAAAGCCAGACTAGGGCTCATGGTCTTTGATCAGACATTCCTGGACTTGCTACAATGCCTGGTGCTTCTCAGCAGGTACGTGTCAGTGCTTTGTGCATCAGAACATACGATATGAACGTGAGCTGTGTTTCTGGGTGGATTCCCTCAACACGCTTTCAGAGAATACACATTATGTGCCCGGTACCGGACTCTGGGAATATCCCCTTCACAACCAAGATGCTCGCGGTCTAGTGGCGTCTGTCGACAAATACAATATATTTAAAGTCAACACTGCAATTCCAGGCAGGACGATGACACCACCCCAATTTGTACACTCACCTCTGTGTTCTGTAAATCACAGTCAGCAGAGCGATGATCACAGCTGTAATCAAACCATAGTCCAATCCCAGGAACAAGGAGGAAACAAAAGTGGTAAGCCAGATGGTCTACACGAAAGACAGAAAGCTTTATGGAGGATCGTGGTAAAAATTTCCCGAGTCTGTCTGAGACACACACACACACACACAGTACCCAACCTTGCCAGACTAGATACTACATAGAACAAATGACTGCACTCACTTACCTTTCTCACATTTTCACCAGAACTCATCCATGTGCCACAACAACATACTAACCTAACAATCATCTTTGTTACTCACCAGTTCTATTTTGCTCGTTCTCCAGAAAAAGGGGAGATCTGAGAATTGCATAAACATCCCTTTCAGGTTGACAATCACAATGGCCGACAGCACAGCCTGAAACAGAGCACAGCACGCATGCGTCTCCTCTCACGGCCGGAGAGCCCCCTCTGCTGGCTCCTCACTATCCTCCTACTGCCCTCCCCACGTCCTCTCCCCGCTCACTTCCCACGCAGTAGTGATGGTATGTTGTACCATGGCCAGGATGGTCCAATGTACATGGCCAAGAGCCATGAACACCTGGATTTTCAGGACTTGGTCAGCTAAAATGGGACTTGGAAAACCAGACCTATGCCCTAGTAGCAAACCTGCACGCTGGTCAAGAGGTTCAGAACTAAATATGGTACTCGAGGGAGTATCTCACCCATGGTCCTCCTACACTATGGTTTTCTCCAGTCTATATTGTCCCTCATCTCTGCTGGATTAAACAGATAGGCAAACAAATGTCTTCAGAGTGAAGGACATCTCAGCTTTTTAATGGAAGTACAAGGTCATGGGAGATCAAAAAGAGAAGGGACCTTGGAGATCAGTCATTCCAAACCCCCACTTTGCAGATAAGGAAGCTGAGACCCAGAGATGCTGAGACAGTTTTCCCAAGGTACCAGATCGTGGGACAGGACTGCGGATTGTGCAGTGGGATCTTGGTCCCAGCCTGGGCCCTTTCTCATACCACTGTGCTAGGGTTACAGTAAAAACCCATGAGATGGCCACGAAAATATAAATAGACAAAAGAGCAAAATCTCTACATATGGAAACACTTCACACCAAGTCCAAACTATGCACCTGGGGTAATGATTCAAAGAGGAATCCAGTGGCTAATATGACCAGCAGAATCATTAGTGAGGCCAAACAACCTGCAAGCTGAATGAGAGAAGACACACGGAAGGGGGTTTTAGTCTTTTGATAATCACCGTGGGAAGATCAAGAAAATACAGATTCAAGCAAGTCATCAAAACTACTACGTAGACCTATAACTCCTTCCCACACCCCTTTCTGAAGTTTTGGTTTCTCTCACAGCTTTTAAACAGAGGCTGAAACAAGTAAAAACTCTGACCGAAATGCCCTTGGCAGGGGTGAGAGAAAGGAGATAATGACTAATGACCCAAGACCCCCGAGGACCAGAAGAGTCAGAGGAGACTCTACTGTCTAATATGGTAGCCATTGGCCACGTGCAGCTATTACATTTTTAAAATTAAAATTAAATACAGCTAAAAATTCAGCTTGGTTGCCTTTCCCACACTTCCAGGGCTCGAGGGCCACGTGTGTCCAGCAGCTGTCGTACTGGGTGATGCAAAACAGTGGACATTCCCAATACTGCAGGAAGTTCTCCTGGACAGCGCTGGCACCCTGACCGTCCACAGCCAGCCTCAGGCTCTCGTGGCAATGTCCCCCGTCCGAACTCTGAGGTGTACGGTAGCAGGCGCTGTTGTGTAATTTTCGATTTAACTGGAGAATATATCTCCTCCCTATAGAATCGGTGCCTGCGATTTGCTTCAACCATTCATGCCTTTCTCTGATTCACTACACAGCTCACTGGACACCAGCCTTCAGACAGAGCAGCTCTGTTTGGGTTCAAAACGGAATCAAGGGATTGAAGTTGACCACTCCAAATCACCAGTCCTCAGGGGCCAGCTGTATACACACCTGAGTCTTCCCTCCGGTTCCCTCCTGAACAAGGCTTCGAGACAAGGAGCATGAAATGGAGAAAGTCTGGAAGAGGGAGCCAACGGAGTTGCACAGTCCCAGGGCAATGAGCTCCTTTTCCATGTGGAAACAAAGCACACGAGAGGTCAGTCATTCTTCAGGGAAAAGAAAAGGCACGATGGCCCATTTCAGACACATTCTCTGCAGTAGCCGTTTTTTCGTTCTCTTCCCAGATATAAGAGTTTAGCATGAATTTAAAATGGGGATTCTTGGGGTGCCTGGGTGGCTCAGGCATTAAGTGTCTGCCTTTGGCTCAGGTCATGATCCCAGGGTCCTGGGATCGAGCCCCGCATTGGACTCCCTGCTCTGGGGGGGGGGGGAGCCTGCTTCTTCTCCCACTCCCCCTGCCTGTGTTCCCTCTCTCGCTGTGTCTCTGTCAAATAAATAAATAAAATCTTTATAAATAAATAAATAAATAGGGATTCTTCCTTTTTTTTTTTTTAAAGATTTTATTTATTTATTTGACAGAGATCACAAGTAGGCAGAGAGGCAGGCAGAGAGAGAGGGGGAAGCAGATTCCCCGCCAAGCAGGGAGCCTGATGCGGGGCTCGATCCCAAGACCCTGAGATCACGACCCGAGCGGAAGGCAGAGGCCTCAACCCACTGAGCCCCCCAGGCGCCCCTCCCAACAGGGATTCTTGAGTAAGGTGGGAGAAAAATACTTAGAGCTTTGGTTCTGTCAGGGACAAAATCGGCACTCACTACCCAGTCCTCTCTTTCCCAAACACACTGTCTTACACAAATAATGGGTTTTTGGAAAAATAAAACTGCAGCAAAAAGGGACAGACTATTTTGGTTACAGGAGAGTTCTTGGTGCATAGAACTGTTGGCATCTTCTAAATGCCTGGACTGTTCTTCAAAGAGAACATGCCAGTGTCCTCCTGGCACCCAGGGGTGAGTCCTGCTCTCAGGGCTACTTCTGGTCGTCCTAGTTGGATCACTGTGTCTGGTGGGAAAGTGGAGCATTGGATCTTTTCTTAGAAATACACAGGGTGTTAAAGGAGATGCTGTCTTGCCAAAATTATGGCTTCTGGTATTCAGATTAAATACCTTCTCTATAGATAGATTAGGAAAGGAGGTGGCAGGCTACCTGCGGGGCTCAGTTATGTGGCCGACTCTTGATTTTGGCTCAGGTCATGATCTCAGGGTTGTGAGATGGAGCCCTGCGTTGGGCTCTGTGCTGGGTGTGGAGCCTGCTTAAGAATCTCTCTCTCCCTCTCCCTCGGCCCCTCCCCACCACCCTTCTAAAAAAAAAAAATTAAAAAAGAGGTGGCAGAGAATATAAAGTGGAGTTTGAGTGATGAATCACATATCCAAGTTTAATGAACCAAGAAAAGTCTTCCCAGAAATGGTTCTAGAAAAACATTTGCTTCTCAGGCTGTGAATTTTAAAAATAGGGATAACAGGGGTGCCTGGGTGGCTCAGTGGGTTAAGCATCTGCCTTCAGCTCAGGTCATGATCTCAGGGACCTGGGATTGAGCCCCGCATCGGGCTCTCTGCTTGGTGGGGAGCCTGCTTCCTCCTCTCTCTCTGCCTGTCTCTCTGCCTGCTTGTGATCTCTCTCTCTGTCAAATAAATAAAAAATAAAATATTAAAAAAAAAATAGGGATAACATCTGTCAGGGCAGGGCAAACTGAAAGCTTCCCACCAAAGGTCATCTCTTCCTAGCAGGACCCCTACCCACGACATGAGGTAGGACCACTCCTCAGTGCTCTAACGACCTGATGCACATAAATAATGAAAAAACTGTAGCGCTGAATAAGTGCATGTTTCCAATACCTCCAACATCAAACTAGAAGTTTTTCTAACGAGTCAGAGAAATCCAAATCGTTTCCTTCTGTAGCCCAGCATGGTGATTATACCATAATGAAACACCTGCAGGGAATGAATGATTTTTTTTTTTTTTTTTACCTGATTGCCATCAACCTGGTAGCCATGTTTATTTGCCAAGGTCTTGGCCATTGAGATGGTCACCGAAAAGCCCACAATGGCTATGGCGATGGCATCCACGTACACAAGGTGGAACAGGCTGGTGTCTGGGTTGGCGGGAGGCAGGAGCCTGAAAAGTCAAGCTGACTTTAGCCGAAGCGCTGTGACCACTGGGGAAAGAACACGCAACCAGAGGGGACCTCTTCACAACAGCATCATCTGCAAATGGGGTGCTCAACACTTGGATACTTGTTTGCTCCGGTTTGGCAAAAAGGAACACCCTCTTTGACCCACGGAGGCTCTTTGCAGGCCCCACCCCTAGAGTAATGGCTTCCTCCCTGAATGGGTTATCAGCAGACATCAGATGCCGGTCTATTTAGAAAAGGAGTAACCTCATCCCTTCTGACACCCTGTATGGCAGGTGTAAGTAAGACACAGAACAGGAAGAAGAGAGGGTCAGTGAAGGGCTTGGATGTCAGGAGACATTTGAACCGAAGTCTGAGGGCAGGAAGAGTGTTCGGCAAGGGCTGTCCTAGGGGAGAAATGCTGTCCAGATGGGTCCCCTTCGTTATTTCAGGTACAGACTCTGCCTCCCGGGAGCCCTGTAGGCGAGTTTCTAACATGGCAAAGGAGCAAAAGGAGATGATACTCTTTGGGTCCCCCTGGAAGTCCTGGGAATCTGGAGGGACCAAGGGGGAGCCCAGTTTTTGTGGCCCATCCTTATGGTCTGGGACCCCTGTCCTAAAGGAACGGACTCCCCAGAGTGGTGTGGGGGAAGGGGCACTAGGGGTTTTCAAAGGCACTCGATTCAATTCAAGGCACTGAGCCACACAGGAACATCAATCAGTTTACATACTACAGTAGTCTTTTTTACGCTAACAATCACTTATTGGGTGCTTCCTCTGTGCCAGGGTCTGTGCTTCTTTAGCTCGGATGGCCCTGGGAGTAGGGCGCCACGCCTAGGGTTCCCCAGTTTACAGAGGAGGAAAACGAGGGACAGTGAGACTAAGCAACTTGTCCAAGGGCTCAGGTACAAACGGGCACCAATATAACAGGAACCACGAAGAACCTGCGCCCCGGGGCCTACTTCTCCGACTGCGTCATGTCCCAGCGATACGGGGATGTTTCACGTCCTGGGGTCAGGGAGAGAGAGGGGGAGAAGGAAGAAGAAGAAGAAAAAAGAACCTACGTTAAGCCTACGTCTCGTGCCGTACGTCATCTCGCCATACGTCATCCCATCAGTCCTCACAGCAATCCTCTTCGCTAGGTGCCATCGTTCTCTTAAGTTTCACGTGAAAAAATGGATATTTGCAGATGTCAAGCTATTTGCCCGAGATGGAGCAAGCAGTCCAGCCCAGGAGGTGTGCCTGCAAAACTCACTGTCTTTCTCTTGCACTTTGCTGCAGAAGCATTAGCCAGGAGGGAAGCCCGAGCACCAGATTCGGGACCACAGAAGGACAGAAGAAGAGAATGTATACTGGAATGAGTTAAGGAAAGTAGACCAAGAAAGAGGATATATTGCCATGACTGCGATCTTCAAGAGTCAACTGTCACTTTCTGGACCCGGCCCCCTGGGTGCTACTTGTGTGCGTGGGTGGGGAAGTGCGGCAGGTAGTCTGCGGTCCTGCACGGCCGCCCACGGCGCCTCCCACGCTCGTAAGTGCGGCTCCTCCCTTGTGCCGAGGAGACCTGCCGCTCTGGTGAATCTGGGCTGGTTTTGAGATCTGCTTTAG
This sequence comes from Procyon lotor, assembly GCA_028646535.1. Taxonomy (NCBI): domain Eukaryota; kingdom Metazoa; phylum Chordata; class Mammalia; order Carnivora; family Procyonidae; genus Procyon; species Procyon lotor. Next base: position 73,221,492 of record CM053614.1, read on the forward strand.
CCAACTGATGTGGGGTGACTGCTGCTGGATGAGTGCTTTTAGCAACCTGGCACCTTCTGCTTTTCTGTCTTGCTTCCCTGAGCCACCACGTAAGAGAGTGTGGCTCTCCTGTCGGAGTCACCCTGCGGGGGAGGAGATGCCAGCCAGCCCTCACCTGACCCATCGGGCATGGGAGAGAAGCCCAGCTCCTTCAGACTTCGGGGGCCGCCTGAGAGACCCCGCGCGACAGCAGGAGGCCACCCAGCTCCCTACCTAGATTGTGAATTGTGAGGCAAGCCAATGGGTGTTATTTTAAGATATGGTTTTAGAACTGTCTGTCCTTCAGCAGTAAGACTCAGAGATGATGGAAACAGTATGATTATATGTAGGCAGGTGGTTAGGTGAGCATTATTCATTTCCGGCTTGATTTGGGCAAAGTTCCAGAGAGGGGAGCCAAGTTCCAGAAAGGTACAATTTTTTTGTTTTGTTTTGTTTTTTAAAGTATGGCTCTCACACATGGAGGAAAAGCAACATAACTGAGTAAAATGCAATAGGGAAAGGGAGGTACTGAGTAGAAACTGGTAAATTGCATGTGAATTTTTAAAAGGAGAAATCTAAGCCCAAGGATTCAAATTTAATCAAATTATTTGAGATCATTGACTAGAACTGTCTGTTGGACCTAATCAAAGACTAATGCTTATTTAGCACATGACTAATCATGTTAGAGACCCAGGTATGAGGTAATGGAAACAGCAAACAACTGAGTGTTGGAAGACTGTATTCTGGGTCCAGGCTGGGACTCACTGGTGAGCCACTAAACTGCATCCGAGTCTCTCAAATGTCGCCTTCTCTGATAGCCTGCCTCACACAGCAACCCCAGCCCCTCCCTATCCCTTGCCTGGCCTCCCTCTTCTGCACAGCACTTTCCACTGTTCATTCTGCCCTGTCCCCTCCCTCTCCCACTCTCCTACCAGAGAATATAAGCTTGCTGAGGACAGACACTTTTTTCCTTGCATGGCTGCCTTTGTGCTTAGCTGCCGCATCCCTGGCACATAACAGGTACTCAGTAAACATATGCTTACATAAATGAACTTCCTGATTGTGTAAAATGGGGACAGCATATATGTCAATAGTGTTACTGTGAGCACCAACGGAGATGGCAGGTATAAAAAGTATTTTGTAAATTTTAAGTCCAAATCAAAAGCAAGTGTTAGGGGCGCCTGGGTGGCTCAGTGGGTTAAAGCCTCTGCCTTTGGCTCAGGTCATGATCTCAGTGTCCTGGGACCAAGCCCCACATCGAGCTCTCTGCTCAGTGGGGAGCCTGCTTCCTCATCTCTCTGCCTACTTGTGCTCTCCTCTCTGTCAAATAAATAAATAAAATCTTAAAAAAAAAAAAAAAGCAAGTGTTACTACTGGGTTATACCTTTACATGGAATCATACGTTCATGATCACAATCCATTGTTCTGGAGTGGAGTGCATGCACTTCAAAATGATTAAAATGGTAAATTTTCTGTTACATGTTTTTTTACAATTAAAAAAAAAAACCTGCTAAAACCCCCCAAAAAACCAAAGCCTATTTGATAGGTAGGGAGAAAAAATGAGATTTTGAATGTAAGAACACTAAAGCGGGAGTTAGAAACAGCAGTATATCTATTGATTATTCAAGTCACACTGTTAACTTAAAATAAAGCATCTTTCCTACCCCAGGGGAAGTGTCCCGACGACATCCACGTTGTACGATTCTTTCAGGTTAAACCCAGCTGAAATGCCAGTCCCCATCACCACCTAGAACAGACACAAATCTGAATGTGCCTTCATAGATGGAAATTCAACCGCCACCATGTGAGCTGCAAACGAGTCGTTAGCCAAGCCACAATCTATTCTCACTTTCCACCAGCAGTTTTAAAAGACCAGAATCATAGTTAGCCTCTAGCATTTCTAGCCTCTCCTCGTGGCCCTTCCCCCACAAAATGAGAGTGGACTTGACAGCTGTCTCGTGGCCTGGCGTTCTTTCCTCTTTCTTTTGTTCTGCTCCCTGCTGAGGACTTTGGCCAGCTGACTACAAACAGGAAGAGCCATCAAACCTTCCAGAAGTAGCCTCTGTCCTTCTGCCTAAGACGGCAGGAACAAGGGATGTTGGAGAGTGTACTGTGAGGGTGGTGTAGTGACAGCGTGTCAATCCTTCCGCTGGCCCCGTGTCCCTGCCAGCTGTGGTCCGAGGCCCCGGCCGGCCCCGCAGCGGTCTCCCACCTCAGCCACACGCAGGGTCACAGAATGCCACTGTGCGTGAGCCTTCCTGGGCGCTCAGGGCACAGGTTTAGTTGGTGTGTAAAGGGCAGCCCTTACTGACATGCAATGGGAAAATACCAGAAGGAGAAGCAAGTTCCTTCATCTTGAGGAACTACTGCAATCCAACTTTCTGACTGGGTCACCCAGGGGTGAAGGAGGGCTGGCCAGGGCAAGGGACCAGTCCTCACAGTAGTGGCAGCTGCAGGAAACCAATAATAAGGCAACGTGATTAATAAACCATTGTGGTCATTTAAGAACATAATAGAATATGTAGTACTTCATTGCATGTGCATTATTTTTACAATAGTTCATAAGTTGTGAGATGTTAGTATGTATTAAGTTGTAAATACGTATTAACTACTTAATGCATTAACTACTTAATACTGTTAGGTATTTCTTTTGGCTTCAGAGTGCCAGGAACCAAGAAAGTCTGGGAACTTGTCTCTTGATCTTATAAAAATGGAAATAGCTTGGGGCGCCTGTGTGGCTCAGTGGGTTAAGCCTCAGCCTTCGGCTCAGGTCATGATCTCAGGGTCCTGGGATCGAGCCCCACATTGGGCTCTCTGCTCAGCAGGGAGCCTGCTTCCCCCTCTTTCTCTGCCTGCCTCTCTGCCTACTTGTGATCTCTGTCAAATAAATAAAATCTTAAAAAAAAAATGGAAACAGTCTAATTTTTTTAGGTTATTAAAGTTGTAGGTGTTTACTATAAAACAATTAGATAATAAAAATTTTGAGAGGAAGAAAATTCTCCCATAATCTCGTCACTCAGTGATAATTCATATTTATGGATGACCTTCACCTCAATTATGAAAATCATCCCTGTCTACACTCTCATAAATTTCCATTTCCTTTAGCGTATCTGTGAAGGTTTCCCTTGACACATTCTGACCTTCTCTTGGCATACTGGGAGAAAAAAGGTAGAACTCTCTGTTCCTCCCCTGTCCCGATCCCTCACCAAAACAGTCAGGCGCTTGTGGCCAAAGTTGACTTGACTTACCGCAAAGAACTCTAAAGGAATGGGTGCCGGCAGTTTCTCTTTAAATCTCTCATTAAACTCCTTGCCACCCAGCAGCAAACCAAAAACCATCAGCCCGACGCCTAGAGAACACACGTTGAGGTTTTTAACATTCTGCAACACAGCAACTGTACTCTGGAACACAGTGAACACTGGAGGTTACATCCAGCAGCAGCCCCCACACAGACAGAGACACTAGTGAGCTAATTCACACCAGCCGCCTCATCACCACGTATTTCTTTCTTTCTTTTTTTTTTTTAAAGATTTTATTTATGGGGTGCCTGGGTGGCTCAGGCATTAAGGGTCTGCCTTCGGCTCTGGTTATGGTCTCAGGGTCCTGGGAGCAAGTCCTGAATTAGGCTCCCTGCTCAGTGGGGAGTCTCTTCTCCCTCTGCCTCTCCCCCCTGCTCGTATTCTCACGCATGTGCTCTCTCTCTCTCGCAAAAATAAATAAAATCTTAAAAAAAAAAAAAAAAAAGAACGTCTCCTACTTTTATCCTAGGGTTGCAGCCTCAGCACCCCAAATATGGTCAGTACTCATGCGGCCCTGGGACAGTGGGCTACACTGAGCCCAGGCTACATGCCTTGCCTGTCGTCGATGCCTAGAACACACTCAGGGGCTTATCTGTTTCATTTCCTTTATGACAAGGCCCCGAGAGAAATAGTGTGGAAGTGGGTCATCGGCTACTACAGAAAACAAAGAATTTAGTTATTTAGGGCATGTTCCTATAGTTCGATTCCATTCTAAGCCATTGAGGACTCAATTTAAATGTCACTTCCTTATAGTGACTTTCTTTGATCCCTCATCGAAAGGTCTCCCTATTTGCCTTTCATAGCTGCTTGTATCTTTCCCCCATAGCATGTAACACGGTTTGCAATTAATTACATATTTACGTAATTAATGGTTTACTGTCTGTCTTCCCATGGGATCTGGGCTCCAAGAGGGCAAGGGCTGTACCTGCTCGCTCACTGCTGTGCCCAGTGTGGTGAAGGGCACGCTAACACCTGCAAAGGCCATTGGTCCTTCTGCCCAAGACTAGCTTTCGCAGCATCTCAGAACTTTTGATATCAAGTATTTAACTGTTATTTGCTTTTAATTATTTCATAACTTCCTCTTTATCCATGGAATATTTAGAAGTAGGTTTTTTGTTTTCTACATGTATGGGGGTTTTAAAGCTATAATTAGTCATCAGTTGCTAATTCTACTGCACTTCATGAGAAACTACTGAATTTTTAGAATCTGTGATCAGTTTCAACTGTGATCAGTTCCTATCATTGTTACCTATGTGCCTGCAAATATTTTATATTTTCTGAGTTGGGTGCAAGGGTTGAGATAGATTTTATTAGATTCAATGGGTGATTGTGTTAATTAAATCTTTTACAGATTTTTTTTTTTTTTGCCTGCTTGAGTAAGCAGTTTTAGAGAGAGATGCATTCTCCTGTATTACCTTTAAATTATGTTCGTTCCCAAAGAGAACACAATTTGGTCTAAAGAAAAAGCGGTCTCTTCAGTTAATTAGGGTGAAGGTGCGGTCACCAAATAAAAGCCTAATAAAAAATTCCTTGTGAGGTATCACCTATTAATAAAATGGGACTTTAAAGCTTAATTCCCCATGTGGGGTTCTCAGAAAAGTCTTAAAATAATGAGATCTTTTCCATTTTATTTTAATTCTTGGAAAAGTGAGCCTTGAAGGTGACAGAGGTACAGAAGAGAAGAGGGGAAAATAAAAAGGCAAAACAAGGACCAGGAAGTCGATAAGTAGCTTACTTACATACACCACTGAAAAGATCCCACTGTACCGCTTTGTTTTCACTCCGAACAGGTACTTCAACATGGAGGTGAAGACGTGCACAGCAGCCGCGGTGGTAAAGCCCCGGACCAGGGGCTCTGTGAGATATATGGCCACAAATCCGAACCTACAGACACCTAGGCAAAACTAATTTTTTTTTTAATGACAAAGAAACAAAGAAGTCACGTGATAGATCAGGAAGTGAAAACCAACAGAAAACACACCAGAGCTCTTTCTGGACCACTTTCTAACACTATAGTCTTGCCTCTGCAGCACTTAAGCACGTCACAGGTGAAACACTGGTTACAGACAAAATAGTGGAAGGTTTGGAGCGGCTTGGGGCCCCAGAGAATGGGGCACACTTGTACTTTCTCTGTTCCTCAGAACTGGGGGCACGTTGAGTCAACATCACCTCCCTTTCCTTCCAAGTGGATAAGAGAGGCCTTCCTCCCATTACTCATCAATCCTGCTTTAAACTTTTCTTGCTTTTGGAATCTCTAAAAGGACCCAACGGAAGCTGGCTAGCTCCTAATACACGGGAACTTAAGTGAGGCGTGCGGTGGGGCTGGTGTTCCTGAGCCCTGGACTCTGCCCTCCATGCAGACCAGCCACAAAGGCTCAACAGATATTTACGAAATGGACAAACGAGAGCCCATCTGTCCACCTGTGAATATTACCTGGATGATTCCTGAAAGTAAAGTCACGGACATGGCGACTTTCACCCTCAAGGCATCTCTTGCTTCCGTACCGTTGGTTGCATTTACTCCTCCTGGGATGACTATATCGTCCGGTACTAACCGAACAGCCACACCGCCAATCATCAGGCTAATCACAGCAAATGGACCTGAAATAATGAAGCATTAATCGAGGCAATCTTTTCCAGCGTATCTCCCAAGGTTGTTGCCGGTTCTCAGGGAGTCATGGGCGAGGTCAACAAAGCATCACTGACACAAAATGGCCCTGCTCTCCGTCAGCTCTCTGCCCCTGGGTTATGTGCGAGCCGTGTATGCACAGATCGTCTTCTCTAAAAACAGGCACAATGATACCTTCTATCCCACAGACTCTTCTAGAACCTGGACATCTGCCCATGAAGAGGTAGTCTGATTCCTCTCTCTTTGAACCTGGGTGGGCTTGTGACACGCTTGTCACCAAAAGAACGCAGCAAAAGTGACACCGCGTGGCTTTTGAGGCTACATGATGGAAGGTGAGGGAGCCTCCATCTGACAGATGTAACACTTGCATGTGCTGGGCCCTGAGTGTGAGCCAGCTCAGGCAGGACAGAAGGATGGAGGGGGAGGAGGGGGGAGAGAGAGAGTGGCTGCTCCAGCTCCCCCTCTGACTCTCAACTACGCAACAGAGCCTGAAAGAGAATGGCCCAGATGAGCACTTTCCAAATCCTGACCCACAGGAACTATGTGAGATAATCAAGTAAATATTGGAAGCTGCTCCGTTTGGGGGGTATTTGTTACCCAGCATCAGACATCAGAAACTGTGTGTGTGTGTGTGTGTTGGTGACAGCCTCGTGCAGCACCAAGGCTATTACGAAGTCCATATAAGTCTTACCTGAAATACACGGGGAAAAAGTCACATATAACTCAAACAGGATGAAAATGCAATACATGCATAGTAACTAGGAACATGCAGTAACACTAATAAAAGAAAAAGAAAAACTAGATACAAGCAAATTCTATTATTTTTTTAATGATAAAATGAAATAATACTTATTTC
>CM053614.1:73228793-73254215 GCA_028646535.1 Procyon lotor
TTTTTTTTTTAATTTCTATTTTTTTCAAAAAGGACTCCATGCATGCCCATAATGTAAAAGGCCAAACAGGACTTAAAAAAGGCTCTGAATGGGGCGCCTGGGTGGCTCAGTTGTTAAGCGTCTGCCTTCGGCCCAGGTCATGATCCCAGGGTCCTGGGATCGAGCCCTGCATCCGGCTCCTTGCTTGGCAGGAAGCCTGCTTCTCCCGCTACCAGTCCCTCTGCTTGTGTTCCCTCTCTCGCTGTGTTTCTCTCTGTCAAATAAATAAAATCTTAAAAAAAAAAAAAAGGCTCTGAAAAAAAGTGGGCTCTCTCCTGCCTTACCGCCAGGTTCTGAATCCCAGAGGTGCCTACTTCCTGTTTTTCTACCATTTATCTCGTTTCTCTGAAATCAACAGTTCTCAACCGAGAGGATTTTGCCCCCCTAACCCCACCTCCGGGACACCTGGCAATGTCGGGAGACATTTTTTTTTTTTTTTTTACTGAGGATGGGGATTGTCCTGGCAGGTGCAGGGCTGAGAAACCTTGCTCTCAATAATGTGTTGGCATTCTTATTCTCCATTTGCCAGTTTCAGATGTTAAATAACTACTGAGTTCCTATGTTTTCAGCTTCCACTTAGTTATATCATAATTATGTGACTTTTTTTTTCCCTCGAAGAAGTTTTGAGATCTTCTCTTTATCCCTGGTATTCTGACATTTTATTATGGTATGCCTCTTTTTTATTTCTTCTGCTGGGTACTTTGTGGTTTCTTGCAGTCTGAAAACTCATGTATTTCAATTCTGAATATATTCTTTGATAGTCTCTTCCCTTCTGTTTAACCTCTTCTTTCTGGAACTGCAAGTAGATACACGACGCCACACCAGGACTGATCCTCTGGTGTCTTTGTCTCCTCTTCCTTGTTGCTCACGTATTCACCTTTTTCTTCTACTTCCAGAGTTCTTCTATCTTCAAACCCTTTTTTTGTTTTGTTTTGTTTTAAAGATTTTATTTGACAGAGAGAGAGAGAGATCACAAGTAGGCAGACAGGCAGGCAGAGACAGAGGGGGAAGCAGGCTCCCCACTGAGCAGAGAGCCCGATGCGGGGCTCGATCCCAGGACCCTGAGATCATGACCTGAGCCGAAGGCAGAGGCCTTAATCCACTGAGCCACCCAGGTACTCCTCTTCCAACCCTTTGATGGAGTATTTTATTCTAGCTATCATATTTTTAATTTCTATGAGCTCCTTCTTGTTTCTCTGAAGGCTCCCTTTCAAATTGCACCCTGAGGCGCCTGGGTGGCTCAGTCGGTTAAGCATCTGACTCTTGATTTGGGTTCAGGTCATGACCTCAGGGTTGTGAGATGGAGCCCCACGTGGGGCTTTGCTCAGTGTGGAGTCTGGTTGAGATTCTCTCTCTCTTCTGCGTCTGCCCCTTCTCCTGTTCATGCTCTCTCTCAAAATAAGTAAAATAAAGTCTTTAAAATCACATCCTGTTCTTATCTCATGGATTCAATATATTTTCATAGCTTGCTGAGAATGTTACAGAGCAAATGTATTTTATTTCGCCCTTTCCGTTATTTATATGCCCAATGAGGTCCTTCTGTTTGATTTTTTTCTTCCTTGAAGCTTGTGTCCATCAGCCCCCTTTATTTACTGATGAGCTCCACTGTATGGCAACTGCGGGACCAGCCAGCATCTTGGTTGGGGAACCTCCAGTTGTCACCTTGGCTTTTCTTCTCTGGGGGTGGGTCATCATTTGCTTTGGGCTGTAAGTTCTCGCAGGCTCTTTGGAGATGCACAGGACAAGGAAGGTCAACATGCAGACTTCCTTCCTCCTGACATCTTTCACTGTTTTCACTGCCATCCACTGAATGGTGTCGGTGGGGACTTGGGTGTCTACGTACTTGCTCCTTATTACATAGAGTTCCAAGCAATCCTCTTGCTTCTAGCCATCTGCCTCTCACCTTTGCCGATCCTTGGAGCCGCCAATTTCCCCACGTTCCCACAAGGCAGACACTCAAATACCAGCTTCCTCCACTCTGATAATTCAATTGTCACTCGTCTATCATTTGCCATTTTTTTTCTCCTGCTCCACCGTGTCTGGTCTCCCATCTTCTTTGTCCTTGCTAGTTTATACCATTTTCCTCTCCTTTGCCATCATTTTAGAGGGATTTTAAATGAATTAGAGAGAGAAGTATGTATTCAGTTCAATGAAATTCATGAATCATTAATTCAATCCTTAACAAAGTCTTTTTACTAATAATTTACCGACCACAAGAAATTAACTTACCATCTCTTAGATCTCTGTCTTTGCTACATTTTGGTTTTTTTCCTATTTATCTACTGACTATTCATTTCCATTTGAATTTGATTGTGGGATGACTTACACCTCTCAGTGTTCAACCTACTGGATCATTCCTTCCTCCTTCCTGTAATACCACAGGCTCCTGGTTCTCCTTCCCCCTTTCCGGATGCTTCTTTTTTGGTCTCTTCTGCTGGTTCCTCCTTCTTTATTTGGTCTTTAATGTTGGACAAAGCTTGATCCTGGCTCTTTCACTCCACGTTCTTTTCTTGGGTGGCCTTCCATGGCTTAAATGTCCCCTGTATGTCAAAGATCCCCACACTGACATCTCTGGCTCACAGCTCTCTTTTTAGCCCACCGTATTTTAAATATAAACATGCAATGTCCATTTGTCTATTTCACAAGAATTTCAAATTTAACATGTTCAAACTTACACTTCAAATCTATTCCTTCCGCAGTCTTTCTTATGTCTGCAACTGGCACCTCCAACCCCCAGAGGTTAGAACCAGAAATCTGAGTCATTCTTGACCATCCTCCTCCCTCAGTGTCCCCACATCTAACTCATCAGCCCAGAAACCGTAAAGCCCCTCTTGACATGCCTTTCTTCCTGATTCTCCCCTCAATCAATCCAGCAGCCAATCTGGCTGATTTCACCATAAAATATAGTGGTATCTTCATAACTCTTTCATTTTTACCACCACCGCCCGAGTTCAAGATGGAAGATGGCTAACAGGTCAAAAATCAACCTGTGGAATGGCATCCTAACTCAATCAGGCACCATCCTGCGGATTTCGCTTAGGTATTGGCTCATATGGGTTCACTGCAGTCACTTTCCGCAGGTTTTTCTGTCCCACTTGACTGAATGTCGGTCTCACTTGTTTCCCACTTCAGATGCTAAGCCTCTGGGCGCCCCCTGTCTCTCCCTCTGAATCTGTCCTCTTCTCTGCCCTTGGGGTATTGGTGCCAAAATGGATGGGAAAAACCATCCTAAACCTGATAGAAGGCTTTTGTTTAAAAGATCTGGTAAATTAGTCACTTGGAAAATTTAAAATGCAGTTAACTGGGGCACCTGGGTGGCTCAGTGGGTTAAAGCCTCTGCCTTCGGCTCAGGTCATGATCTCAGGGTCCTGGAATCGAGCCCCGCATTGGGCTCTCTGCTCAGCAGGGAGCCTGCTTCCCCCTCTCTCTCTGCCTGCCTCTCTGCCTACTTGTGATCTCTCTTTCTCTGTCAAATAAATAAATAAATAGATAAATAAATAAATAAATAAATATTTAAAAAAATAAAATAAAATGCAGTTAACTGATCATTAGGGAAAGTGATTTTTTTTAAACAAATTGCTCATTTGGTAATTAATTTTTGGGAAACTGGAGAAGGGAACAGATTCTTGGCCAACTGATCTGGAGGCTGTTCAAGCCATTATCACCTTTTCCCTATACTGAGTCCTGTCACCTCTAATTGGTCTCCCTGCTCTCATTCTGGTAGCCCTCCCACCAAGCAAATCAATCCCCATCGCATCCCCCAACAGCAGTCCTAGCGACCTCTGAGAAAGAAAGAAACCCCAAGTGAAAGCATGGCGATAGCTTTCAGTGCACTCAGAGTAGAATCCAGTGGCCAACAAGGCTCTGCAGACCTGTCACTGCCCACCTTGCTGGCCACCTGCTCCATCGCTCCTGGCAAACTGCTTCTCTGTTAGTTTTTCTCCCCGTCCCCCGTTTTTGAAAAAAAAAAAATTTTTTTTTCAGTGTTACAAGATTAATTGTTCATGTACCACACCCAGTGCGCCACGCAATACGTGCCCTCTGCAATACCCACCACCAGGCTCGCCCTACCCCTTACTCCCTCCCCTCCAAGACCCTCAGTTTGTTGCTCAGACTCCACAGTCTCTCATGGTTCATTGTCCCCTGATTTCCCCCCATTCACCCTTCCCTTCTCTGTTAGTTTTTCAAACTAAGTCTTCAAATACTCCACTCTTTTCCTACTCAATGTCTTCACACATGTTATTCCTTCTGCCTCAAATGCACTTCCTCTCATTCCTTACCTGCCCCCCGCTCATCCTTCAGGGCTCAGCTCGAATCTCTCTTAGAAGTTTCTGTGACTTACCTACTTAAATTAGGTTCCCCTGGTATTATCTTCTGGTACCCTGTGTTTTCCTTCATTGTGTTTGACATCGTTTGTAGTTAAAAAATTTATATGTGCTTTTATTTGCTTCATGCCTTTCTGCTTGATTGGATAATTAGTTCCATAAGAATATGGAGGGCTGGGCAGATGCTTGATAAACACGTATGATTAGATGAATAAATGAACGAGCATTTTCTTAAATTCTTCTATCACACATAAAAATCACACATAGGAATTCAACATATTGTAATTAGAATATGGACTTTAAAAGTCAAGAACCCTAACAATGACACCTCCAACAACACATTCACTAAGGGACTGATTGATTAACTTAGCAAGAAGTTAGGTCATGCCTAGCCAGTTCCTAGAAATAGAGTGATCTGCAAGTATCATCATAGTCTACTACGACTGTCTCTGGGATTTTTAAGGGTTAAATGTTTCTGAAGAATTCCTTTAGACTGGTAAAGGTTACTAGAATGATATGATAAAAACTATGAATTCGCAACCATGGTGAAAGAAAATAGGAAAAAGGCCAATAATTGCTTGAAGAGATGGTGGCAAGGGAAACAACACAAAGAAATAAATAGACCTACTAACCTTGAGGAAGCTGAAGGACCCCTGTGCTTATGCCTGAGACCAAATCACCCAACACATACTCTTTGAACTTGTATGCTGGTAACCATTTTGTTATGGGCAGGAACATATAAATGATATTTCGTATCTTCTTTGGAGTACATCTGGGAAGACAAAAAAACAAAACAAAACAAGAACCCAGAGATAAAATGAGGAATGCTTCTATAGAATTCACACCAAGGCATTTTCCCTTCCCCGTATCCTGGAGCAATAAGGAAAAATTCACATTCTGTGCTAAGAATGACTTTTCCACTTCTCTTCAGAGATCAGAAACAAGAAGATCTGCTTGTAAACTTCTTTTTTTTAACGGCAACATCTGAATTGGCTCCATAATAAGGCTCTACAACTTACCATGAAAAATAAGAAAAATTTAGCTTCAAAATAATTGAGGTACCCCATAAGCTATTATTTTAGAAGAAGAAATCCTAATGTACTTTCTATGTTGGTGCAAAAACAAAGTGGGGGAAGTATCTACTGATTGAGTAAATTTGTGAGTGTGGAACCACTGCCCGGCAGGCCCATTTGGTGCCCCCTGTCCTTATAAAATGAAGGAAATTTATACAAGTACTTGAGCTTTATGGGTATGTATTCAATGCATTAGGGCCTTTGATCAGGTAAACACCACTTGTCACCGGCATACCGTGGCGGATTCTGTGTCTCGTTGCCGTGATTGGGGGGAACATCACGATAAAACCCAGGCCTTGCGTTGAATCCCCGTGTAGTTCAATTAATTTTGATATATAGACTATGTTCTGGGCCCTGGCCAGTCCTTTCGCTAGTCTATGCCAATCATCAGAGACATCACTGAGTAAGAGATGGACAGATGGGTTCCATCACCACCAGGCAGCCCCAAGTTCTCCGGGTGACAAGGAAGCAATGTATTCCATTCAAAAGACAGTGTACTCTTGCAGCATGCATGGTACTTTATATCGTGTCCTCACAAAAGTATCTGATCATCAGGTAAAGGAAGATATTGGAAGCAGATCTGGGGCAACTAGGGTAAGAGCCATGAATTTGATTGAAACAACCTAGATTGGATGCATCTCCTTGTTTAGAAAATTAAGATATTAATAATAGCTACACTTGTACACTATATGCCACATGCCTTGGACTTTGCATATATTAACAGATTTTAACCCCCAGTAACTCTGTAAGTACCATGACTGTCCCCATTTTATAGAGCAGGAAATGCAAGCACATGGCTGGTAGGTGGTTGGGATTAGGATTAAAACTCAGTCTGACTCCAGTGAATACACTTTAAAACTCTCCTGATGATCATACCTCGAGCAGAGGGCTCCTATGAAGCCAAGTGAAGAGCACAACACGTGTGGTCCCAAGGGCCCACAAGACAGCAATCGAACCTCATCTTGGGAGCTCTCAAGAGACACACATGTCGGGACGCCTGGGTGGCTCAGTAGTTTAAGCCTCTGCCTTCGGCTCAGATCATGATCTCAGGGTCCTGGGATTAAGCCCTGCATTGGGCTCTCCGCTCAGCAGGGAGTCTGCTTCCCCCTGCTTCTCTGCCTGCCTCTCTGCCTACTTGTAATCTCTTTCTCTCTGTCAAATAAGTAAAATAAAATAAAATAAAATAAATCTTAAAAAAAAAAAAAAGAGAGAGACACACACACATGTCAGGCACACACTTATTACCATTCCCAGGCCTGCGACACGGCTGTGTAAACATCTCCAAAGCGACGAGTCCTCAGACACTGAGTGTCCCTGACAGCCTGCATTGGGACTTAAATTCAGGGTGTCGCCAAATGGGGGAGAAGTCAGGGTGGAAAAAAAGACAGAGTGGTTGGAACATTCCCGAGAGGTGAAGGGAAGACGGGGATATTTCAAAGGTGGTGGAGTTTGGGAAAACAGGTGTTTAGATAAATCGTTAAACAGAATTTAATAGGGTGACATATATAATGAAGTTAGGGTTCAATCAAATACCCATCCCTGAGCGAACTGTGGGGACAGTCTGCAAATCCTAAGTGCTCACCATTTGTTTTGTTTTTTTCCCCCACTGCGCCAGACTGTCTCGATACGTTTGACCTCGCTTCTGTCATAACTGAGTGACGGAAAAAAGAAGTAGGTTAAAACACAACATACGTGAATGCCTGTTTCAGCTTATCCCCGATGGAATCTGCAATCTTGTCCTTCTTGTGCAGTCTTTCCTGGAGGACCGGGTGACTAAAGATTGGCCTTTCCACATAGTACCTCTGGCTCGCTGCGAGGATCTCATTGTCTTCAGCATGGTCCATCGTATGATCCATCGTACTCTGAGATCATGCGTCAACAGCGGGAGACAAGCATTTCCTGAATGTCACTAGAGGAGAAAATAAAGAGCCTACTTCAGATGCCAGGATCTGACAGATGACTGTTCCTAGGCATCTCTTCCTTGTGGAATCGTGAGTCTCTTGGAGGACTTCTTCATCTTTGGACATCCTAGAGCACCTACCCTACAGGTCAGTATCTAGCCACCGCTATAAATCAAGTGAAGTTAAAATCAATTAAAAAAAAACAAAACACTTGTGACTTATTTCCTCCCAGGGCAATAAGTGGTAATGTGTATGCTTTTAAAAATAGCTCGCATTAAATTCCGTGGCTAAATTCCGCAGTCAGCTGGCTTTCAGTCCGTATGAGGGGAATAGTGACTCGGGCTAACACTGACCATTTACATGTCAAGGAACCAGGAAAAGGGGCAAGATCAGTCCTTAAACTGACCCCAAGTTTCTTGAAGGTATATTATTCTCCTCTCCAATTCTGTACTCATATTTGATTACTCCTTAAATTATTCCACAGTTCAGAACTGAGGCTTATACATCTCCAGGAGGGAAATTCCTGGTGACCAGTGAAAGGTTACAAGTTGAAAATATCAGTGCAATATTATAATTCACATATATATACATGTCACATAGTAAATGCTACTAATATAAGTAAAGGAAATGATCAAGGAATAAAAACCTAATACATTTGTGCACATGAAAATGTGCAAGGATGTTCACTATAGCTCTACTATATTGAAAAATTGGGAAAAAACCCTCAAATATCTACCTGTACACAATAAAAAGTAAATTTTGGTAGACTGATATATTGCATGCTATAGTTTTTTTTTTCTTCAAGATTTTATTTATTTATTTGACAGACAGTGAGAGACAGAACACAAGCAGGGGGAGTGGGAGAGGGAGAAGCAGGCTTCCCTCTGAGCGGGGAGCCCGAAGCGGGGCTCGATCCCAGGACCCTGGGATCACGACCCGAGCAGAAGGTAGACACTTAACAACTGAGCCACCCAGGCGCCCTTATAAAGTAGTTTTAAAAAGCAAACTAAATTTCTTTGTGTCATCATCAATAAATCTCAAAAACTTAATTTTCAATAAAAATGCAAGGCTCAGATAAATACTTCAAGGATGCAGCAATTTAAACAAAGCTTAAAAATGTAACAAAGCTTAAAAATGTATAAAAGCAATACTATATAATCTTTATGGACACATATATGTAGTAAATGTATAAAACCACAAATGATAATGAGAAACACTAGGATCAGGTTGGTGTTTCCTTCAGAGAGAAGGGGAACCAGACTGAGAGGAGATAGAGCTTTAACTTACTGTATCTATGATGTTTTAGTTTGTAAAAACAATTGGTGCAAGTAGAGCAAAATGTTTAGATCTGATTAAGCCTTGCAGTAAGTGAACCGGTGTTCGTTACAGGATTCCTTGTATTTGTCTGTATATTTGAAGTATATACCTTATAATAAAAATTCGGAGCACAACAACTACAGCCAGTGTTCCCACCTGAAGGAAGGTAAGAGTAGAGGAGATGGGCGTTAGCCTGAGCTAACAGGGGTCTATGTGGTAACCATAGGGATGTGGGGGATTATTGACGTTGCTCGATACAATTCCTGCAAGACGAAAAGTTAGTTTCTCACCAAAGTGAAATTATGTTCACGATGAACTCAGGCTCACGTGATCTACCACAACAACATCACGCAAAAATAAGTGCCTGTGTCCCAGGAGGCTAAAAATTCCAGAGTCTAGAATAAAAAGGAAGACTGCCGGCAAATGCAGGCAAGTACCAATAAGGAGGATATGAGCAGATTAGTCTGGAGAAAGGGTTTTGCAGCAACATCTGACTAACAGAGATCATGTGTCTTTTGTTTTAGACTAGCAAGGCTGGTTGGCCATCTCGCAGCTACCTTTTCATGGCCGCTCTAGGAACTCATCATAGTACCCAAGAACGATGGGCTGATGTATGTGTGTGGAGTCTGACTAGAGGGCAAGGCGACCTCTCTGCCTTCCATTTGCCCCGTTCTTCCAGAACATTACAGGATGGTGTGGAACCGTCCATAATTCAGGCAACATACCATGCATGCTGCTTTGAGCCGTGGTGCCTATGTCCACAGTTCCACTCACTCTGATAAGAAATACTGTCTCCCCCCTCACTCTCCTTCCATTCTCCCTGCACCCTGATCATTGCCATCTTTCAAGAGCCCGGTTTTGTCTCTTGCTTCTCGGAAGTTTTCCCTTACGACTAATCCCCTGACAACTGGGTCTATACTTACTACTCGGGTAATTTCCCATTTTTCCTCCCACTGATGATAATTATTGGTTTCTTCTAGACTGTGATTCCTGAGGCCATACCATGCCCTGAGCTGCAACAACCTAGCTCAGTCCCTGTCCCTCAGCCAGCACTCGGTATCTCACGAATGAACGACATCTTTGGATGGGTGCTCCTGACTGTTCTGCAGGTCATGCTTCCTCTCTGGTATTTCATAGTACAGGAGACTAAGCGTGCTTTAAAATGCATTACTATTATTCATTGTTTCTGCACACCTCCTTGGTCTTCTAATGTCCTATTCCAGAAAGGTTGTATCTTCCTTCACAGAGTCACTTCAAGGGAAAAAGATAAGTAGATCTGAGGGAGGTCTAATAAGAATCAGATTTTATTTTTTTTTCCCTGTTGCAAAAACCCAGTTTTTCTTTTTGTTTTAAAGATTTTTATTTATTTGACAGAGAGGAGAGAGATCACAAGTAGGCAGAGAGGCAGGCAGAGAGAGGGGGGAAGCAGGCTCCCTGCTGAGCAGAGAGCCCAATGCGGGGCTCGATCCCAGGACCCTGAGATCATGACCTGAGCCAAAGGCAGAGCCTTTAAACCATTGAGCCACCCAGGTGCCCCTTGTCTTGCTCTGTTTAGTAGGGCAATTAGATGTGTTTTTTATTATTTGTTTGTTTATTTCATGTGTTTTAAAAGTTACCTATTTATTTATTTCATGTGTGTTTTATTTTTTACATGTGTATTTTAAAAGTTACCTAGGAGACAGTGGCTCTTGTGTACCAGCCGGACCTGACCTTGGGGAGCACAAGGCCAGCCCCTCCCCGTCCACAGTGGGAAGGCAGAGCGCATGGACACAAATGCACTTACGCTGGGAGATCTGGTGCTGGAAAGATGAGCTGTTTTTCTTTTGTGAACTGGATTGAAAGTGACAAGGAGGGGTGCCTGGGCGGCTCAGTCCCTTAAGCGTTGGACTCCCGATTTCTGCTCAGGTCATGGTATCAGGGGCATTTGGCAGGCAGTCTGCTTGGAATTCTCTCTCCTTCTTCCTCTGCCCCTCCCCACTGTGCTCTTGCTCTCAAATAAGGAAATAAATCTTAATTAAAAAAAAAAAAAAAGAAAAGGAAGTGAGAGGGAAAGAAAGACTGTTGGAGGTCTGAGGAAAGAGACGTTAGACCAGAGACTGAAAAGGGACTGCCAGGCAGTACTCTTTTTGATGTCTGTGACCTGACTTGTAAGTAGAAACGAATAAATACATAAATGTATTTTCTTCCAATAAACAAATAAATACAATTTTAAAAGTTCCCCAGGAGACTCGGATGATCAGCTAGGTAGGTATTTGAATATTAAAAATACTGGCTTTCAACTCTGCCTAAACTCAGAATCTCCTCAGGTTCTTTTAAAACCCAGAAATCCTGGGCTCCACACCGGACCAATTAGAGCACAACCTCCAGGCGGGGAGCCCAGACCTTTTCTTTAAAAAGCATCCTACGATTATTTTAATGAGTAGAGAATCACTGGTTTAAAACTTACGAGAGACAGAGAAATGCGTATGAAAAAGACATAAGAAAACCGCAAATAATTTGAAGCAATTTTGAAGATGAACTTGAAATATAAGGACATGATTCGCAGTAAAACTACTTCTTTGATTCTGCCATTGTCATATATGAGCTGGTTCTCAGCCCTGGCCGCTCACCGCGATCTCCGGGGCAGGACCTATGTCTGACTCTCTGGCCGGGATTCTGGCTTAACTGGTCTGGGAGGCAGGCAGGGGCTGTGCTGTAAAAAGCTCTCCGGTGCTGATAGTGCACAGGTGAAGGTCAAAACCACTGACTTAGGGAACGGCAGTATAAACACCCACGTCCCAACAAAAAAGAAAAAAAAGTGGATAGGGTATTAAAAAAAAAAAAAAAAAAGTGTGGGCAATGCATTCTATCACTGTCTTTGCCTATGTGTGTCTCTGAAATATTTAATACAAACCCACAAAACAGAAAAACATCTAGCTTGGGTTTTTAAAGCAAAGTCTTATTTGTATTATATTCTGAAAACAAGAGGGAGTTGTGTGTAGTTGTTTGACTTTATGTAAATACAGTCTCGGTTGTTACAAACATTTCATTCTAGGATTAAATGAGGAGCAAATCTCAAAGGAAGTTGGATCTCAAAACATCAGATGGATTTAGGGAATCACGAAGGGATGTGCTATCTCTAGGGTTGCCAAATATAGGATGTCCATCAAATATCAATGCAGACAAACACCAAATACTTTTTGAGGATATGCCCCAAATACTGCATAGAGCATGCTTATATTAAAATTTTATACTTTATCTCAAATTTTACTGGGTGTCTTAAAGAGAGAGAGGTAAGCAGGGATTCTCAAATATTTTTGAGGTGTTAGGACTTTGGCTATGGACTATGTCTCCTTGAGATAACTGGCAGTTTTTTCTTACTGGGAAAAGAAAGGAGTTCTGAGAAGGGTAAGAACAAGAGAGGAGAAGAGGGTGTTATAAAGAAAGGCTGTCCTTCTGGGGAACTTTTGATGCTCATCAATGATTAAATAATTAAAGTCATGAAAGCTATCAATAACCCCCTTATCAGGAGAAGAGTGGCAAAGAAACCAAGGGACCGACACGAGCAGATCAAATGACCAGACTCTTACGTGACAGGTCATGACCTTCCAGTGTGCTGATTAAAATATAAATCACCAAGTTGTAAAACCACGCAAGCTCTCACATGAGAAATGTCACTTCTGAAGTGGTCCAAAGGGACTCATCTTCTGACAGGTCCTCCAACAAAAACACTAGTGACAGAAAAGCAAAATGACCTAGAGGTTCAAATCCTGTTCTCTGCAGCTATGAAAGAAGGGTAATTTAAAAACAGTTTTCATCATAGATTTCTAGGTTGGAAAGTCATCTTGAAGATGTTCCAATTTAACCCCCTGCCTTTGGAGGCCAGAAAACAGACCGGTCTACAATCCCGTAGGGGTAACTGACATCTCCAAAAAGATTTCAAGACACAAATCTTGTTTCCTTATTCAAAGTAGCCATCAAATTTAAAAGACACGGATATTTATAAATAAAAACTATAACAAAACAACGGCACCATTTTTAACTTCAAATTAAGGCAAGGATTAGTCGCTTGCTGATAATGGAGATTCCCGCTGGTTCTGTGGGAGATGCTCCGACATGGAGGTCAGGGTCAGGGCCCAGCCCTAGCTCTGCCTCTCCAGCATCTGAGCCATTCAGCCCTGCTACGACAGGACCAACTACACCAGCAGATTCCATACTCAGAAGTGTGTCCGAATCATCTAGGGAGCTTGAAACGACAGATTCCCAGGTCCTTCAGAGATGCCGATTTAGTAATTCTGGAATCTGCATTGGTTAAAGCCCATGTAGGGAGAGAGAGGAACAACCTGCTGGGAAACGAGAGACTGCTAGCGGAAACCCAACGCTGCGGGTTTCTATTTGGTGATGGCTACTTAGGGCTCAAAAATGCTTGTTGAATGAATATAGAAAAATAGCTTGCCTCTCTGAGTCTTAGTGTCCTCCTCATCCTTAAATAATATTTCCAGTGACAACATGCTGAGATCAGTATTTGGCACGCTTGTTCAAAACGCCAATTAAACGTCTGTGGATTTAGCTAGAATGGATTCAGTTATCGGAAACTAAGACCACCCACCCACCCCAACCCCCCCACACATGCATGCACGCACACACACACACACATCAGTTCAGTAATGTTTTTCAGTTTTTCTTCACTGTGGACAGCAGGGATCAGGAGAGAGATGGTATCAGGGCATTGGTTCATCTATTCAAAGTAATCGACTTACCTATCTATAACTCTAATTATAACTATACAATTACATAATAATCTCATTAGTCCTAATGCTTATGTTGACCTTTTCATTCCAATTACACAGCCACATGCCCAAACTTACTATATCTTTCACATAATTTCTCTATGGGCATCAGCGTGAACAACTAATAAAAAATAAATGTCATTATGAAAATGTTCTACCCTTCCTAGGGGATAAACTTTTCCACAATGGGCACAGCATACAGAAAAGGCTTCATGAGTTGTAGTCCAGAAAACAATTTTTCACTCATGACTTTATCAGCCTCTTCCTGAAAGCAATTTGAAAAAGCTGCTTCCTTTTCTCTAGTCTTCTGGGACTCCGAGCATATATTGTCTGCTTTTCCTTACAAACAATCATTGACGAACTGCAGTGGCCAATACTCACAAAGAGCCAAAGGCCCCCAAATCTACGCAAGCTGCTCCTGAATGTGGATGGGAAGCTGTGAGGCCAGGGCCACTGTCCCCGAAACACTGGGCACAAAGCCCTGCACTCAGCAGTCTCCCAGACATTTGGCGGCTGAATGCTCTCTAGGGGTGTTGGAGTGGGGGGCCAAAGGGGCCAGAGGACTCGGCTGGGAGGCTCTGCCCATCCTTTCCCTCTTCTTTTAGATTTTTCATCCTCTTAAATTCCTCTGCCAAAGGATTATTAGATTTCTCTCCAGAGACACATCATCATATGGTAGAGGCTTTGGGTTCAGAAAGATCACATTTGGAGGCTGGAACTAGTACTTAACGGCTGTGTGTATTTTGCAAGTGACATAAGTTTTCTGTCCCTTTGTTTGCTTATCTGTAAACCGCAGTTAGGTGCACAGGCTGTGGAGTGACATAGACCTTGTTCTGGTTTTGCTGTGATGACAGGACACCTGGCACCCTGTCTGTCTTGTCTCAGTGGAGGGACCCTGGGTCCTGGCTTACGCTTCTGTCCCAGAGTAATTATTACTTCCAAAAGCGTCCTGGATGGGAAAATAAATTCTATGTTTCCTTCGGGTTCTCTGGCTGTAACGCTGAAATAAACCTAAAACTTCAATATAGATCTGTGAGGAATAAATTAGAAAATGTTTCCAAAGTACTGATCCTGGGGCCTGGCACACGGTAAGTGCTCAGCAAGTGTGACTGTTATTATTACTGCTGCAGGCAGGGAACCTCATTGCCTTTAATCTCAGGTTGCTTATTTGAAAATGGGGATAATGATTTTCCTCCATTTTAATTATCTTTCCGAAACACTAATATATTCACATGGCTCAAAAATTCATGTATAAAAAGAATTAAAGTGCAGTTTCACTTCCATTCCACGGCTGGGAGGCAACCATGGTGTCAGCTTTTGGCGTGTTTTTCCAGAAGGATTTTACACGGGCAGATGTGAATACAGAATCTCCTTCTCGTGAATGATAGCATAACTTAATACTGTTCTGCACCTTCCTTTTTTCATGTACTATCTCTTGGTCATCTTTCCGTATCACTATAAAATAGATCCCTCATTTTTTTTTTTTTTAAGATTTATTTATCCACTTGAGAGAGGGAGCAAGAACACAAGCAGGGGAGTGGAGAGGGAGAGAGAGAAAATCTTAAGCAGACTCCTCACTGACCATGGAGCCAGATGTAGGGCTCAATCTCACAACCTGGAATCATGACCTGAGCTGAACCCAAGAGCCAATACCTAACTGTCTGAGCCACCCAGGCACCCCCTCGTTTTGTTTTTTAAATAGCTGCATAGCACGCCATCATATGGATGCTCATAATTAGTCTAGCCAGTCCCAACAGTGTTGAATTGGGGTTAATGTAAGAATTACAAAGTACTTAGAATGAGGGACTTCATAGATATGTATGATTAGCTTTTTAATCAATCTCACACTTACTTCCTTTTACCTGCTCCATTTCTCAATGTCTTGGGTCTCTATTCATTCTTTCAATATGATTCTACTGACTTTCTACTTCCATGTTTGGCTCTCACATCCAAGTTGGCTTAGAGATCAATAAGCTATGGTACATGCCCTCAGAACCCTTGTCATCTAATGTCTGCAGCATTCTACCTCCTTTTAAGGATTTTAAGGATTTCTTACAGGTGGTAGAAGCATATGAAATGATAGAGCATATAGGGGAAAAGAGAAAGTTCTGGGAATGGGAGCAAGAGACTGTTGGCAAGGAAATATCATTTAGAAAATGAGATCAAGGGCCTCTGATATATAAGTCAAGATTTTTCTTCCTTGTAAAATATATAAGCACTGTGGAAATTTGGAAATTCTCCATTTTCCCTTGTTTTTCTTTTCTTTTCTTTTTTTTTTTTTTAAAGATTTTATTTATTTGAGAGAGAGAGAACAATCAGGGGTGAGGGGCAGAGGGAGAGGGAGAAGCAGAGGCCCCACTGAGCAGGGAGCCCCATGCAGGGCTCAATCCCAGGACCCTGGGATCATGACCCAAGTCGAAGGCAGATGCTTAACTGACTGAGCCATCTAGGCCTCCTGAAATTCTCCATCTTTCTCATGCATAAATAATACATATTGAACGCATATTATGAATACATACATTTGTACATGTATAATATATTCTTACATGGCTGGATATTATCTTAATAGCTTTGCATTAAAATGTTTTTGTTTTTTGAGATTTTATTTATTTGACAGAGAGAAAGAGAGACAGTAAGAAAGGGAATACAAGCAGGGGGAGTAGGAGAGGGAGAAGCAGGCTTCCTGCTGAGCAGGGAACCCAATGTGGGGCTCAAATCCCAGGACCCTGAGTTCATGACCTGAGCTGAAGGCAGATGCTTAACAACTGAGCCACCCAGGTGTCCCTAAAATTTTTGTTTTTAAAGATTTTATTTGAGAGGAAGAGAGAGGGAGAGAGAATTTGAAGCAGACTCCACACTGAGCATGGAACCAGACGCAGGGCTCTATCTTAAGACCCTGAGATCCTGAGCCAAAATCAAGAGTCAACACCTAACCAACTGAGCCACCCGGCACCCCTGCATTAAAATCTTTTTACTTGACATGATATCAGAAGCATTTTGCCACATTAACAGACAACCTCAGAAGCATAATTTTTAATGGTTGCATAATATTTCCTATTATACATATACAATTATTTAGTTAACCACTTTCCTTATTGTTAGATGCTTTGGCTACTTTAAGTAAGCTTTGCACCCAACGTGGGGCTTGAAATCACAACCCTGAGATCAAGAGTCCTGTGCTCTCCCTACTGAGACAGGCAGGCACCACCAAATTTTTGCTATTACAAGTGGAATTCTGGTTTTGATCTGTGAGTTCATGTGCGATGGTAATAAAAAAATAAGTTCACCTTTAAACAATGTCAATACTCATTTTAAGTACCGAGTAACTTACAAAGTGAGTATAGGAAAAGTACAGGTTGACTTAAAATAATATGAATGGTAGACATTTATGAGAGCTGCTTCTTTACACACAGTAACAGTCGAACATAATTACAGCAGTTGATATTTACTGGGTCTGTGGGATTAAAGACTCACAGCATCCATGGGAGGGAAGAATTGTCCTCGTTTTTCAGATGAGGCTCTGATTGGATAAGAACAGCGAGGATGGGATTCAGGTCTACTGATTTCAGAAACCATGTGCAGACCGATCATGCCAGAATGTGTTTCTGATGTTATTTAAATGATACTAATTATAGGCATGTATTCTCACTTGTCATGATCCGCAGCTTATGAAGCAAGGCAGATTTTAAGCACACTGGAAGGCTTCAGAGAGGACACTGGATTTGAAGCCACTCTTGAATAATGGGTAGAAGGCGGAGGGAAGGGTATGTGATTCCGCACAAAGACGTGAGAGGTAAAAATTAATACAAAATGTTCACAGAACACCAAAAGCACAAGTGGAGATCCTGTTTTGAGTGGTTACAGAAAACGAGGCTGGAGAGCTGGGTGTTAGAGGACCGTGAGGGCAGCTCTAGGCTCCAAAGAGGTCCACATGCTCAGTTATTTGACTCTATTCCCGTTCTACTTTGTTCTGTATAGAACCACCCTGCTGTGGAAATAGTATGAAGTTCCATCAAAGTATGAAGTCCCCTCTAACACTGATTCGCTGTGACTCCATAAGTTGATAAATTCTAAGATTTATTTTTCAATGAGAACACTTGAAAGGTCATCAATACTCACAAGGATATGCTTCCAGAATCTTCTTTGGGGTAGAAAGTTCAGCAATTCAAATTGGTGCTTAGGTTTGAGTGACACATACTTTATTTTATTTTTTTAAAGATTTTATTTATTTATTTGACAGAGATCACAAGTAGGCAGAGAGGCAGGCAGAGAGAGAGGGAAGCAGGCTCCCTGCCGAGCAGAGAGCCCGATGCGGGGCTTGATCCCAGGACCCTGAGATCACGACCTGAGCCGAAGGCAGAGGCTTTAACCCACTGAGCCACCCAGGTGCCCCAAGTGACACATATTTTAATTAGAAAAAGCTCTGAGGGTTGCCTAGGTGGCTCTGCCAGTTCAGTGCTGCCTTCAGCTCAGGCCATGATCCCCGCTCAGTGGGGAGTCTGCTTCTCCCTTCCCCTCTGCCCCTCCCCACTACTTGTGCTCTGTCAAAAAAAAAAAAAAAAAAAAAATCTTAAAAAAAAAGTTCTGAACTTTAAGTAAAAAGAGAAGAATCTACTGGTTTACCAGTTGTTTCTTTTTCTAAAATGGTAAATTCAGGTCATAATAATACAGACAGGATAAAACTGCAAGTATTATGGGAGGGCTAGTTAAGAAAAGCAGCAGTTTTCCATCCCTCTTCTCCCCAAGTGTAGCCTTATTCCTTGAAGCAACTATTTTCTTAAAACCATTTTTGTTCTTATTTCTTCTGGTGGATTTATTTTGAACTCTACATCAGCATTTCGTAAAAAGTGCTATTAGTATTCTGGGTGGGACTTGCGTGGAACTCTCCTATGCAAATGCTCCAGCACCCTTCAGTGACACTTTCCAAATCTCTAAGACTGAGAACTACTTCCTGGAAAAGTTAAAAACAGGGGGCACCTGGGTGGCTCAGATAGTTGGGCGTCTGCCTTCGGCTCAGGCCATGATCTCAGGGTCCTAGGATCGAGCCCCACGTCAGGCTCCCTGCTCAGTGGGGAGTCGGCTTCTCCCTCTTCCTCCCACTTTCCCTGCTTGGGCTCTCTGTCTCTCTGTCAAATAAATAAATAAAATCTTAAAAAAAAAAAAAAAAAAAAAAGGTTTAGAACAGAACTACCCAATGGCCCAGCAAATGCACTACTAGGTATTTATCCAAAGAATACAAAAATAGTGATTTGAAAAGCCACACGCACCTCAATGTTCATAGCAGCAATGTTCACAGTAGCCAAACTATGGAAACAGCCCATGTGTCCACTAACAGGTGAATGGATCAAGAAGATATGGTGTATATATACACAATGGGATATTCCTCAGCCATCAAAAAAATGAAATCTTGCCATTTGCAATGACATGGATAGAACTAGAGGGTTTTATGCCAAGTGAAATAAGCCAGAGAAAGATAAATATCATATGATCTCACTCATGTGGAATTTAAAAACCAAAATAGATGGAAGGGAAGGAAAGGAAAAATAAAATAAAAATGGAAGGAAGCAACCCATAAGAGACTCTTAGCTATAGGAAACAAACTGAGGATTGCTGAGGGGAGGGGGTACCTGGGTGATGGGGAGTAGGGAGGGCACATGATGTGATGAGCACTGGGTGTTATATGCAACCGACGAATCACCTCATTCTACCCCTGAAACTAATAATGCAGTATATGTTAACTAAATTGTATTTAAATTAAAAAATTTAAAAAATAAATTATAAAGGTTTGAGAACTACTATTCTAAGTAACAGAATGATATAGCTATTTTTTATATCATTAAATTTAGACATCTGTGAATGCATAACAAATAAAAATTAGTATTAAGTCTTCTCATTTTTGCTGGATTGTGCTACTATTTAAAAAAATTTATTTATTTGAGAGAGAGAGAGCACATGTGAGAGAGAGCTACAGAGAGCACGAGTGGGGGAGGGTTAGCAGACTCCCCACTGAGCAGGGAGCCCTGTGTGTGGCTTGGTCCTAGGACCCCCAGATCATGACCTGAGCAGAAAGCAGACGCTTAACTGATGAGCCACCCAGGTGTCACTGTATTACTATTTTAATTTGTTTATTTATGGAACAAATATAGGTGAATTCCTTCTCTTACTTCTTCTGGAATTTCTATTAGACATTTGTTGGAACTTCTCATTATATCATTGTGTTTCTTAAGCTCTGACATTTCTCATCTTGATGACCTCATTCCAGGCAATTTTCCCAGATTTGGCTTCTAATTTACTAATTCACCTTTGGCTCCAATATGTTGTTTAGCTAGAATATAAATTTAAAAAATTCAATGTCTGTATTCTTTATTTCTGTATCTTTTTGAAATATGCTGTTCTTTTTTTCATAGTGTACTATTTTTCCTTGTATTCTTTTCATCTCTTTAAGAATTTTAACAGACTTGGGGCGCCTGGGTGGCTCAGTGGGCTAAAGCCTCTGCATTCAGCTCAGGTTGTGGTCTCGGGGTCCTGGGATCGAGCCCCGCATCGGGCTCTCTGCTCAGCAGGGAGCCTGCTTCCTCCTCTCTCTCTGCCTGCCTCTCTGCCTACTTGTGATCTGTCAAATAAATAAATAAAATCTTAAAAAAAAAAAAGAATTTTAACACACTTAAAATTTTGTTGATATATTTCCATTATCTTATATTCTTGAGGATCTAATTCTTCTATTTGTTCTCTTTGCTGATACTCTCTTATGGTTGTTGGCAGGTTTTTCTTTTTTTTAATGGACCATATTTTATTTATTTTTTTTTAAAAGATTTTACTTATTTATTTAAAAGAGAGCATGAAAGTGAGTGAGCATGAGAGGGGGAGGATCAGAGGGAAAGGGAGAAGCAGACTCTCTGCTTTGCAGAGAGTCTGACGCAGGGCCTGATGCTGGGACTCTGAGGTCGTCACCTGAGCCAAAGGCAGACGCTTAATCGACTGAGCCATCCAAGCACACCAGTTGGCAGGTTTTTAAAATAGTGAGCTCATATTTAGTGAGAGAAGGGGTGGTTCCTCATCTCTTTAGGCCTGAGGCCATGTCTTCTTTTTAGGTTTGCATGTACAACCCCATCCCTACACCCTAGGATTTATAGCCTACAGAGAAACTCCTATGGGTTGTGTTGAGCATGAGCTTGCACTCACTGCTCTTATAAAACATTTTTCTGCATTCTTCTGGTAGTCTTTTTTTTTCTTTAGGATTTTATTTATTTGACAGAGAGAGAGAGAGAGATCACAAGTAGGCAGAGAGGCAGGCAGAGACAGAGAAGCAGGCTCCCCACTGAGCAGAAAGCCCGATGTGGGGCTTGATCCCACGACCCTGAGACCATGACCTGAGCCAAAGGCAGAGGCTTTAACCCACAGAGCCACCCAGGCGTCCCTCTCCTGGTAGTCTTTTTATTTAAAGTTAAGTTTATTTAACTTTATTTAAAGTTTAGCCTTTGTTTTTGTGTGTGTTTGTACCTATGTGTCAGCTTAGTCCTTCATGTTGCCCAAAGTCCATGATAACCACATTAAAATTGTTCATTACTGGTTCTACCTACTGAATAGAATTAAAGTCATTTGTCTTGGAGTTCACTGATTACTTGACCTAATTTGCATTAATTTGTTTCTAAGCCTGGTGCACCTCTGTCAGCCTAGGATTTATTTTAATTGCACTTGGGGAGTTAAACTTTTTTTTTTTTTAAAGATTTTATTTATTTGACAGAGAGAAACACAGCGAGATAGGGAACACAAGCAGAGGGAATGGTAGGGGGAGAAGCAGGCTTCCTGCCGAGCAAGGAGCCTGATGCGGGGCTTGATCCCAGGACTCTGGGATCATGACCTGAGCCGAAGGCAGACGCTTAATGACTGAGCCACCCAGGCGCCCCAGTTATACTCTTTATTATTCCACATTTTCCTCCTTCTCACTTTCTACCCCATTTTGCTGGAACATATCCTTAGGTAATTGATTCAGAAAGGGTGCCTGGAAGCAAAGGACCTGAATCTTTGAATGTCCAAACCTGTCTTCATGTCACCCTCACACCTACTGGATAATTTCACCGGCAACAGAATTTTAAGTTCAAAATCATCCTCCCTCATAATTTTTTTTTTTTTTTTTTTTTTGAGAGAGAGTGTGTGACCAGGGATAGGGATAAAGGGAGAGGGAGAGAGAATCTTTTTTTTTCTTTTTTTAAGATTTTATCTTATTTATTTGACACAGAGAGATCACAAGTAGGCAGAGAGGCAGGCAGAGAGGGGAGGTGAAGCAGGCTCCCTGCTGAGCAGAGCCCAATGTGGGGCTTGATCTCAGGACTCTGAGATCAGGACTTGAGCCGAAGGCAGAGGCTTTAGCCCACTGAGCCACCCAGTCGCCCCAAGGGAGAGAGAATCTTAAGCAGGCTCCGTGCTCACCACAGAACCCAACGAAGGGCTTGATCTCATGACCCCAAGATCATGACCTGATGAAATCAAGGGTTGGACGCTTAACTGACTATGCCACCTTGGCATCCCTTTCCTCATAATTTTGAAGGCATTGCTTTATTACATTTTAGTATCCAGTTCATCGATGAGAAACTTTATGTCAATCTTAAGTAATTTCATCTTCCCTTTTAGAAACTAATTTTAAGAGCCTTGCTATATTGACTCTGAAATTATATAATGATTGTATGTTTGTATGGATGTTTTTTCCATTCACTTGATGGATCCTTTTTATCTCCTCGTTCTTCTCAACTACAGGAACTTTTTCCTAGTATTTCCTTGTCGATCTCTTTCCCTCTATTCTTATTTTGATTTTTTTCCAAAGTTGATATTGGACTTACTGGACTGCTTCTCTGTTTTTTTTCATCTTTTCTAGCACATATATATTCTCGGCCTCTTCGACAGGAGATTTCTTAACCTTTTTTTTTTTTTAAATTCCAGTACAGTTCTTAAACTTTATCCTTTGGTCCTTCTATTTGCTTTTATTATAGTAATCATTTTTTTTTTAATTGAGAATTTATGGTTTTCTGATTGTTCCCTCTTAAAAGAATTCTGTTTTTGTGTATGAAACTGTCTTTTTAATTACTCTGAGGGTACTGGGATTTTTTAAAAGTTATTATATATATTTTTAAAGATTTTATTTATTTGACAGTGATCACAAGTAGGCAGAGAGGCAGGCAGAGAGAGAGGAGGAAGCAGGCTCCCTGCTGAGCAGAGAGCCTGATTCGGGGCTCGACCCCAGGACCCTGAGATCATGACCTGAGCCGAAGGCAGAGGCTTTAACCCACTGAGCCACCCAGGCGCTCCTAAAAGCTATTTTAAATGACTTCCCTGAATGATCTCCCCTCTGGCATTAGTAACTGCTTATCTTTTTTTTTTTTTTTTTAAATGCTCCTTCATATGTTAGGTTATTCTTAGTTATATATTTAAATTTATAAATTAAAGACTTCATTAAAATGAAACGGGGATCAGGAGGCTTTGCATACCACAGTCGGCTCTGCTGAGTGCTCGCTGGGTTTTAGGGTTAAGAGGCAAGAACTGGCCTGTAGGCTAGGGCCCACCCTCTTTCCAAGTAGCACTTGGAAAGAAAGGACTTATCTTTTGGAAGAAAAAGGACTTATCTATAATACCAAACTCACATTAGGAGCACTGTTTCATTTTATTTAATGCATAGAATTTACATTAATTTCTCTGCTTTAATGCTGTTGCTTATGCCCGGGGCTTCTTCCTAAAAGATCACTCTCCTTCCCATGGTGGTCCTTTTGCACTAATCCTTAGTTCTGTTTCAGCATTTACTTTCCTCCAAACCTTTGTCTATCTTATTCTCTTTAGAGTTCTTCCTGCTCTTTTCATAATTTTACAGCCTTTTATTTTTTATTATTTATTTTTAAAGATTTTTATTTATTTATTTGAGAGAGAATGAGAGAGAGAGAGAGAGAGCATGAGAGGGGGTAGGAACAGAGGGAGAAGCAGACTCCCGGCTGAGCAGGGAGCCCCATGCGGGACTAGACCCTGGGACTCCAGGATCATGACCTGAGCCGAAGGCAGACACTTAAGCAACTGAGCCACCCAGGTGCCCCATTTTACAGCCTTTTAAAAAGAGTTATGGGTCAGAGAGAAGGCAACGCCTGTGCTTAATCCTTCCCTTATTATTTTTTCATTTTGAAAACTGAGCAAGTGTGTGCTGAATTTTATTAATCAAATACATTTTTAATATAAAATGCGTAGAAGTATGGAGAAGGATTTAAAATCATTTACCATGAAACTGTAAATAGAAGTTACGTTTGGATGGTGGAAGAGTGGCTATTTTATCTGTACTTTCTAGGATTTCCATAGCACACACAGTTATTTTTGTAACAAATGTAATAAAACCAAGTGGAAAGTGCTGATGCTAGGAGTACAAAGCACTTTCTCTTGTTCTCAGAGGAGGCGTCTGCAAACACAGGAGACCCCTGGCTGGAGAGTGAGAGTCATGTTCCGAGACCTCTCAGAACCCCAGGTTTGAGAATACCACCGAGAGACGGATGTGGCTACACCGCTTGACTGACCTAAGCTATCAGGGTTGATTTTGTTACTGGCTTCACATATAAGCCTAGAGGCGGGTACTCTATTCTCTGTTGCCAATTAACCTACCAAGGCCCCCACTGAGCACTGAAACCAGAGCCACCGAGAGCCTGCTGTGGGAATCACCCTCAAGGGGCCCGGTGGGTAATGACAAGGACTAAAGTGACCCAGGTGAGCCTGTGCCAACCCAAACAGGTTAGTTTCCAGTCGGCTCTTGCTGAATACTCGCTTCTATTTAAAAATTTTCTTTACATTCAGGTTCAACTGACATACAGTGAACTGTCCACATCAGTGTGTGGTTTAATGAGCTCCACCGTGCATTTCAGACTGTTATGAATAGAACCTTCTCGTCACCCAGAAATTTTCCTTGGGCTCGAATCTAGCGACTCCCTGCCATAGCTCTAAAATCACCAAAGATTAGTTTTGCCTACTCTATAATTTCATATAAAGATTTATTTATTTAATTGAAAGAAAGAGCATAGGGGGAGGTGGGGAGGCAGAAGGGCGGACGGAGAGGGAGAGAGAAACTTAAGCAGATGCCTCACTGAGCACAGAGCCCAAAGTGAGGCTCGACCTCAGGAAACCAAGAGTCAGATGCTCAACTGAGGGAGCCACCCAGGCACTGCATTCCACAACTTCATGTAAACAGAACGTTCAATTTTTTTTTTTTTAAAGATTTTATTTATTTATTTGACAGAGAGAGAGAGATCACAAGCAGGCAGAGAGAGGCAGGCGGGGGAGTTCACAAGCAGGCAGAGAGAGGCAGGGAGTTCTCAGCTCCCCGCTGAGCAGAGAACCTGATGTGGGGCTAGGTCCCACGACCCTGAGATCATGACCTGAGCCGAAGGCAGAGGCTTTAACCCACTGAGCCACCCAGGCGCCCCAGAATGTCCAATTTTGAAGAGAACTCGAAACTACATTTTGACAAAACTATCACCTTTTCAATGTTATACAAGTATTTATAAAACCACATGCAGACCCAACAAAACACACAGACTAAATTCAGCCAACCAGCAATGCAGTCCCCTTCTGCCTGGGCTATGGGAGAAACCAAGATATATTTTGCATACATTTATTAATTTCTCATCATTGTTGGCTTTGGTACTACCTGACAGTTTTTATTCTTTAGCAACTAGTAGCGCATTCTTTTTGTTATTTTTATTTATTTATTTTTAAAGATTTTATTTATTTGACAGAGAAACACAGCTAGAGAGGGAACACAAGCAGAGTGAATGGTAGCGGGAGAAGCAGGCTTCCCAAAGAGCAGGGAGCCCGATGAGGGGCTCGATCCCAGGACCCTGGGATCATGACCTGAGCCGAAGGCAGACGCTTAACGACTGAGCCACCCAGGCGCCCCTCTTTTTGTTATTTTTAAAAGATTTATGTTTATTTATTTGACAGAGAGAGAGAGAGAGAGAGAGAGCGAGCACGTGCACAG
>CM053614.1:73262300-73287983 GCA_028646535.1 Procyon lotor
TTTTTTTTTTTTTAAAGATTTTATTTATTTGACAGAGAGAAACACAGCGAGAGAGGGAACACAAGCAGAGGGAATGGAAGCGGGAGAAGCAGGCTTCCCACGGAGCAGGGAGCCCGATGCGGGGCTCGATCCCAGGACGCTGGGATCATGACCTGAGCCGAAGGCAGCCGCTTAACGACTGAGCCACCCAGGTGCCCCCCCACTGACACTATTAAAACTTTGAGGAGATGGACTGGTAGAGAGTTCTACCCTCTTCTGAAGGGTAAGACAAGAAGACAGGTGGATGGAGCACTATAAAATATCTTGCCTTAGTTACCTGGTAGGTCTATGGCACACACACAAGACTTGGAAAGACAAGGCTTTGGGAGAAATTCAACCCCTTGTTACCTATGAGAAAATGAACCAAAAATGCCATCAAATGGCAAATGAACAGCAGACAATTTGTGAAACAAGAAAGGAGAATCAACAACTGAGATACAATAGTTATAAACATTCTTGAGCCAAATACCACACTTAATTATAAAATATATCATATGTTACATTAGGCAGAGAAAAGAAGGCCTTGTATCTCCAAAGCAATGATTCACAATGGATTTGATAGCAGGCTCAAAATATAGTTTAGCTAGACTTCTCAGGGGGATCATCCTTTATCATTTCCCTGTTCAATGAGAAATCCTACTGCCATCTATACTCTATACCCAGGTGTTTTTTGATCCCCTGAGAAATTCAACACATTCAACACTACCGACATACTTTTTATTGTGTAGACATCTACACAAAAAAAGACATCTACACTAAAAAAAAAATCACCATTTTTTTTTTAAAGATTTTATTTATTTGACAGAGAGAAACACAGCGGGAGAGGGAACACAAGCAGAGGGAATGGTAGCGGAAGAAGCAGGCTTCCTGCAGAGCAGAGAGCCCGATGCGGGGGCCCGATCCCAGGACCCTGGGATCTGACCTGGGCCGAAGGCAGACGCTCAACGACTGAGCCACCCAGGCGCCCCTCAATCACCATTTTTTATTGTCAACACATAACACAGTGCCGGTCACATTGCAAGCAATCACCAAACATTTGCTGAATGAACACACGAGTGCTTATTATGAGTCAGGCATTACGTTAGCAGCTAACAAAATTCTCAGAAATTCAATAATTTTCAGAATTCTCTATTGACTTTTCTTGGTTTAATTAGAGTGATTAGTAGGAAAAGCTGAATAAGAGAAACATGGCTAAGTTGAAAGTGTGGCTTCCTAATAGTTATTAACAATGATGAAACAAAACCCCAGTAAATGTATGTGACACCGTTCTTTCCAAAACTGATCCAGCTTACAAATCCTACACAAAATTTAATTAAATTAAAAAAATGAATAAAGACAAATGAGCCTCAGGTGGCTTATGGACATAATTTTTATTTAAGCATGGGCTTTTAGCTTGGCTCACCCTAGAGGACAACCTTTCAGTTAGGTTAACAGAGAGTTCAGGGCTATGGGGCCATTATAATGTTGCTGGTGTGGGTACAGCTTCATCAGAAGGTTATGAGTATGACCCGCGGGAAAAACAATCCACAAAGAGAACACAATGAAAACATCCACTGTTTTACAAATCACTCTGTTACCACAGACACGAAATGGCAGTTACTGTGAGTAAATCAGCCACAGAACACTTTAAAAGAACCTTTAGACAAGGAGCTGGGAACTTTGTGGGAGATAGGGTTTTCATCCACAATTTTTAAGTAGAAAATATTTCAAGGTCAAGCATTTTTTCTTATCCACAAAACAACGCTAAACCAACATACATTTTAAGGAGTAGATTAAAGGAGATACAATATCTTTACAGCTATCTTCTTGAGTAGGTATCTCAACGAATCTTCTGCAGAATATAAGTAGCCTGAAATTCAGCAGCAAAATATTGCAACGTAACAAGTAAATACAGTGTCAATGTGTTATACTGTAGAAGAGAATACATAAAGGAACAAACGATAATTTAATCATATAAAACATGATACAGAGCTGAAATACAGTCCACTTAAATAGCTTCGTGACCAAGAATGTTATATTCTGTACTAAATGCCATTTTAAACATAAAAATCTCTTAAATTTTTGTGCTTAAACTTTTTTTTTTCTGTTAAACTATTTCTTATTTTCAACACTGCCACCGTAACTGATATTACAACAGATCACAATTTTCACGGACACAGCAACATGAAGACATTTACCTATGAGAAAATAAGTCACTTGTCATTAGTTCACAGTGTGGGAAAGTGGTGTACACTCGGTCGTGAGAAGGGCTTTCAGTTAGTCACCGAGTCCTTCACAAGAATTTTCCTGACATCGGATGCGGTGCGCGATTTAAAAGAACGGGAAGCAACACTTCACATGTCGGAAGGAAAAAGACATTTTTTGATTCTTCATGGGTATCGTCTAAGTGACCTTCGTCTTCTGTTGTAGAAGTGCCTGAGCCCATGTTGTCGTGAAAAATTCATCATGTAATTTTGTTTGCGAGTGCTGTTCAAATAAGAAAGGATAGAGGCAGGGAGGCAAAGGAGAAAGAGCACGTAAGTCCCATCATGGAAAGCACAATCTAGTCTACGTTCTAAGTTTCCCTGCTATTTGTCTGAAAATTTTCATGGCTAATATGTCATGCTGACAGTGCTACCCCAGGACAGATAACTCATGGCTGACAGCTGTATTCACTGCCTCTGGCTTTGAAGAAATCCCCTTCTTTTCGTTAGTGAGCTCCAAATCAGAAAAAAAAAAAAAAAAAAGGTAAATTACCTTGATTCACAGTGAAACTGGATTGAAATTGTTTTGGCTTTTTGAATTTATTCTTGACCTTTTTCTGAACACCTGGATGGATTTCATTTGAGAGGAAGTGGGTGCTGTACCCATTACCGTATTTAGACACACCTTTAACAAGTAGGAAACATAACTTGATTCCTTTAGCAAACTTTCTCGTTTAAAGCTTAAAAAGCGTAAAACTAAGTTGTTCGCTGAATCAGCTTGACCCTCCTATTTCATAGACTCAGGGGCAAAATAAAGTAAGTTTTTCTCATGGCTTTCCACAAACATTAAGACTCTGGGGTGTAGAAACATAGTCTCATGAAAAAGATACTCCATTGAGAAAAAGATCATAATATACTAAGCAAGTGTAATTGACTGTATAATTGTGTATGTGTGTATATATTTCCTCCACATACGTACATACACACATGCATACGTACTATATGTGAAGCTGATAAAAATACTGAAAATAGATTTTCAGAGTTTGTTGGAAATTGTGCAATATTGGTAGAGAAAGCTGTTAAAAGTTTTGGTATGGAAAATATACCTTAAAAAGGATCATTATCGATAACATCACTGAAAAGAATCACACTCCTTTCACACACTGACCTGAGTGACAACATATCTCTATGTGGCATTAAAATGTGGTTTTGAAATGTGAGCCTATCAGTGTTTTTCAGATTCACTGAGTCTCTTCAATGCTGTCTGGACACAGAGTTCTTTCCTCCTTAATTTCATGGAAACATAAAATGTTTCTGGAGTGGGATGATGTCAGGGGACGTGATTTCACCATGAAGGTCAACGTGACATGAAGCTGAGTTAGGGTAAAGAGGAGGCAATGGGTGATTTTTGCACCGAGCAGCATATTCTGGGTTATTCATGATCAACATACTAGGCAAGGTGGCAAATGGTACTGTTTACCCAGTACTAGATATTGTATTTAAGCATATTATACTAACATTTGTAATATACAAAACCCTTTAAAATGAGGGTTTTATAGTTTGATCATTAGAAAAGAAAATTTATAATAAAATGTCTCAAAGGAAAATACATAAAGTGAATGTCATCAGATATGCTTGATCAAAAAGCAACAGCATCTATACTAAAAACCTGATAAAAAGACGCACAGTGACATACATTTTATAAAATAAAATGAAGTGCTAATAACATTCTACTCTAGTTTTCTATTTTATTAAAATGTGAGAAACGGGACACCTGGGTGGTTCACTTAGTTAAGCGTCTGCCTTCGGCTCGGGTCATGATCTCAGGGGCCTGGGATGGAGCCCCACATCGGGTTCTCTGCTCAGCAGGGAGCCTGCCTCTCCTTCCCTGTCTCTTCCCCGGCTTGTGCGTGTGTGCGCGCTGTCTCTCTCACTGTCTCTCTCAAAGAAATAAATAAAATCTTTTAAAAAGATGCTAGGAGCTACAGGATGGAAGCTAGAATATACTCTGAAGGCACTGTAGAGAATACCATAAATCAGGTTTATTTTCAGTCATTTTACTAGCTCTCCTTCCTCCCCTGATGTGACAGTCTTACATGTATCAACAAAGTCATTGGTTTCTATCTCATAGTTGAAGATGAAATGAATTTACCCACTATTGGTTAATCAGTTGCAAGTACTAATTGCTGCCTAGGTACAAAAGAGGAGCAATGATTTTTTAGTCTTGAACTAATCAGTCTTGAAGGGATCAAGTGTTAGGAGAAAGAATCCTGTTAGCTCTTTCGTCATAAAATGCTGGGACTGGCACTAGCCATCTTCCTCCCAGCACGGCAGGTTACCTTGTAGCCCTTTCCCTGGGTTATTATCGTGGCCCTCTAAACTAGCCTCCTCATTTTATCTCCTTATGGAAAAAAAAAAGCTGCTGAAAAGAAACCATGAGATCCTGAGAACGTATCACTGAACACACAATGGTACGCATGTGTGTGCGTGTCTTCCCACATACATAGGGTGCATCGGGCACACCAGTCTCAGAAAACTTTCCCTCAAATGCTGGCTTTACCTTGGTAACAAGCAACTCACAGTTCTCTTGTCTATGAAGCCACATCTAAGCCAACTTAGCCAGATACTTCAAGTCCTCTACACATTTCATCTTATTCTGTTTGTCGAGTCCTTTCCTCCACTACATTCCCATACAGACTCCTTATTCAAACTCACCCGGAACTTTTTCCATCCGTCTCACCAGTCAACCTCTTACATCACTTCTTAAATTTCTACATTTTTCCCCCCAAGTATCACATTTTATTTATTACTTGCTGAAGGGATTTCCCCCCAACTTTGAACTCTCATAGTGCTTATCTTCTGCTTTGGCTGGAGATTAGCTGTGTTCTGTTGGGGGAGTGGCCTCTCCCCCACTCCCCCCACCCCCACACCACAGAACTGAGCCTCCTGCCTCACCCGTGGGTGGTCAAGGCATGTCTGTTGAACTTTTGGTGACTTACTGATTGGACTCCTGTTGTAAATCATTACTCTTTAACTATAAAGAATAATTGCAAGGTTAAAGCAATGAAAATTATTCTGTTGAAAACATGTTTAAAGATGTAAGGCACTCAAAGAATTAAAATAGTTAAAATATTTTACATAGAAATAAACTCAGAATACTCAAGATATTTAGTTATCCCAATGCAACCTAGATAGACATGAAAGTGACCTCAGTATATGGGAACAAAAGAACATTCCATTTTTAACAAAATTTGATGTGTGTGTTTAATGGTTTTAAATCAACTTCTCTAATAGAACGATTGACTCATTATTCTCCATCATTATATATAAGAAAACAAATATTAAAAGGTTGCAGATCTGTAATACCTTGACAGTCAGTCCAGCATGGAAGCTTATGTCTCATTTAGAAGGCATTTTGATTCATTGGATAACCTTTAATTTTGAATAAATTTAAGTATCAGCAGCATATCTTTGGATTCTTGAGAATGTTGACGCACACATGTTTGCTACAGATGCCTTTGTTTCTCTAGTCACATTAAAAATGTCCATATTTACAAAGCATTCTTGAAACTAGTACTTCTATATGTAAAATATAAGTGTTTCTGGAGTCTGTTAGGTCAGAATCTAAATAAGCAGGTTTCTCCAGTTCATAAGCTTTTAAAAAAAATCAAGCACTGTGGGGAATTATACCAAACTGCTGTCTGCCTCTCAGACCATTTAATAAGCTGATGTGGTCATTAAACAGGAATTGTGGCTTCTAAACTGTCTAACTTACAGGATTGGGCAATCTTAAACAAGCTGGAAGATCTCATGTTTACTTATTTATTATTTTTGTGGAGCCTGTTTTTGTCTCTGACACAGGTAGATATATAGTTATAGATAACCAAAATATAATAGGTGTGATGGAATTAAGATTTGTTTTTCCACTGCAATTATAGGGGGAAGTAATTTTTTATTTTAAGTCCAATGAAGGTAGGTAATGTTCATCCCAAGGCATATCAACTATGCTACTTGACCTATCGACTTGCTCTGGCTGTGCACAGAACTCAGCCCATTTTTAAATTCTTCTATTGTCAGTCTTTGAAAGAAGGGAGAATGAACATCAGTGGCATCTTGGAAATGCTAACTGAAATGTCCACTGTCACTGAGTTTAGGGACTTAGATGATATGGAAATATGACATACTTCTTTTTTTCTGCATGGGAAATGCAGATATTGCAAGAATTTTCAAGAATGACTGTGCTCTTTTGAACTGTTGCTCACTATCTTAGGTCATTAATTATTATGAGAAAAATCCAGTTGATTTTTAGTGGATTCTAGTGGAAATGGGAAAGATCGAGATTTGGCAGAAGTAATTTGAGTTCGTAGAAATTTAGGTATTTTTACTGATATGTAATTAATTTACTTATTACCAAAACATATGATATAATAAGTAACACTTCAGATGAATGCAGAAATAAGAATTCAGTGGACTGTCACATCTTTGAGAGAAATACTGGTGAGGGTCGGATGAGAAGCTGCCGTTCAAACTCATCAGTGAAACTCCCCTGCATAGAGGATGCTGGATAGTTCATTTTCAAGACCATGCATTTTCAGGAAGGCTTCACAGAAATAAGTGTAGTCTCATATTATCTCATAAATGTTGAAGATTTCGTGTTTATCTTCTCTGCTAAGTGGGAAGGAGAGTAATATCTGGTAACGTGTACCTCAGGGAGTTGTAAGGACTAAATGGAAACTTTTAGCATAAAATGCAGATGATTAATGAATGATAATCATTTTAACTTCTTTCCTAAGTCTAAGTATCTCCATTAGAGGACAAATGCAACTCTATATTAAAGAGGGCAAATCTTACCTAAGGCTAGGATCCAAAACTCACGAATATTATGAGTAAGTTCTGTCAATTCACTTATTAATTTAGAATAGAATTAAAAAGTCAAGTTACCCTCATGCATCTCCAGCACAAAAGATCTTTTGAAAGACATTACACTTAATCAGAGCCCCTAGGTCTTTTGCACAGATTTCGAGTTTTAATTTCTCCCCACAACAAGCTTATAAACTTCGAGCACTTCAAAAGCACCCAATACAGTCCCAGGCATAGAGTCTAATTTGTTATCCAATGAAGCAATGCTGATTAGCACTCTATGTTGTTGTGCCCAATATTTGCATATACATTAGAGAATAGCCACAAGATTGCTGAACCCTGAGTTTACATGATACAGGTTTCAAATGTCGCAGTATATCTCAAAATCATACGTAACTGTTTTCACAATTTTTTTTTTTAATTGCAAAGGTCTTGGACAACACTTCTGTTAACATAGGTAACACTGATGAAACTATTAGTCAACAGGTACCCAGAATTAGTAAGAGGACTTACCTTACTCTAGTGGAAAACCAATGACAGCAAATAATGAAATATAACACAAGTTAAAAAATGCCTTTCAATGCATGCAGCACTGTGATTAGTCATAAAAGTCTGATCAGGTTTAGATGCAATATAGGATTTTTCATCTCTTTTGAAAATAAAAATTAAAGAAGTTATTTCTTATTCTTCTACACCTAATATATACATATATTTAACATTTTAATGTAATGCAACATGCAATATTTGCTCATAACCGTATGTCAAGGTACATGTAGCTTAGTACTACATTTGGCATAAATGTTGTGTATAAAGTATAAATATGAAAGTAGCAGTTAATAACTGACATTAATTTTGCTATCTGTTTTTTTAATTATTCACATTTTAGGAAATCTTTATTTCTGAATATATTAAGGAATGGGCTTTAAAAAATACAGAAGTCTTCTACATCATGTAACACAGTCAAATTAATAAAGGATAAATATGCTTTGCAACAAATGTACTATGCTCATTTCTAGAAATCATTTGTGCCAAAAATGACAGTATTTTGATAATGAACAGCATGAGGGGATGGTCATGATGGTACTCATATTATTAAAATCTGATAGATGCGTTTAAGACCATAGTTAGCAACATACTGGTTTTTACCCCCAGTAAATGTGGTAAAAATTCACTTCTTAGTAAACCAATTCACAAAGGCTCTCCACTGAGCAATTTGCTTTCAAGGTACACATGCAAAAATTGGCCCACTTCATTATATACATGATAGGTTGTGACTTAAACACGTACACCAAAAATGTGATGTGTGAATGAAATGCATAGTTGGGTGAGGGAGATTCTTAGGATAGAAGGATGAGTGCCCACCAGAAAAGATTAGAACCAATAATTTTCTTTTATCCTAAGAAGAACCCCACCAGCATGGATCTTGTGAGGGGTCTGCCCAAGTGTGTTCACAAACATTTACTGAAAAACGTCCTATCCTAGCAAGTGAATTCAGAGAAATTACGTTTCTGACATGATTGTCAGTGACTGTATTAGGCTACACGTTCAGACTTTACAGAATAAGACTTTTTGGTAAGCTAGTGAGGCTGGAAAAGAACTCATCTGTCAACTGAGTCCATGTGTTTTATGCCAGAATAGAGGGGGCCAATCGTCACGAAGTGCTTTTCACGGGCACGTTTTATTGAGAAACATCATGAGAACGAAAAGATTTCACTCTCAAACAAGCAGAAAGCATAAAGTAACTTTGCTTGTTAAATGCTAAATGGTGCTTTTTATCTTCATGGTGTGGGGCCTGTCACTCCGTACATCCATACTTATGAAATGCAAATCCTTGCACATGAAGCATGTTAGAACTAAGCCATTAGATTACACATTTATTATGTATGTTGTCAATTTTGGATGCATTCCTAAACCTTGAAATATTTTCAAAAGTGCTGAATTTGTTCTCGTCAAACTCTTTTCTCTTCTTAGTTAATATGGGCAGTAGTGAGGTTGAACTCAAGATACCATGCGTGACCACAATTTTTCTTTCTAGGGATTTTTAGCATGTGTCCTTAGTTCACATGCACAGAAGCAAAACTATGGAAATAAAGTTAGATTAAGGCCAGTCTGCACTCAGAAAAGAAAATATGTTCTAAAAATGTAATGGTTTTCCAACCATTAGTTGCAAAAACATATTAGCAGTCCTCTTTGCGGTAATCAGTTAGGGGAGGGCTCGTATCTCCTTAGGATTGTATCCTTGTCTCCTCTCCCGTCCATACTTGAGGAGTTAGCCACACCAGTTTATATAACTAAATGTTACCATAAAGAAGTATAGTGAATTTGAGGATATTTCAAATTATTAGGGATATATGGGAGTATTTTATCTTTCTATTTCTAAATATATATCCACTGTAGCAAAATTATAATTGGTAATATTTGTGAATCATGAAAATGAACTTTGGATAGTTTCTTTGTGCCTCATTTGGTTGAAAGCCACTCTGGAAAAACATTATTGTGTTTTATTTTTCTGAATTCTCTGGAACTTTCTTTTTTATTTTAAGCTCATCAAATGAATAACTATGAAGTAATTATTTTATAGAGTTTTAAGGGCATATTAATTAGTAAATTGCCTTAAAACTTTTAAATCTTCTGAAAAGAAGTACTTTGAAAGGGTACAGTGGTATATGGAGAAATGTTAAATCCTAAGACAAGAGCAAAATACCAAAAGATAGTTCTGAAAATATAATTTCTCTGCATTAGTATTTTTCTCCAAAAAAAGGGAAAAAGAAAGAAAACCAAGTGACACCTTTAATTTTAATAAGTTTTTAAAATGTCATTAAAGAGATAGTATTTGCTTCTAAAATACCTGTGTAATGTATAAAAATAAAATTACATGGTGATATGTATGAAGCTATAATTTTTAAATTATTCACTGAAACTATTCATGTGTGGCGATGCTCTTTCCTCACTCAAAATGTCTCAGTGCCCTGAAAGTCTGAGGGATTGGGCAGAGTAAGAGCAGACAGGTGCCTGGTAAGTCATAAATTCTTGAAAGTACTAAAATTCTGGAGATGGATTCAAAGTGAAGTCTTTACAAATACAGACTATTTCTCCAGAAAAATACAGGAAACAATAAGTATGATCGATAGGACAGATTCCAGAAAATCTGAACTTAGTTCTTTTTTTTTTTTTTTGAACTTAGTTCTTATGGTACTATCAAGATGCTGGCGGCTGCTTCTAAAAATCAAAACCAACCAACACCAGGCATCCCAGAACAGGGAACGGAGTTCTGCTTCAAGTTGCAAAGGGGTTGTTTCATACCAGGGCAAGATATTTGCATGCCTGAGCCCACCTGCTCTTTAACTCTGTCTAAGGAAGGGTATGATGGTGATGATACGCCTCTGAAATCTGAAACTGGAGACCAAAATTGCTAGGCTGGGTGGCAGAAAAATATCTACTTGCACCCATGATATGTCTACCCCAGGGTGGTAGTAGCTGCCTTCTTTTGCGGACTGTCAGGTTTTGAAGTTTCCATAGGAGTTGGTAATGCTTTGTCAGGCACAGGAAGCCCCGTTAATGTAAACTGCCTTGGCAAGGGACTTGAAAGATAGAAAGTGTTTATTGACTCTAAATCTGATTCTCAACCAGTTTATGAGAATCACCCGAGACGCTTTTATAAAAAGACTGATGCTCAGGTCCCACTGCAGATCAGTTTAAATCAAATCATCTGTAGGGATGCTTCTTCCACAAGCTCCTAAGTGATTCTGATGTTCGATCAAATTGAGAAGCGCTGCTCTGAAAGGAGAGCAGGTAGGGCAGAAAGGCTCTGGGGTTGGGTTTTGGGTCTATCTGCATTTATCTCTGGCCTTACCATATACACATATGAATGTATTCATTTTAGAGCCCGGGTATTCTCCTGGAAGCATGTATTCTGAGGAAGTTAGTCTAAGTAGAAACATCAGCCTCATATATAGATCCAAATGAGTGTGGCCTTTTATTTTAAACTTCAACATTGTC
Source organism: Procyon lotor (assembly GCA_028646535.1). Classification (NCBI taxonomy): domain Eukaryota; kingdom Metazoa; phylum Chordata; class Mammalia; order Carnivora; family Procyonidae; genus Procyon; species Procyon lotor. The sequence goes on from CM053614.1 coordinate 73,273,382, forward strand.
TTGTGCAGGCAGAGCCCAGCAAGTTGTCCAAAGCAGCAGAGCGCACAGTGGGGGCTAGTGTGGGGACCAGGTTGCTCTTGGATTTGGGGGTTGATATGGATGCCATGCAAGCAGGTGCCTCAGTGAAAACTAAGACGAGGGCTAACTCAAGACTGGAAAATTCAGCTCATGGCTATGAGTGAAAGAAAACAAATCTGGTAGTTTGCCTACCAATCGATCACTTAAGTTTGCTTTCAAAATGACTGAAATCAGCCAAAGGACTGATTTCATTTTTGGTTTGGTAAACAGAATGAACATTTGAACCTATCTACCGAGAAGATTCGCCTCTCCTTGCCAACCACTTGGAGCCATCAGTCCGAACCCGTCGAGACATAAGCATTCCAGTTCTACAGGAACTAGATTGTTAGAGAAAAAGCAAGTCATCTCTCTGCAGAACAGTCAACCCGGCTAGGTGAGAGCAGTGCCAGTTTTACTATAGGGAGAAACCACAGGGGAACACCCTCGCTGTGCTTGGTGCTGGGGTCGGGCAGGAGGAATGTGAAACCACAAATTCCTCGCTCTGGTCAGGATCCCGGCATTCCACGGAAGAATGCCTTGGGCATCTGTGGCTCAGACAGGGGTTTGTAACTGGGCACCTTAGCTAGAAAGAGACCCTTTCTCTGCTCAGGATTGTCACGCCATTTTATAAGGCAACCCAGATGTGGCAAAGACATTGTTTCCCATTTATCTTGAGACTTTTGTGTTACCCAATTTCACTAATATGGTCGAATCCGCAGATACATCTTTTGCTCACTGAAGTTTTCTAAGGCACATTAAGTTGCTTTTGGGACTTTCCTACCTCAGGCTGACTCGAGCTATAGTTCGCAGTTGCCGAAGGGCATAGGCCAAAGTCTCCTGGGGGCTTATCATCAGGAACAGTGGTTACTGAATTAAGGAGCATGCCATAACAAAAGAATTTCAAACCTTCCCAAAATGGACAAGGGACACTATCAGATACTCACAGGACGACCTCCACATGGTCCAAAGCCCATTGATCATGACCTGTTCCGTTGTGGCGAGGTTGCCACCAGCGCAATAAAACTCCTTTCATCCGCGCCTCCCTGGGTCACAGAAGGACAAAGAGGTTACCTGCTAGAAGACAAAACTTCTGGTATGCCATTTCCAGACCTCAAAGATAACAGGCCCATCTAAATCAACAGAACTGAGGAGATGGAATTCGGATTTGCTTAGGTCACGGTACTCTTTGGAGCAGCATTAAATTTCATTGGCAACTCAGACCTTGCAATCCGTTTCCCTCTCCCTCCGGGCTTCCCCTTACTCCAGTAGCGGCTGGAAGAGCACAGAATTCGGTCCCAGTCTGAGCCACGCCTTCTGTGCGACAGGGGCTATACTAGAACTGGGGGTGCGGTGCTCAACCAAGGGACCCCATTGCCTAGCCTCAGAAAACTTGCAAAAGAGTACACCCAGAAAATTAAAAACGTTCTTCTCTAAAGGACTGGAAATCTCCGTTAGAGAAAGGGAAATCGGCAAAAAGCGCCCCTGCATTTAGTTGTTCGGTTCTCTTCCCTCTTGAGCCTCGGCCACCCCCCGACCCCCCACCTCATAGGGGGCAGCAACACAACTCTGGAGATCTGGGTTCGTCTGGGTTCTGCCACCACCTGCTTGGGTGGTGTTGGCGCAGTAACCTCTAGCTCCGAGCTCGATCTCGCGGACTCCCGGGGATCCGGCCACTTACAGGGGGACGTTGTAGGACACCCTCTGCGCCTGCGTGAAGTCCTTGGGCTGGTGCTGCGCGATGACGTGCCACGTGATGCCGTTGTTGACGCTGTACTGCAGCAGCACCGCCTTGTCCACGGCGTGCGGGCCGCTCACGTCGCTGTTGCAGCTGTCCGTCTGCGACGCGCTCCCAATTTGCAGAACAAACATGATTTTGCTGAAAATACAGGGGAAACGCGCGTCAGGGAGCAGTAGAAGAGTTCTAATTTTTATTTTTTTTTAACCTTTCCTGATCCTAAAGTCCATCATTTCTAAGCTCAGAGAGTAGAAATGGAGGTATCCCGTCTTAGGAGGAAGGCATGTAAATAAATGTATTTATATCAACCTTTACCTCCTACCTATGAGAAGTAATCTCAGATGGCGGGTTATCTACACCAAGGAAACAATTTTGACTTTCAAAAGAACTGTGCTCTTTTTTTTTTTTTTTTTTAAAGATTTTATTTATTTGACAGAAACACAGCGAGAGAGGGAACATAAGCAGAGGGAATGGTAGCCGGAGAAGCAGGCTTCCTGCTGAGCAGGAAGCCCAATGCGGGGCTCCATCCCAGGACCCTGGGATCATGACCTGGGCCGAAGGCAGACGCTTAACGACTGAGCCACCCAGGCACCCCAGAACTGTGCTCTTCTTGTCTTACTAAGAGTATTTCGCCTGAAATACCTTCTATTCCCTGGAAGGTCATATGGGCCAAATAGGCATGAAGATATAGAGAGGAGCAGGAATAAAACCACAGTATCTACGCTACATACTTTTTTTTTTTTTTAAACCAAATAGCTCCAAGCTGAACAGCATCTGCACAAGGATAAATCATAATCAGGTCTATTATGTCAGGTCTATTTTAGGAGAGGCTGTCTGGAGATCAGAGCAGAGAGAAAACTGAGTTGGCTATGCAGGCTCTGACTGTGTGTGCCATTCTGTTTGAAGTGTCCTTTTGCTGCTCATGGGCATCCTGGCCCTTAGAAGATACAGTTTTTAAACATAGCAAATCTATCCTAACAAAAGTCCTAGGAGCTGGTGACATAAAGCAGCATAAAGCATTTACTTAACACTTGTAAATGCGTAAATTAAAACTAACTTGCTAGCACAACATGGCATGCAACTGTTCGTTAAACAGCTGCTTGTCACTGTTTACGGGGTCAAGGGAAATTATCTGGTCGTCCCCAGAATAAGTCCATCTTTCTGGCAGGAAAACACAAGATGGGTGATCGTAATTTTTGGCACCTCCATGGTTACCAGACAGGACTTAATTGTATTTTTATTGTTATACCGAAAGACCCTAAACTTGCCTTTCTGCCTCTGAAAATACATTATGAATATTTTCCAAAGTCAAAAGCCTTGAGTAAATTGTATCTACACTTTTATTAACCAAGCATCTAATTCTCAAATATCCTGGTAGCTCCTGAACACTTCGCAGCAGTGAATACTCTAGTTCAGAACTTTGCAATCTTCATAAAGCCTTGGAATCTTTTTTTGAATTACACAGACAGTCATGTTTGTGTGGAGGAGGTGGCAGAGCTGTGAAGGAGCAGGTGGGGAAGGAAAGCCAACTGTCCTGGGGTCTTTTTGTCTGTGTAACTTCCCAGGTCGATGTGCATAGTCTCTGTCCATTCTGCTCTATATTAATAAGCAGCTCCAGGAACATGTGAATTTTTAAAGTTCTCATCCATCCCTCCATTGATCCTCCATTTCTGTTTATTATAACTGCATATGCTAAATGTAGGTATATGTTTGTCTGACTATAAATCTACTTCATGTATACATTTATATTTACATACTTGCAAATAGTCAACCTGAAATTTAGAGGTATCTACAGCCCATTCAACATTTTTCGTTATTTAACTTTTTTTTTTTTTTTTAAGATTTTATTTATTTGACAGAGAGAAACACAGTGAGAGAGGGAACACAAGCAGAGGGAATGGTAGCGGGAGAAGCAGGCTTCCTGCGGAGCAAGGAGCCTGATGTGGGGCTCGATCCCAGGACTCTGGGATCATGACCTGAGCCGAAGGCAGACGCTTAACGACTGAGCCACCCAGGCGCCCCTATTTCTTTAACTTTATTGAGACCTGATTGACATAAAACATTGTATAGGCTTAAGGTATATAACATGTTGATTTGATCCACTTATCAGTTTTTATATTTGGCCACTTCTCCTGGCTTATGCCCGTGTCGCCACCATTCAGAATACGTGAAGAAAAACAAGGTAGTTCTACAATAAATTGAAGCAAAGCATAACTCTGAGCTGGGAAAACATACATTGCTTCCTCCTACCAAGTTCAAGTGACATTTAGGCCTCCACAGCTTCATGACACCCATGCCGTGAAGTTCATGGTTATATTTAAAAGACAGCGGAAAGTGACTCGTCTTATGGCCAATTCTGGGTCCGAACTACAACATGGGAGTTTGGTTACCTTGCTCGGGTGAGATCCAGAGGCTTGGTGGCTGCTTGCCTTATCTGACAGCCATTAAAATAGAGTGAGTCTCCATGGGCGTAGGGCGCCAGCTGCCCACAGCCACTTCCTATCACCCCACCTTGGATGGTCTCCCAGTTTGCTTCAGTGACTCTTGCTGACTCGAAATTATCTTTGATATAACTGGGAAGATCATGACTGAAAACAGAGCAATCGTCACCTAGAGGGAAGGGAATAATTGCAAAAGTTAGCTAGAAGAAGCGGCATCGTTAAAGAGGATTTTAGGCTTAATCCATTCTTGTTACTGTAAGAACGACAACATACTAGGCAGCTACAGACACCCAGAAACAAATGTTTCTTTTGTATTGGAGCAATTATTGGGTTACGTTCTTGAAAAAAAATCCCATTGTCTTTGAGTGAATGTGTGTTACACTGTGTAGGGGCTAATGTCCTTAGTGCTCACGTGAATAGATTGTGTACATACCCCAGCATCTGACAGGGCCTACATGTTTACCAGTGATGGGTCTTGGTGGAGAGCTGTCAAAATTCTGCATTTAAAGAAATACTTTAAGGAACATGGCAGAAAATTATCCTTGATGCTTCCTTCTGAAGATAAAGAACTCTGTGACCAAAAAGTGTGCCATCCACTCCAAATCCCTCGGGGCTGGAGTTTTTCTTTCTTTCTTAGTGGCCTTTTTTTTTTTTTTTTAAATTTTAAAAAAGATTTTATTTATTTATTTGACAGAGAGAGCACAAGCAGGGGGAGCGGCAGGCTCTCCACTGAGCAGGGAGCCCGATGTGGGGCTGGATCCCAGGACCCGGGGATCAGATCATGACCTGAGCCGAAGGCAGACACTTAACTGACTGAGCCCCCCAGGGACCCCTCCTGGTGGCCTCTGTATACGTGTTGATGTGAGGAGAACCTCATAGTCTTCTGTAGTAGAAGTGACACTCTGGGATTCAGACCTTGGAAACTTTCATCACAGATGCAGACGGCGCCCGTGGTGCAGTATCCGTGCCCACTGCAAAGCCTGGGGCAAGCCTCCCCGATGTACACGTGGTCGATCGCCCAGCTCTGCTTCTCTGTTTCTTCCCCCTTCTGGATCCAGCGGAACTGTGTCGCACTGGAAGTCCAGAGAGAGCAGAAGGGATTCAGTAGGCTGTTATTTCCCGTGACTGTGTCCCCCCTCCAGCCCTGGGAATGAGGACACTTTCTAAGAAAAAAGATGGCTCCAAGCTTCTCCCTGAAGCACCGAAGTCAAGGTGAATGAACTTGTACTGCTCAGACTCTGGGGATATCTCCCAAAGTGCCATTCTGGAAGCCCGTACCTTCCCTGACGGTTTGATGTAAATTTCCTATTCTATTCCATAATAAAGTTGTGTCCATTTTTCTTATCAAGGTATATCATTTTCCAAATCTCTGAGTAAAGTGAATGCTGCTCTTAGGAAGACTGCACTCTATTATGTTTAGCCTGTGGCTTCGTGTAACCAAACCAGCCCTGCACACCCCAGAGGGCATCTGTATACGGGATGAGGAGCACAGCCTTTGGGAGGCACAGAACATGGGAGCAAGATATGGTGCCAACTCCACGTCTTTGAGTGTCTGTGATCTGGGGCCTCTGATTGAGCCTGGTGTGTGCTGTGGTATTTCATCCAAAGCAAATTTGAGATCTGTAGCATTTATAGAAAAGATCCTATGTCTTCCTATTTCTTCTTGGGACATGCCATTGCCATGTGGGGACATGGGCTGGGGAAAGGAGGGAGAGGGTCCTATGGCCATAATGGAATCTCACTGCATGAGCTCTGTAGACTGCCAGATAATGCCACCAACCATGCAATTTACCTGGAGGAAACATGGTCAGGCAGCTGAATAGTGATTCTCTTCCAGCTTGAGCTGTTGACAGCATTGTAGATGGTGGCTTCATGGAACTGGAAGGGAGAGCAGCCGATGCTGTTTGAAGAGGAAGGAAGGCACTGGGTCTGAACGAGCTGCCAGGAATCAGACCTGTGGAAACCACAGAAGTTATGGGAGACAACTCTTTTATTTTTATTTTTTTTTATTTGACAGAGAGAAACACAGCGAGAGAGGGAACACAAGCAGAGGGAATGGTAGCGGGAGAAGCAGGCTTCCCTCTGAGCAGGGAGCCCGATGTGGGGCTTGATCCCAGGACCCCGGGATCACGACCCGAGCCGAAGGCAGACGCCCAACGACTGAGCCACCCAGGCGCCCCTAGGAAACAACTCTTAAGAGACATAGATGATGTGACTGATGTCAACGTAACACTTTGGGGTTGGGTTACATTAGGGTATTTTTACATAAGTTTTCTATTTCCTATATATATTTATGAACACAATGAAAAGAAAAATTGAAAATAATTTCACACAAGATATAACTCTTTACAAGCACAGGAGTAATAGAATAAAATAACAGAATAAAATAATAGCGCGCGCGCCACTGTATTCTAGTGGCTTCCTTCCACTGATATTACCAGAAATATACCCGCAGTGGATTGACAAAATTCTCTGTCTACCCAAACTTAACTCCCTATATTCACTTAAAAAAGTGGTGGTGGGAGACAGGACTATCGACATCCCAGTAAAGTAACTGCACTGTGTCAGACTTTTACTAGGCTTCAGGACATGTGACTCTGGCTGAGGCATATTTAGCTCTTGTATTGATTTAAATTCTTATTAGGGTTGGTTGAAAATGAGCAACATGAATAAAAGAGAATTCTACGTTGAGGACAAACAAGGTATCTTACTTAATTTAAAAGAAAAAAAGTTTGTTGGCTTGCAGCCAGCCTAGTAGGAAAAATGATTTTTCTCAGTTTGAAGGAAAAATCTGAAAATAAGACATGCATGTAAGTTTTATATAAAGGAAATTAATAGATGAGAAATAAACATAAACTGTACTTTTAACATTTCTGTAGTTGTTTTAAAAATAGACATCTGAATACAACCATCTGAAGTTGTATTCAAGTTTGGAGGAATGTAAAAATTTATTAAAAAATTATTTCACAAACCTTGCATCCTTAGTGTACTCCAACATTACGGAATGAAGGTCACCACAAGAAGTGGCTTCGCAACCCACCACAATCTAAAACAAACATAAACAACAAATGTGTACAGGGAAGATTAAATACCTGTCATTAATTAATTAATTAAATCCTTCTCTCTAAATTATGACTCCGATAAGAAATCAACAAATATTCAGAGAAGCTTTTACAGATTAGCCTGCCAGGACACCAGTAATACATTTTTTTTGAGTTCTGTTAAAAATATGCAACTTTGTGTGAAGATGAGAATTAAGGTTTAAAAAAAGTACTAATTCTAGGGGCACCTGGGTGGCTCAGTCGTTAAATGTCTGCCTTTGGCTCAGGTCATGATCCCAGAGTCCTGAGATCCAACCTCGCATACGACTCCCTGCTCAGTGGGAAGCCTGCTTCTCCCCTCTCCTGTTCCTCTCCCCTGCTTGTGTTCCCTTTCTCATTGTCTCTCTGTCAAATAAATCAATCTTTTTAAAAAAATATTTTATTTATTTATTTGACAGAGAGAGACACAGCGAGAAAGGGAACACAAGCAGGGGGAGTGGGAGAGGGGAGAAGCAGGCTTCCCACTGAGCAGGGAGCCCGATGCAGGGCTGGATCCCAGGACTCTGGGATCATGACCTGAGCCGAAGGAACATACTTACATACTTAACAACTGAGCCACCCAGGTGCCCCTCAAATAAATAAACAAATCTTAAAAAAAAAAAAAAAAGTACTAATTCTAATCAAGAGCTGGTTGTTTGAAAAGATAAAATTGATAAGTCTTTAGTTAGACTAATCAAGAAGGAGAGGACTCAAATAAAATCAGAAATCAAAAAAGAAAAATAGCAACTGATACCACAAAAATACAAGGATTATAAGAGAATACTATGAAAAATTATATTCTGACAAACTGGACAACCGGGAAGAACTGGATGAATTCCTAGAAACATACAATCCTCCAAAAATGAATCAGGAAGAAAGAGAAAACTTGAACAGACTGATTAAAAGTAACAAAATTGCATCAGCAATCAAAAAACTCCCAACAAACAAAAGTCCCCTCAGATGGCTTCATAGATAAATTCTACCAAATACTTAAAGAAGAGTTAATATCTATTCTTCTCAAACTATTCTGAAAAATAAAAGAGGAAGGAAAATTTCCCAATTTATTCTATGAGGCCAGCGTTAACATGATACCTAAACCAGACAAAGACACTACAGAAAAAGAAAACCATAAGCCAATATTCTTTAAAAACAAACAAACAGATTTATTTATTTATAAGAGAGAAAGAGAGAGTGCATGCACATGTGAGTGGGGGGAAGGGTAGAGGGAGAGAATCCTCAAGCTGACTCCCTGCTAAATATAGAGCCCAATGTGGGGCTCAATCTCATCACCCATGAGATCATAACCTGAGCCAAAACCAAGAATTGGAAACTTAACTGACTGAGATACCCAGGCAGCCCAGGCAATATTCCTTTTTTTTTTTTTTAAGGTTTTATTTTTTAAGTAATCTCTATAGCCAACATGGGGCTCGAAATTGCAACTGAGATTAAAAGTCGCATGCTCCACCAACTGAGCCAGCAAAGATGAATGTAGATACAGAAATCCTCAACAAAAATTAGCAAAGTGAATTCAACAATACACTAAAAGAATCATTCACCATAGTCAAGTGGAATTTATTCCAGAAATGCAAGGATAGTTCAATATTTGTAAATCAATGTGATATATAACATTAACCAGAGAAAGGATAAAAACCATACGATCATCTCAATAGGAGCAGAAAAAGCATTGAACACAATTCAACATCCATTCATGATAAAAACTCTAAATAAAGTGGGCTTAGAGGGAACATACTTCAACGTAACAAGGGCCATATATGAAAAACCCACAGCTAACATCATACTCAGTGGTGGAAAACCTTAGAGCTTTTTGTCTAAGCCCAGGAACAAGACAAGCATTTCCTCTCTCACTACTTTTGTTTAACATAGTATTGGAAGTTCTAGCTGCAGCAATCAGACAAGAAAAAGAAATAAAAGGCATCCAAATTGGAAAGGAAAAGTAAAATTGTCACCATATGCAGATAATATGATAGTATATATAGAAAACCCTAAAGATTCCACTGAAAAACTGTTAGAACTGAATAGTGAATTCAGTTGCAGGATACAATATTAATATACAGAAATATGTTGTATTTCTATATGCCAATAACAAAGTAGTAAAAACAGAAATGAAAAAATAATCCCATTTACAATTACAAAAAAAAATTACCTAGGAATAAATTTAAACAAGGAGGTGAAAAACTTACACTCTGAAAACTGTAAAACACTGATGAAAGAAACTGAAGATAATGTAAACAAATGAAAAAATATACCATGTTAATGGATGAGAAGAATTCATATTGTTAGAATGTCCATACCACCCAAAGCAATCTACAGATTCAATGGACTCTCTATCAAAATACCAATAGCATTTTTCACAGAACTATAAGAAATAATCCTAAAATTTGTATGGAACTACAAGATTCCCCAAATAGCAACAGCACTCTTAAGAAAAAAGCACAAAGCTGAAAATATCACAATCTCAGATTTCAAGATATACTACAAAACCGAAGTAATCAAAATAGTATGGTATTGGCACAAAAACAGACACAGGGAACAATGGGACAGGATAGAAAGCCAATTATAACACTGGATTTCTTTATTTTTCTCTCAGTTTTATCAGATTTGACCTTGCATATTTTGATGTTTTATTGTTAGTCGTTTAGATGCTTGGGATTGTTATGCCATCTTAGAGAATCACTCCATTATCAAAATATAGTATCTCTTGTTTTTCTTGATAATGTTTTCTAAAGTCTGCTTCACTTGAAATTAAAATAACTATTCCAGGAAAAAAAAAAAAAAAAAGAAAGCCAAGAAAAAAACCCATACCTATATGATCAATTAATCTATGACAGAGGAGGCAAGAACAAAAAATGGGAAAATGACAGTCTCTTCAACAAATGGTGTTGTGAAAACTGGATAGCAACATGCGAAAGAATGAAACTGGACCACTTTCTTTTTCTTTTTTTTTTTTTAATATTTTATTTATTTATTTGACAGAGAGAAAGAGAGACCACAAGTAGGCTGAGAGGCAGGCAGAGGGAGAAGGGATAGCAGGCTCCCTGCTGAGCAGAGAGCCCGATGCGGGGCTCGATCCTAGGACCCTGAGATCACAACCCGAGCCAAAGGCAGAGGCTTTAACCCACTGAGCCACCCAGGCACTCTATAAATGGGACCACTTTCTTAACTATATACAAAAATACATTCAAAATGGATTTAAGACCTAAATGTGAGACCAAACTTCTAGAAGAAAACATAGGCAGTAATCTCTTGGACATCAGCCTTAACAACATATTTATGGATATATCTCCTCAGGTGAGGGAAAAAGCAAAAATAAATTATTCAGACTACACCAAAATAAAAAGCTTTTGCACAATGAAGGAAACCATCAACAAAACCAAAAGGCAGCCTACTGAATGGGAGAAGATATTTGCAAAAGGTATATCTGATAAGGGGTTAACATCCCCAAGATATATAAAGAACTTACACAACTCAAAACAAACAAAAATCTGACTAAAAAATGGGCAGAGGACCTGAATATGTTTCCAAAGAGGACATACAGATGGCCAACAGACACATGAAAAGATGCTCAACCTCACTAATTATCAGGGAAATGCAGATCAAACCACAATGAGATATCACCTCACACAAATCAGAATGGCTAGTATCAAAAAGATAAGAAATAAGAAGTGTTGGCAAGGACGTGGATGAAAGGGAGCCCTTGGGCACAGTTGGTGGGAATCCATATTGGGTACAGCCACTATGGAAAATAGTATGGAGGTTCCTTAACAAATTAAAAATAGAAATAGCAAATGATCCAGTAATTCTACTGCTAAGTATGTACCAAAGAAAATGAACATACAAAAGATATATGCATCCCTATGTTCACAGGAGCATTATTTACAATAGCCAAGATATGGAAGCCATCCAAGTTTCCATGAATAGATGAATGGACAAAAATATGAGGTATATATACAATGGAATATTATTCAGCCATAAAAAAGAATAAGATCTTGCCATTTGTGACAACATGGGTGGATCTAGAATATATTACACTAAGAGATCAAAGTCAGACTGAGAAAGACGAAGACTATATGATTTTACTTATTTGTGTAATCTAAAAAACAAAACAAAGGAACGGACAGAAACAGACTTATAAATACAGAGAACAAACTGGTGATTGCTAGAGGGGAGAGGGTAGAGTAAATAGATGAAACAGGTGAAAATACTGTAATAACATTGTAAGTTAGTGACTTATTTTAAGATAGTGACTACTCTTATCGCTGTGAGCACTGAGGAATGTCTAGAATGTTGAATCACTATGTTGTACACCTGAGACTAATACAACATTTTATGTCAATTATACTTCAATAATAAAAACAAAAAAGAAGTCTTTTTCTTAAAGACATAAAAGGTTTTGTACAGAAATGACCAGGCCCCATTTTTTTTTCCAGGCCCAATTTTTATTAATTTTAATATTTCTGGATTATGCTATTGTTCTTCAGCTTTCTACCTGCCAAGTTGGCAGTTTTGGTAAGACTGAGAGTCAGATGCCTCTCCAGGAGGAAAAGGCTGGCTGTAAACAGAATTATATCCAGACTAAGTAGTAAAATAAACAAAAAAAGTGCTATTTCTATTTACTGAATTAATATAACAACATATTAGTCATAAATTTGGGGAAGATAATTTAGCCAAAAGCAAAGTAACACTTGGAGAATTAATGCAAAGAAACTCAAAGTATCGCTGGTTCAAGACATTTTCATTGATATCCTAACTTCCTGATGATACTACATTTCTGTCGTGAATTTCTATTCTTGGGGTTTTTTCCATTTCCATATGAATAAAAGCTTTCCATATTATATGCAATTAAATGTTTGAATCATTAATAATGCATAAGTACTGTAAAACTTTGGCGATTTAAATTTAAGTCCTAATCATCTAATCATCGACATGTTCTATTTTAGCGCTGATACTGGAGAAGGTTAGTGCTAAAAAATTTCAAGTCATACACACATGAATAAAACAGCCCTGGGTTCAGAGAGAGATAAGAAGCATATTCCAATAATGGGAATGGAAATCATAAAAGATATAACTCAAATGCTGTGGTGCTTCCTAAGAAGGCGAGACTGTATTTGAGTAAATGGATTGGAAAATAATTCCTCAGAAGTGGAAGATCTTAATTATTCCAGCCACAAGAAAGAAATGATAATTACACGACATGATAGAGGTGTTCTTACTACAATGGCAGTCATATGATATATATATGTGTGTGTCAAATCAACATGTTGTACAATTTAAATTTGTGCAGAGTTATATGTCAGAGTATATACTTCAACTAAAACAAAACAGAAGAGTTAATCAAATAGGGTGCATGTGAGATGCCTCTGGAGGATGGAAGAGTCTGAGAGGTGGAGGTAGGAGAAACACGTGAAGGCAGAAGGAGCACAAGCAAAGACAGGAAGGTGGGAAGGCACTGTGCCATGTCTATAGGAGAGCATGTGCTATGTTTTGGTCCAGGGGTAGAAGGTGTAGAGTACTGGGAGAGGTGAGATAGATCAGTTGGGTTTGGTAGACCATGGACTGTAGTCTATGGCTTTTGACCTTAATCTGGTAGGCAACGGGGAGCCACTAAAGGTTTATGAGCAGTGGAATAATGTGCTCAAAGATGTGCTCTGCAAAAATTAGTCTGGTTGTACTGTTGAAGGACAGGCTGCAGTAGCTGGTTAGATGTGAAAAGTCAAAGACTACTTCAACTTTTAAAGCTGATCAGGAGGTCAAAGGTGGTGCCATCAACAGAAACAGGAGAATCAGAAAGAGGAGCTGGCAGGGAGAGGGAAGAGATGAAGTTCACCGTTTGCCATTGCGAGCTGAGATGCCAGGACAATGGAAGTGGAGAAATGTACACAGAAGGTAAAAGTACTGAATTAATTGTTGGTGAACCAGTCAAGGTAGGGAAGGCACATCTGGGAGCTGGTCTTCAACATATGCCGGAAGCCAAAGGATGAGTGGAATTTCCAGTGGCGAGACTATCTTGAGAGAGAAGAGAGCAGAGAAGTACTGCAAAATGCTGAGATCTAGAGGGCCGGAGGAAGAAGATCCAAAAGGGAAGCAGAAGTAGATTCCAAGGAGGTAAGAGGAGAACTGGCGGAGAACCCAGAGCCAAGGGACAAGCGCATGATGGCACCAGCTGGGGAGGGCAAAGACAACAGTGCCCCCGGTACAGATCAGAAAGGAAAGGTAGGAAGTGAGTGAGGTTTAGAAAATCGATGGGGCCTTAGAAAAATGCAGTGTTGGTGATACTTTAAGTACTCCATTTCTCGGTTTGAACTTTTTTCTTTTTTTAAACAAATGGATTTGGTTAGAGAAGATGATGTCCGTCTCTTCAGTTCTGGGTTGACAGAGGCAGCAAGACAGGAGGCTCCAATCAACTTAATCAAATATGACTTTGATAGGGGCCCGCTGTGGGCCTGCTAGAAGGAAAGTCTCCACTCTTAATGGAGGTGGCTTGGAATTAGGGGTGGTGTAACACCAGACATGACCTTGAGCATCCTTCATGCCACTAAGTTAAGGATAGTCCTAGGGAGCGGTAGCATTTGAGGAGATTTCCTCACCCTTTAGTCTCCAAAGGAAAGTTTAACATAAAGCTGAGGAAAACACTGAATACCCTTACCCCCCTCTTTTTTTGCAAAAGATCTGAACTTTTAAATCTTGCAAAAACTGAAGCTCTATACCCATTAAATAACAGCTCCCCATTTCTCTCTCCTACCAGCTGTGAATACATTTTTATTCCTACTAGAAAGGATTCTTACTATTAATTATCACTGTATTGACAATACAATGTACTGTCAATGTATTGACATCTTTTTAAAACATTTAATAAATGTTTTAAATAAACAACCAATGTTTGTCTTTAAAGTGTTTTCTAGTAACAAAGTGTATTTCTCTAATACTCTTTTTAAAAAAAACATGTTTTATAATGAGAAAAACACCAATTGATATTGCTTTATCTTTCGATTTGATTATCTATTATTGATCTCCTATGACTTCCCTTTTACCCTCCTCTATGAATAAAATATGGATGTAGGAGAGTTGAGAGTCCTTTTTAAATCTGAGGATTTGGAGGAGTTCCAACTGGGCTACTGTGTATATTTGTGTTTAGAAGTCAGAGACCGCGGGTGTCTGGGGGGCTCAGTGGGTTAAAGCCTCTGCCTTCGGCTCAGGTCATGATCTCAGGGTCCTGGGATCTAGCCCTGCATTGGACTCTCTGCTCAGCGGGGAGCCTGCTTCCCCCTCCA
>CM053614.1:73288483-73368483 GCA_028646535.1 Procyon lotor
AAAGAAATCTTCAACCAGGAAATGAGAACTGATTTCACTGATTTTAATAATAAGCGTTCACCACTGTTTCAAAAACCAGGCTGATAGTATGAGGGGAAAGGTAGTTAGAAATATTTGGCTAAAAATAAAAACACTGTAGTAAAAAATGTATTTTCTGCTCCTAACATTTTATTCTAGATTGCTATGTGTATTATTTTTCATAAACAATGAGATACATCCATGTTTTACCTGTTTCTGGATAGAAACTCCTATAAATTTAACATTTTAATGTAGCTATTTTAATTCTAGGCGATTTTTATTTCTTGGACTGATAAATTTCCCTCTTATCAGTGGATAAGACCATAGGTGGGATGTTTAAATTATTAAGGAAACACCTTTGAATACTCTAAAATACTTTAAACTCATCTATTTTTCTGCTAGTCAGTCAAATGATACCTAGCTGCTAAAACTGATTTTCTAAGGACTTCACTGTATTCTTGGTCTGGTTTTAGCTACTTCAAAATAATATAACTGAATTTTATTAAAATATTCTTTGAAAGACTCATGAATTCAGACTATCTTCTTTCACAATAAAGTTTTCTCCTAGACTGTTATTCATTGCTCACACAATTCTTAAAACACAAGTTTTAAGAATGTTTTAAGAATGATCTTACTGGGAAACCATATACAATTTACTTCTTAATTGTATCATTTATAATCAAACTTCAGTTACACAGATTTTTTTTCTTTATCCATAAAGCTGGGAGCTTATTTTTTAGTGTGATTTCTCTCTTATCCCCGTGTGGGTAGATTCTGTGGAACACACAGGTTTCCTGTATGGAAGCATAATGTGACTAAGATCTGCAGCTTTCTCTCTGTGATTTTTGCTCTTCTCACTGCAAAGGCAGCAAAAGTTTGCAGAAACTTTTCTAGGGGCACTGGATGTGAACTGGGAATCTGCTCCAAGGTGTGGCTTTCACCCCTGAAACGTGCCTCCATCGGTAGAGTAGTCCAACAGCACGCCTTCCTTCCGGCAGATGGGCCGATGGCAGGAGGTCATGTTGTTCTCACTCCCGATGCGCCCCCAGTATTGCAGGAATCTGAATGCAAACACATAAATGATCCATCAGAACAGTGAATTGGAACAAATGGTCTACTCCAGTCCTGGATAACAACTTCTCCTATAAGTGTGTTCCTTCCTTTGGGGACAACTTGCGATGCTGTGATAGAAATAACAAAAAACAACTTACTTGGCCCCTCTGAGGTCCAAATCTTGAGTAATAGCTTGCCTCACGGTGGATCCCCCAAAATAGAGTGCAGTGTCCTCAGCAAGAATTCCACACTCGGTACAAGTACTTCCACCTTCTAAGGACATCCATAAATCAGGCTTAATTTCTTCGCTGTCAAAGCGTTCCTTCAGGAAAGTCTGGGAAAAAAATAAGTGGGATGTGGTTAAAAGTAAAAATTTTAGATAATACCTGTGGAATAGTTTAGACAACATAGTTTCATCTTGGACTTTAAAAAAATAGGGCTGATTTCAAATGCTTCTCCAAAGGTATTAAAAAAAAACAACCCTGAGACATCTCTACAATGTTCTTTTTCATCATATATTATGATTATTTAAAGTGATTTAATGTTTATTCATTGGAATTTTAAGTCTAGAAAGAATCATAAAATAAATCTGTTGCAAGTTGGCTATAGTAACAGTTAAGCTTAAGAAGTTACTTAAGTATATGTTCTCCAAATATATTTATTTACTTATATATAAAAGTACATTGTAATTTATTATATCATGAAACATGCACAAAAAATGAAAATGTGAAGGAATAAGATAAAATAAAATTGATATTGTTGCACTTTTTTCCCCCTAACATTTTTCAGTGGACTGTTCTGTTTTCTCCCAGGAGTGTGTGCCCCCTACCTTGGAAACCGCTTTAAGTAACCAGGACCCTATTGCTTCTGGGACAGTGTGAACTTGGAAGGTCTCTATGGTTAGGCAGGGATGCTTGAAACCAAAGCTTTTGGGGCACTGGGTGGCTCAGTGGGTAAAGCCTCTGCCTTCAGCTCAGGTCATGATCTCAGGGTCCTGAGCCCTGCATTGGGCTCTCTGATCAGCAGGGAGCCTGGTTCCTCCTCTATCTCTCCTTGCCTCTCTGCCTACTTGTGATCTCTCTCTCTGTCAAATAAATAAATAAAATCTTAAAAAAAAAAAAAAAAAGAAACCAAAGCTTTTTATATGAGTCAAAAGAAACTCAACCTCGGAAGTCAGGTTTTACATGCTTATCAGGGTCAAGATTCAGGATGATAATGAGAAATATTCAAAATCTAGAATATTTTCCCTAGGTCTCCAGTTTACCCTAACAGAGAATGACCAACAATCAGGAATAGTCTATTTTCCAAAAAGAGTAGATAAATAAAATATTAGGGTTTGTTATGGCTACATTTTATGTGAAATTATTTCATCCCCTCATATCCTTATAAATATCTTGATTTTCTATTCATTTTGTCCATGGTACATTTGTTTTGTCTATAGTAATTGTGCCCTGTATTGAGGTGTAATTCTTCTGTTTTTTGTTTCGTAAATGACAGAAATGATGTATCATGAAAACAATTTGTTACAGTTGCAATTGCAGTAACTGTATACAGAAAAAACTGTACTTTTTCATTTCTTTAGATGAGTTGTCTAGTTGGTATCTTACTGTGTACCTAAAATGATTTAAATGGACTCTCTTCAAACTCAGAACATAATCAGCTTTATAGTTAAGGACATGTAGTCATGTGTCAGTCTTACCTTACCTTACTGATGTGAGCAAATAAATGTAATTTTTTTAAGTAGGCTCCAATGCAGGGCTTGAACTCACAATCCTGAGATCAAGATCTGAACTGAAATCAACCCCGCAAATAAATTGCATTTATTTGTGGGGTGGGGCGCCTGGGTGGTTCAGTTGGTTAAGAATGCTTAAGAATGCTTAAGCATTGCCCCACCCCGCAAATAAATGCAATTTTAAAAATGGAGGTTTACACATAAAAACACAAGAGTCAAAAGACATGCACTGTTGGGGCGCCTGGGTGGCTTAGTGGTTTAAAGCCACTGCCTTCAGCTCAGGTCATGATCTCATGATCGAGCCCCGCATCAATCTCTGCTCAGCAGGAAGTCTACTTTCCCCTCTCTCTCTGCCTGTCTCTCTGCCTACTTGTGATCTCTCTCTCTCTGCGTGTCAAATCAATCAATCAATCAATCAATCAATCAATCAAATTAAAAAAAGAGAAGACATGCACTGTTAACCATGTAAACTCTCCTTAGAAAGGTCTGATTGGAGTTCACAATAAAGACTTGTATAATTTCTTATCCAACTGAGGAATATTAATAAAATTTGAATGCTCATGATAGAAACTAGTTTTTTTTTATTTTTAGCTAACTCATTATCTATGGCTAGGTTTCTCATGTTACAATCTCATTTGATAACAGGCCAACAGCTTCAGATACAAGTGAGCATTGCTCCAATGTTATTTTTTTAACTTCTTAATTCCGAAGTTTTCAGTGTCTTATAGGAAAAAAAAAAAACAGGCTTGGTTTACATTGTTTGCCACTTACATGCTCGATTTCAGCCATGTGTGCTTTTTTGGCTTAGTTATTGCAATGATGAATGCACTCGCTGTATTTGTTCACAGAAATGGAATGTATATATGGCAACTCTGCTTACTTTGCACATTAAATAATGACGTCACAGCTAAAGTTTCCAAGAATGACCTCTATATTCTTAATACACAGCCACGTTTCAGCAGTGCTCATCAGAACCCTGAATTTTCTGAATAAAAATTCAGGTAATGATAGTATTGTAATAATGTTGGATGGTGACATAATGGGGACCACACTTATCGCAGTGAGCACCGAGTAATGGACAGAATTGTCCAGGCGCTGTGTTGTATACCTGAAACTAAAATAACATTGTATGCCAGTTATAACTGAATTTAAAAAATGCAGCTACTGTTTAGTTGTTTTTGAAAATTCCTTTCTTTGTGACAACAAATCTAGGTTACTTGCTTCATAATATCAGCATCTTCCTTCAAACAGGACATTTACAGGAGACGTGAAGATTTCATATTGATTTCAAACTAAGAGTCTGCTTTAAAAAAAAAGCAAAGTATTTATGTTCTTTAATCGATACAGTCTGTTTATTTTATAAACTGATAAACTGTACCAGACTTGATCCTAATATTCCTGTCTCTGAGAAACCGAAGACATATTCTTTAGTTGCCATCCGAAGGATTTACTTACTAATGTTAAAAAGTATTAGTCTCACACGGTGTTTCTTCAGGCATGACCTGCATTGTGGGTAAATGCTTCTTTTGGGGACTTGAACATTACCTTCAGAGTGTGAGTCAGGTAGCAATTGGGCCCAGAGTATCCTGGATCACAGATGCACTGTTCCTTTAAGCAATCTCCATGGCCTCTACAGTTGTCCAAGCATCCGGGGCCCAGGTAGAAATTATCGATTGCCCACTGCATATCTGAGTACTTCTGATAGAACCTCAATCTTACGGGACTATTGACAACACAAAAACAAAGGAGTGAGAGCCAAAGTTAAAACTTTATTCAGGTCCATTTTGCTATGTGTACATTCAGCGCTCAAGGGAAAAAAAAAATGTTTAAGACGATCCCGGCAGGATGAAACGGGTTAATAAAAGATGTTTTCTGACTACCATCAGCTATTTCTAGCAGTGGAACTTTAAAGTCAGTTTCATTTAAATTTTCTGCTCTGTGGGCAAACTTGTAAAACAAAATGAAAATGCAGTGGAATCTCTATCTTAAGCAACAGGAACGTTCTAAAACGTAGGACTGTAACTACTGTAAATGAAGTTGCTCATGAGCTGGAGTCCAGGGGTTGTGTCGCCCTTTAGATCCCTTAAGTGCCACTTCTGAAACTGTACGGAAGGCGAGCAACTCCTTTGACAGACACTTGTCAGCAGGCGTGCAGTCCTCAGGTGCCCAGGGAACAGCAACTCCTGAGTCCCCGGAGATAACCAATATGCTCAGGACAACTCTGCTAATTAGAAAACAATTCTGAAAGGATTTTTTAAAGGGCAATTTCCCCAAGATTCTGATTTCATCTTTGCTCTTCTCTGTCTTCTGGGGAAAACACAAGCCTCCTAATTAACCCCATACAAAAATAAGCTGCACTGTTTTGGTGTAAAGAGTTCAAAGGGCGTGAGGAAACTTTCTGGGGTGATGTCAATGTTCTGTATCTTGGTTTGTGGGGTGGTTAGATGGGTTACACGATGGTAAGGACTCACTGTGCTGAACAATTGAGATGTGTGCATCTTACAGAACTTAAGTTATACGTCATTATTAAAAAGAGAGGGAGGAGGGGAGGGGTAATATGAAGCAATGACGTCACGGCGGCTCTCTAGCACCCATTTCACCCCAGGTGAGTCATACGAGTAATATAACCTTCCAGCCCATTGGCTGAATCAGGGATGGGCTTTCCTGAGCTAGTTTGTACCAATGGGATGCAAGGAGGGAGTCGTTCTGGTTCTGAAAGGAAAGCAACTCTCTTTCTCTTCCTTTCTCTTACCGACCTTATGTAGGTAAGGATGCATTCTGCTTCAGTTTTCTGGAAGTTCTCTATGTTCATGAGGGCTGAGTGTGACACCAATGTGTGGACACTGCAGCGGAGTTGGAGTAAAAGAGAAAGTAACAATGTCCCTGAGGACATTTTTGAGCTTGTGAATCAACCCATGCTAGAGTTCACTTATCTTTGTCTTTTCATTAGAGCTATAATACATTTCATTTTTAATTGAGTCCACTTGAATTGGGTTTTCTGTTACCTGCAGGGGAAAGTATCCTGATCTAATTTCCCAGCATGCTAATTGATGAAGCCCTTCAGATTTGTTGTAGGAAACAGTGAGTGATCATGTAGTTAATGATATTTATGGCAGACTGGAAAAGCCAAGTGCAAGCACCTTATTTAAAGGCTTTATATGTTCTGGTCATATATCATGATTCTGTTTCATGAGACGGTTTTGCATCTATGATTCATATGATGGAGGCACGCCTGTCATTTTCTCTAGTGTATCTTCCCCCCACCCTAATTTTACAGTTGAAGGGAAATCTTTTGGAATTGCTTTAAATTAACTTAGCCACAGACTTCTCAAGGAAGAGTTTAATCATCTTGGCTCACCACTGCTCCAGGCTAATGACTTTTCACTGCAGGTGTAGAATGTAATGCTTTGGTAAGAGAAAAATGAAACCACACTTGCAAAGACAGCACAAAAACTTAGGATTTGTACAAACAGCACAACTGGTTAGGATTTGCTCCTGGCTCCATCTGTGGAGCAACAGGGCAGTGATATGGAAAGCATGTGATGCATGGTGCATCATAGTCTACAATATTCATGAGGAAGCATACACCTCTTCATGTGGCTCTGAGACCATCACTGTTGGTCTGTCCCCACGTTCAGAGATTAAAGTGTGGGAAATGGAAGGACCTGCCAAGGCCCAAGTCTGAGGATTAAAACTTGAGGTCTCCTCAAGGTACCTCATCACGGAGGTCACCAATTAAAGAATCTTTAGAGTTAGGGGTAAGAGAACATTTTACTCACAATTACACAACATTTCAGGCTCAACAGTGTTCCTAATGAACTCTGTACGCTTTAATTTTTTACTTACTTCCCCACTAAGCTTTCAGGAAGTGGGTAGGTGATCCTTTTCCACCCTTTGGTTGGAAAGAATACAGATGGCTGAGAAACACTTCCAGAACATTTGGGGTCTGCAGGTAGGCACTGAGGGACCAGATAATTCCAGCTCACACCGAAGTCGGTAGAATACTGCACATGAACTTGATTCTGGGCAACTTTTTCAGATACTTTACATCCAACAGAGATCTGATACACAGAAAAGAAAGATTGTTAAAGGATTAAAACCGTATTACATGTTTCTGCTCTAAGGACTTGGCAACAAGAAAGTTGCTGATCGCTTGATAGATACTACAACCACATCCATCCTGTATTTTCAGGTTCATTATCTGTTCTGCGGATGGATGGGGGAGGTGAGGTGGTTGCCCATGGTGACAAATTATAGAAAGTGCCAAATATATTGTGCAGGGACTTTGAAGCTGAAAGCTGTGCTTCTGCCATGGCTGGCCGACTGCCGTGGAAGGCCTGGGCCCGCTCTTACAAATTGTTGTTTGTTGTGCTAATGGTCTGGCACTTCCATCTGGCAGAATGCTCAACCAAGAAGGATTGCCATCAGCTTTTCCAAGTTTACTATTTTGTTGTACAATTTATGACTCTCCATAAATCACTTTCAAGTACAAGTAAGATGCAATTAAGTGATAACAGAAGGTATTTCTAATAAGGCACAATGGCCTTTGTTGATGCAGAGAGGCATACTGCAACATTTGTTGGAGTGAGGTAGTGAGGTAGACAATAAATTGGTTGACATAAAACAAATTGACTGACATAAAATCTTGGCCAAAACTGATGTTGGCATTAATGCTAATCATGCCTTTGTTTTCTTGAATTTTCTTTCTCTGGAAACATTAAAATGCTCTTGTAAAAAAAAAAAAAAGTCATTATAACCACATTAGCTTTAAGCTTCTCTTAAAGATTTTCTAAGTCATATAATGATTATGGGAACTGGAATCAATATCCTACATTTTTATCATCACTATTTTTCTCTATCAGTATTTAATCCTGAAGAGAAACACATTTATGAAAGTTTTATCTTGGCATAATTCAGAATTAAAATCGTCTCACTCACTTTTAATCATTAAGTTATATATAGTTGAGACGGACGTTACCAAAACATAACATTTTATTTTTCAAAGTATAGATTAAGTCAGTAAATGTATAATCTTTGTCTCTACAAATTCTTTTTCATTTTTATATTGGTAGGGAATGGTTATTTATGTAACCATAACATTTCACCTTGAACTGCATGATCCAGCCTTCTGTGGGAGTCAGGTCATGGGTCACCGCGTACACTTCTCTTCCATCATGGCTGCCGCAAATCATGACGCCATCAGGGGAGTCACAGAATCTTTCTACTGTGCAGTCATCATGGAATAGCCAATGCTCATTCACTTAAATGAACAAAAATTTTATGACAAATTTATGGCAAAATTACTTGAAGCAATTTTTCATTTTAAGCAAGCTCTCGTATTATTTTCGGTAGAAATCTCTCTTACATTACATACAATCCACAGGCAAAACACTAACATAAGCATATCATTTTGGGAACATGGGTACTAGGAGGCCGAGACATACCTACTATCCAATATTGGTAAGTCTACATTTAGGGAAAAAAGTGTATTGTATGTGTCATAAATGAAAAGGAAAGGGACATGTATACCAATTCTTTTTATTTATTTATTTATTTTTTAGTAATCTCTACCCCCAGTGTGGGGCTTGAGCTTATGACCCCAAGATCAAGAATCACATGTTCTTCAACTGAGTCTGCCAAGTGCCCCTAAACCAATTCTTTTCTGATAGATATTTAACTTGTAGGGAGGATTTAAAGGACAGAGTTTTTAGTAATATGATAGGGAAGTGAGTTAGCTATTTCTACTGAAATTCTCAGTGTCATCTGCATAATTAAACAAATTATAATAGTCAAACTCATAGAACCAGGGAGTAGAATAGCAGTTACCAGGGGCTGGGGAGAGGGAGAAATGTCAGTCAAAGGGTATGTATAAAGTTTCAGGAATACAGGGCAATAAGTTCTGGAGATCTACTGTGCAACAGAGGGCCAGCCTATTGTGACCAATACTGTATTGTATATTAAAAATTTGCTAAGAAGGTTAAAAAAAGGTGGGGGGTGCCTTTGTGAAGAAACTTTAGGAGGTGACTGATCAATTTATGACCTTGATTTTGGTGATGGTCTCTTGGGTGTATACTTATCTCCAAACTCATCAAATTGTGTACTTTAAAATTAACAGCTTTCTGTATGTCAATTATACCTCAATTAAGTGACTAAAAACAGGCTCAAGAATCAAAGGAAACTGTAGGCAACAAGACTATGACCTGATTAGTAGAGTATGTTCTATTGTCTCTCCTATTTCTCAATCACACACAAATATGCATCTACAGACACACACACACACACACTGGTCACAATGTCCTTTCTTTTCTGAAACAGGTGTTTTTAACATTATGATTTTATTCCAGAGAGTTACGGAATGGAGCATATCTGTGAATTGCATCTAATTCATGATATACTCTGATTTTATAGGTCTCTTCCTCTGAAAGTTTCCTGGTTAACTCTAGCATTTACCATGGCAATGAATGGGTACAATCGGAGGCTTGGGGCCACTGTGTGAGTCACAGAGTTGTATGGCATCAGAGGAGTCAGAGGAGAGACCAAACAATGTAACTGAAACTCAGCCTTCACCTGTGTTGTGTCTTTTGGAGTTAGTCTGAGCATTAACTTATGTCACAGAACAAGTAGTTTATGTCTGGGTTCAGATGGCTAACACAATGTCATTGCCATTACCCATTAATTTTCATTCCCTATCCCATCCTGATTCACGGGATTTGGAGCTATATTTAATCCTGCATCTCGTACTCAAGAGTCAAAGTGCATAGAAACTTGAATTCCATTGAGAATACCCCACACCAGTTTATTTGGGGGCACACATTTTATTTTATGCTAGAACTCTGAATCCTGATGAAGGCAGGTTTACATTAATCAACTACTTCATCAATCCCTTCTGAAATATCAGAAACTACTTCTGCTAGTAGATATTATAGTGTTTAGAAAACTAGTGTTACAATTCTTCAGTTGTACAACTCTAATCAAGCCTAAAGTAAAAACTGGTATTTTAGGTACTTGAAAAAATAATCTGCATTTGCTTTTATTCATTTGATTTTATTCAGAAACAGTGCTTTAATTATTCTCTGGCCAGAAACTCACTTACATAAATCGTTACACAGGGAAAAAATAAATTAATAATGTAGCCAAGGTCTGAACCAGATCCGTGCAAGTCAATCTTCTTAATAAACTTCCTCAGAGAACGATTTTCAGATAACACTTACAGTGTTGGTAGGAGCTGTATAATTAACATCACTACTTTGCCTGAGGATACCATGTTTTATGTAGTATAACCAAGGACGTGGCATGATAAAGCCACAAACTTGACATAAGACACCACTTTAAAAAAGGTGACCAGATTTTTAATAAGAGAAACAAAAACAAGAGATTAAAAATGACCATAGCACGTAGAGATCCTTTCAGATTCACCAGGATTACTGCTCTACTTCTAGAGAGAATGAAGAATAACCAGCAAGACCTTTAGACATTTTCAAAAATATGAAATGCCATCCCAAAGGCATCTGATATGTAGCAAAACAAGATGCTTGTCTTTGGATATTAAAACAAATGATCAGGAAATATTGGCTTTCTACCCAAAAGAGAAAATATAGGAAGCATAGAAATGAAGAGTTTCTTAAAAGAAAGAAAAGGGATTATTACACAGAATCCTATTTATTAAAACATTCTTGCTGCTTGAATGAAAGAAAAGATGTAGTTACAACAGTAAACCAGGAAGTTTGAAAGAAACAAAAGGGTAAAAGCATTTTCACGGTCTCCATACCATTTGAGAATCTGTAAGAGGCTCCACATTCTACTTCTTTGAAAAGACCCAAATCTACACTACATTTCTGCTGGATTTTTATTTAGCATTAGGAAAAAATGTACCTGCAGTTTTGTCCTCCATAAACATGTCAAATGCAATTCTCCCAACAGGGCCAGCATCTGCCGGGGAGCGCTCATGCTGGGGCACAGGGGCGCTGCTGAAAGTGTCCAGCATGACGGTCCTCTGGTCGGCAGAGCCCGAGATGAGGACATTGTCGATGGCCCAGTCATTCTGATCCAGGCCGTCGTGTCTTGGCTGCCACCAGCGGAAGCGAGTAGCAATCTCTTTAGCATCAGGAGGGAGAAGGATATTCACAAATCTGTGAGAAAATGATGGGGGTGGGGACATGTCACTGTCTCATGTGAGTCAAAGATTTATAACAAGAGATAAGATGTTACAAGTCACATGGTGGGTGGGCGAGGGCAAGAGATAAAATTTAAAAAATTTTTTAATTTTTAAAAACCATGTTAAACTGGTTTGAGTTTATGAAGATTCAGGAGTCCCTAAATTGGGGAACAAATTCAAGAATTGTTGAATTACCTACTTATTCTAACTGTTCCTGGCAGACCTTTAAAGGGACGTCACAACTTTCTGCTTGCCCAGGGGCATCTCTGCATCTGTAGGCCTAGGGATGCACTTTGGTAGACACAGGCCAAGACTAACTCTTTTTTCTGTCTCCTATGGGTTGGATGATTTCATCTCTTCCTTCCCCTGGCACCTCAATTTCATTTTACTTCCATGAGTATCAGCAATATGCTTAGAATTTAGACATTGGATTGCGGCAGGACATTGAGGCTCTCAGCTTGAGGGTACCAGGTTTTTTGTAATTACTTTATCAGTTGCCTGTAGTTTGACATTGACTTTGTCTTTATATTTTATTGAAAATAATATACTAAGAAATGCTGAGTAAGAACCATGGGCTAAGAAACCCAGCATGCTGTCCCCAACCCAGTCACTAAGAACAGACGTAGACAAATCTGACTCCATGCTCCAAGATGAATCAACCAGCTAGCCATGAGGTCTAAACTACCACTTGATTGCAATTATGCATTTAAAGCTCAAGAAGGTATCAAACCCTTTCGAACTTGTATTCACAACCATGAAGTCAGCTGGGGAAAATAATTTCCTGTGGTTTAACCTCCTTAGCATAAATTCCTATTTTTTAAATTTATGCTAATCTACCTTCCTTTACTTTTAAAGGCTGCCTCTTAGTGTTAGTGTTCCAAGACAAGGCCAGTAAACCCAAATTCATCCTGTGAAGAACCCTTAAGTTGAGGACGTTCGTGGTGGTCCCTTTTGTCTTTGTCTTTCATATTGAAGAGGATTCATTATTTTAGTTTTATTTATACAGTATCTCCTTGTTGATTTTATTTTTTCTTCCTCTTTTCTCTTTTATGTCTTTCTTGACGTATAGACACCACAAAGTAGGCCATATTCCAGATGGGGACCAATCAAGATCCATCCAAATCGAGGATGCTTCTGGTTGGATTTTCAGAACTTGAATTTTAAATGTTTTTTGAAATATGTCCACCATTTTGTGGACCCCAATATCAAGATGCATTTTGTGTACCAAAGGATACAGGGGGAAAGTACAGACTATGAATCCTACATCCTTACCTGTAGTTACTGGCACTCTGGAGGCCATCAATGCTTAGGCAGATAATCTTTTCCAAAGTCTATTTCCCCATGCATTTCAATTCTGAAGTTCACCTGCATATCTTCTTGCCCCCTTTTTGTATGCTCACTTTGTAAGATCTTTCTATAACTTATCTGCATTGGCTTGGCATGTTTAATATTTTAAAGTCTATCAAATAATATCAGAAATCTATCTGCTCCTAGAGGGATATACAATCAGACTTCTTTACCCAGAGCAATGATCTAAAGATCTTTTTTTTTTTCTTTCCTATTTCTAAATTAGTTTCCTTTCTCTTATAAGTCCTTGACCACATTTTATAAACCTCTGGAATGGAAATTTATCTAACTAAGGCTGTTGGGAGTTTAAATAAATTATGACCACTGTTCCTAATTTGGTCAGTTTGTTTCTCCCTGAGAGAAGGAAATTAGATCAGAGAGTTATGTTTATATCTTAACTTAACTTCCTTTTCTCTGTGTATTACGCTAAATGTTCAGGAACTCACACCTGAGAGCCTTTATAACTTTCTCCATGAAGAATAAGGAAATGGTTTACTTGGCTTATCTATTATCTTCTACTAATAGATGAACACGTGTTTTGCACTATTATGCTGTGTTCCTCTTAGCTTCTCTGGATTCCTTTATTGGTGTCCAAATTTAATACAAGTGCAGGGTTTAAAAATGTTTGCTTGTGGCTGGCGTTTCCTCAACTGCCATTTCCCCCTTCTTCCTTCATAATAGGAAAGCAACTTTTTAGTAAGGTGAACAGTCACCCAGAATAAAGACGGTATGTCCAGGTTCCCTTGCATCTGGGTGTGTTTCTGCGACTCAGTTCTGGTTGCTGGTGCATGAATGGAAATGGGAGCAACTGGTAGGAAGTGTCCTTGAGAGAGAACGCGCCCCTCTTGCCCATCCTCCCTTCCACCCACAGGAACATAGAGGAGCTGGAGTCGCCGTTTTGGACCATGAGATAGAGGTCATGTGTTGAATGTGGCAAAAGTATTAGGTAGAAGGAACCTGGGTCTCTGGTGCTTGTGGAACCACCGTAGCAGCCCTGGGCTACTTTCTTCGGGATTTAACATATATAAGAGAGAAAAAAAACCCTTTGTTTAAGTTACTTGAGGTTTTCTGCCATTCACAACTGAACTTCTTCTTAATGGATATACTGAATTTAAAAAACCATCTAGGGGTACCTGGGTGGCTCACCGGGTTAAAGCCTCTGCCTTTGGCTCAGGTCATGATCTCAGGGTCCTGGGATTGAGCCCCGCATCGGGCTCTCTGCTCAGCGGAGAGCCTGCTTCCCCCTCTCGCTCTGCCTGCCTCTCTGCCTACTTGTGATCTCTCTCTGTCAAATAAAATCTTAAAAATAAATAAATAAACAACCATTTATAAGATTCTTTCATTGTTTTTATTTTATCTAATTTTTAGCCTTATCTGGTTTGCCATGCACCAAGGGATTATCTATGTTTTGTCTTCCTTTTCGGGAGCTTTTAATTATTCTGTGTTTCTTGGTTGGGCTGTATTCATTCTTCCTTTCCCCTCTCCTCTCCTCTGCTCTCTCCTTTCCTCCTTTCTCTGTCTCTTACCCTCTTCTCTCTTCTCTTCCTTCCACTTAAATAAATATGCGGTTTTACTTTTTAAGAACTTTTTTTTAACTTTTCTTATTGGTTACATTGATTGCTTTTTGCCCTTTGAGAATATATATATTTTAAATGACTCATACATTGTGTTTATTAAACCCATTGTCAGGGTTTTCAAAGAAATACTTAAAAAATAGACTGTGCTTCTTAAAGATATTAATATTTTATTGTGTTTATTTCCAAGTCCCCAATTCTCTAAAAAGGAGTGAACACTATATAAATGAATGAATGAGCGAGTGAATGAATGAATATATTGTTTTCCCAAATGTCATTGAAATTAATTACCATACATTCCTTAATTCACATGGGTTTTTGCACTGGGTCTATTCATGACTGGCATTGTGATAACATATTTTATCTTATTCTAGAATTTAAAAACTAGTTGTTCTTAAAATAAAAACCCAAACCAGCTGCTCATCCTGCTCAGAAACTGTATCTGTATGTCTGTCTCAGAAGCATCTCTGCCAATGGGCAGGGTTCTGGGTCGCTCGCAGTCCCTGTGACTACAGCTGGCAGACCTCATCAAGCCTCTTTGCTCAACATGTTAGTTAATAAAGATAAAACAGAACACAAACCCAGGTTTACTGTACTGATCATAGAAGATTTCCATTAGCAGGTTCCAGGTAATGCCTCCGTTGACAGAATATTCCAGGAGAACACCTTGGTTACGGTTGTTCGGTGTAATCAGGCATCCGTACATGAAGTAAAACTGGATAAACTCGGCATTAGTGAGGTTCAGATCCACGGTGACCAGCAGTCGACTGCAACCCTAAGGGAGAAAAGCAGAATTCAACAAAACAGTGATAAAGGATTGTAATTGCAGGTTAAAGGTTTTCTCTGGCTTCCATCTTTCTATAGTTCTTTTGTAATACAAGTCCCATGGTGTCGTAATACTGGTGTTTGCATCATCTCTCCCGTGATCCTAGCTCCCAGCCTGGCCTCTAGCACATGGCAAGTACTCAGCAAATATTTGCTAAACTTTGAAATTTCTTTTTAAAAAGATTTTATTTATTTGACAGAGAGAGATCACAAGCAGGCAGAGAGAGAGAGGGAAACAGGCTCCCCGCTGAGCAGAGAGCCCGATGCGGGGCTCGATCCCAGGACCCTGAGATCATGACCTGAGTCGAAGGCAGAGGCTTTAACCCACTGAGCCACCCAGGCGCCCCTGAAATTTCATTATTAGAACTTACTTACAAAGGATGATGTATTCTAAGGAGATTCTTTTTTGTTTTCTTATAAGCAAACTGAGAGCTGAAATTAAAGTAACTATTCTGTTTTATTAAACTATTTCCAGTTATTCACAGGCATTTTTATAATTTTTAAAAGGTAATAGCTATTAATAAAATAGCATGTTGAGATAACTATCTTAATACAAAATTTAAAAATTACTACATCTAAGGATTTCACATAATTTATTAATTAGAGGTAATAGTTATAATGAATTTTTGGTAAAGATTTTATTTATTTGACAAAGAAAGATACAGCGAGAGAGGGAAGACAAGCAGGGGGAGTGGGAGAGGGAGAAGCAGGCTCCTCACCAAGCAGGGAGGCCGATGCAGGGCTCAAACCCAGGACCCTGGGATCATGACAAGAGCATGACGCTTAACAACTGAGCCAGCCAGGTGCCCCCACTGTAATGATTTTTATTTAAACTTTTATAGTTGATTTTGGTGTCATCTATATTAATTTATTAGTGTAGATAGGCCAATATTTCTTAGTTGAACACATGCAGAAAACTAAGCCTCTTGGAGTTCTACATAAGCTAGGAAGAGTATTGTAAACATGCATTCTTAGCACTGAGGATTACAGAAATCCTATACTGTTACTGTCAGCTAAAACAATGAATATAAATAATACACTTTATTGACACAAATGCAAATTCTAAGATAAGAAATGATAGGGAAATAAAGACTTGACAATGAATTTGTAATTTTTAAAAATGAAATTGAGTATGAAGGGTATTTAATTATGGTATTGAAGAAATTATATTTTTGAACACTTTATCTTTAGCAGCAATTAGAAGGACCATAAAATTTCTCAAAGAAATTTTTTTCTTTTTTTTTTAAGATTTTATTTATGAGAAAGAGAGAGAGAGAAGTAGAGGGGAAGGGAGAAGAGGACTTCCTGCTGAGCAGAGAGCCTGACACGGGGCTCAATCCCAGGACCCTGGGATCATGACCTGAGCCGAAGGCAGATGCTTAACTGACTGAGCCACCCAGAAATGTTCTAACATTGCTGTTGTCATTTCCAAAAATAATTTGCTATAAATAAAAATGTCTAGTCATTACTGACAGTTATGCTTTCTTTGATAATTTATAGAAAGAATTAACTGTTGTTAATAGATTCAGGAAACACTGAAGCTCATTTTCCCGATTTTTGGCTCCTTAAGTCCCAAATCTGTTCCAAGCTCAAGAGTTTTCAATTAGAGCATCACATGGATGGAAGACCATCGAACACTGTACAAGCACTCTCTCCCAGGATGAAAATTCATTTAAGTCCCCCCCTTTTTTTTAAGATTTTATTTATTTATTTGACAGAAAGAGAGATCACAGGGAGGCAGAGAGGCAGGCAGAGAGAGACGGGGAAGCAGGCTCCTTGCTGAGCAGAGAGCCTGATGCGGGGCTCAATCCTAGGACCCTGAGATCATGACCTGAGTGGAAGGCAGAGGCTTTAACCCACTGAGCCACCCAGGCACCCCCATTTAAGTCCTTTTTAAATGTATACTTGCATATATGCCTTGTGCCGACACTACCTTGCATAATTAAATGGTCTCGACTGATTTGTTGATGTTGATGTTGGAAATAATTTATATAAAGTTCCAAGTTCACATCAGGGCTGTGCATTTAGAGTGCCTGCATCTTGATTTGCCAATTAAACTGTAAAAGAGACTCAGCTCTTTTGGGGGAACCTCAGTGGATGCAGAAATGACTAACCTGTGGCCAAATACTCACCCCGCTGAAGTGGAGAGCCATTCCTGAAGCCACAGCGCCACACACGGTACTGAGTTTCCCTCCGTTCACAGTCAGCCAGTTCTGGTTGGATGGAGCTCTATTGAAGTTGTCTTTGAGTTGGGTTGGAAGGGAAATCTCGGGCTCATCACAGTACAGGCCACCCCACTGCTCGTCACAGCTGGGTATGGAGACGAGAGAGGAAAAGTCAACATTAAACAAAACCTCCACAACTGTGTTCTCAAATTAGTGAAGACAGCTGCTATTCCTAGTCCAGGATGATGAAAGCTTACTTATCTTCACAGAGCTTCCCGGAGTTCATCTGCTTTTCTTAACAGGGCTTTAGGTTAGAAATAATCCTGTGAAGTGACTGCTTCTAGGCATTCCTAAAGTAGTGGCTTGGGCTTACAGGGAGAGAAGCAACTTCAGAGAATTTACTAGAGCCCTGTCTCTGCATGACACGGCTCTAGAAAGCTGAAAATAAATTGTGGCTGCCAAACTGAACCGGTAGGTCCTAATAACTTAGGAAATCTGTCTTTTTAAAGAGGATTTGGGTCAATCAGGAATCCAAGATGCCATGTTCCAAACGGCTGTGGGTACTCTGTGTAGCACCTGCCAATTCTGACTGAAGGACCAGAAATGTTCAATGTGGGAGGAAATGTGAACGTAGGACTGGAGGCTCTGGGGTCTCAGAGGTCATTCTGGATATGGGCTGGAATCATTAACGAAAGGAAAGACCTCCCAGGCATGCGGAGATTAGTGGAGAAGGGGGTATGAATTCTCTATCAGCATCTTCATTCTTACTATCCTATCAAACAGCAAAATCTTTGGAAAAAAAGCACAAAGGGCTGTAGTACATAAGACATGCATGCGCGCGCACGCACACACACACACACACACACACACACTTTATTTAGACTTCCAAAGATGCTACGGCTCACTAAGTAAAATCCTAGGCCTCTCCACTGATGGCAAACTGAGCAGGCATTTAAAAACTTTCTTATGCAAACCACACGGGAATACCAATTCAACCACAAGTAATGCATATCTATTACAAACATTCAGGCCTAAGTGAGAAAAGTACTTATGACATACTCTTTTCGGTGAGAATATACTAAACTCCCGAACCTCTTCTAATGTCCTTTTCTGGGCTCAGGGGTATCACAGGAACACAGAAGGAAATAAAATGCAGTTGATGATAATTCACTTTTCTCTTGACAAGACAGCTATTGTTCAGTTCCTAATCTCTGAGCAAGAAGGAAGATACAATATCCATAAGCTCTACAGTTATCAGATTTCAAGAAAACCATACAACAGCACCTTTGGAGTGTTACAGATCTAGTTTTGGAAAAATCTGGCCAGAACAAGAGTCAGGAGCTTCCTGTGGAAGGAGGAAAACCCAATGGACTTACACACAGCTTCCTTGGATGCACCTTCCATGGCCGCCACACATATCTATACAGCCGTCCCCGATATAGACGTTATCTATGGCCCATGTCTGCTGCTTGTCGAAAGGAGCTGGTTGATGCCAACGGAAACGAGTGGCCTGGGATCTTTGAAGAACAAGAGAATTATAATGAAGGATGTGGCGGAAAAGAAAATGTGTTCTGGTTATTTGAACAAGCGCACGGACAGCTGCAACAAAAATACGGGCATGTCTCTAACTCGTGTTCTGAGAAAAGCGTTCATTATTGTAATTGCCTAGGCAAAACTTTGACGAACCACACCAGATCAAACTGAACTGCAATAGCTTGAAAATACATTTCGGGCTGATGATCTTTCTCCACTTTGTAAAAACAGAAACTCACACTAATCTTAACCAGTAGCCTCAAGGGAACAGTGAGCCCTGAATTTTGGGTGGGCACCATTGTGGAGTGACACCAGGGCAGCTGTTAAGTTTTATTTGCAAATTAGGGAAAGATGCCTGTCCTTGAGCCACCCCAACCCCTGTGCATTTGACTTGGAAAGCTTGATTTCAACTCCCGTGTGCTCTCTAAGACTGGTCCACCTCTGACAGCATTTGTGAGGAATTCCCTCAATCGAAGTCTTAAGAAGACAGTAAGAGTGTAAATCAGAGGGATCAATGAAACTGGACAGAGAAAAGAGAGAGAGGGTGATGTGACCTTGTTCAGAAATACAAATAAACTTATGTTTTCAGAGACACTAGATGGCAGTAAATCCAAACAATGCTCAAGGCTCAAGGGATGGTGAACCTTCAGAAACCCATAGAGGAAATAATTAGAAAAAGCAAGTTTTGTTTTACGAGTTCATTTAAGTATTATTTTTTAAGTTATCTCCACACCCAACATGGGGCTAGAACTCACAACCCCGAGATCAAGAGTCTCCTGCTCCAGTGACTGGGCCAGTCAGCCACTCCTCTTTTATGGATTAAGAGACTGTTAACCACTTGACTGAGAGATACTTGTTTTGAGCAGGACAAAGACCAAACACCACCAAGGGTTGTATATTTTCTAATTGAAAACATATGCATTAAGTTTAGGAACTAGGAAAGAAACAGACCAGGACTAAAATCTCTGTTCTGAAAATGCATAGTTCTGTTTGATGTTTGCTTACTGGGCAACTATGTGCTGATGTTTCCATAACACTTCTTGCTCCTTGACTCTCAGCAGACCACGTAACATCCTCCTATCACTTCCTGTGGCATTTAACTTCAACCCCAAACTCCTCCTGGGCCCCATCCTCCAGCCCCGCATCCTTGCTACTGTCTGGAACACCACTCCTTCTCCCAGTTCCCGGAGCTCTCAACACTCTTTCCCATTTTCTGCCTACGTTTTCTTCCTCTTTCTGCCTGGTTGCCCCTTATGTGTTCCTCAGGTCTTGGAGGCAGTCTTAGGTCCTCAGGGAAATTTTCTTTTGGGTCCCTTTAAAAATCATGTTTATTGGAACAAGATGGGATCGGGAAGGAGACAAACCATAAGAGACTCCTAAACTCACAAAACAAACTGAGGGTGCCTGGGGGGTGGGGGGTAGGGATAGGGTGGCTGGGTTGTGGACATTGGGGAGGGTATGTGCTATGTTAAGTGCTGTGAAATGTGTAAACCTGACAATTCATAGACATGTACCCTGGGGCAAATAATACATTATATGTTAAAAAATAAATAAAACATAAAAATCGCATTTATTCCAGAGCAAACTGTTCTTTTCCTTTTATAGTACTTATCACAGTTGTAGTTATATATTTATTTGCATGTGTATTTCTTAAATGTCTGCCTCCTCCTCAGAAGAGTTATGAGAGAACAGTGTTAATCCCCGTTTTCAACATTATACCCTCATGGCACAGTGCTTAGGAGGTGCTCTATAGGTGCAGGCAGTTAAGGGGCACCTGGGTGGCTCCCTCAGTTGGGCGTCTGACTCTCGGTTTTGGTTCAGGTCATGATCTTGGGGTCGTGAAATCCGGTTCCATGTCGGGAGTCTGTGCTCAGTGCAGAGTCTGTTTGAAATTCTTTCCCCCTCTTTTTCCCTCCCCTTGTGCTCCTACCCCCGCTTGCCTGCATGCACTCGCTCTCAAATAAATAATCAAAATCTTAAAAAAAAATAAAAAAGGTACAGGGAGTTGGTATCAAGGGGCCACCATTCTCATAGTAAGTAGTTGGAAGATGCTCCCCTGGGGTTGTGCAAGCGAGCGGCTGTACTGTTCAGTTAATTCCTTTTTTTTTTTTTTTTTAAAGATTTATTTATTTCAGAGAGAGAGCATGTAGGCCTGAGCAGGGTGGGTGGTGGAGGAAGGGGAAGGGACAGAGGGCGAGAGAGAGGGACAAACAGACTCTGTTCGATGAGCACGGAACTGACCCAGGGCTCGATCTCATGACCCTGAGACCACGACCCGAGTCAAAATCAGGAGTCGGACACTTAACCGACTGAGCTACCCAGGCGCTCCTGTTCAGTTACTTCTTAATGATGAAATTCATTATGCCTGTTTACATGGAGCAACATTTTATAAATAACATAGTGGAATATCTTATCTCCATAGCACATGGTTACTTGGATTCTAACAAGTAACAATAACAAGTAACAATAACAAGTAACAATAACAAGTAACAATAACAAGTAACAATAACAAGTCAACACTTATATTCTTATTCTTTCAGACTGTAAACTTCTGAAGGGCAGGAAACATCTCTGTTTCTTCAGGGAGTACAGTTTTGTATCTCCAGTTCTTATAAAGGGTAGGCCAGTAATCTTCGTTCCCCTAATGTTTTATGATGCTCCATCAAAGCCTTTATCACTTTTTATTTAGAGGGTTTATTTATGTACAATTTCCTCTCTTGGATTACATTCCTTGTTCATCTTTTTATTGTTGGTGACACCTACGGACGGGACTTCATAAACATTCACCGAAAGAACAGTAAGTTGACGGCAATAAAGATGGCCAGGAAGAATCAAATAAGAGAGGTCTTCAGGGCGGGTGGGCAGGGACCGGGGGTCAGAGTTGGAGGGGGCAGTGATCTGATGGCTGTCAAAGGGGAGAAGAACTCCCAGCGGTTGAGAGGTGGTGTGAGCTGCCTAGCAGGGGGCGGCTTTCTGAAGTTGGTTGTGTTGAATCACAGTCGGGGCAGCCACTTAACAGAGAGACTGTAGAGAAGATTTAAGAGCCAGACGCATTGTTGGGGTTGATAGCCTTTATGGGGACTTCCAACCATGACACGTTCAGTTTGTACAAGTCTGTGGCATTCCACAGAAAAGGAAACAGTGGGAGACCATGTGTAGAACGTACTAAAACCAGAGTTGGCCACTAGGAGTACAGACATCTACAGCGCTAACCTGTACTCTGGCATGAGTCAGTCCCGTGTTCGTGGTGAATAATTCAATGTAAATAATGAGGGGGTTAACTTAGAGGACTTCTAGGACCCTGTCTCACATGAGATTTTATATTCTTGGGAACAACTGCACTTAGTAATTATGTACCCACACGACAGGGGCAAATACACTATCCAGTATCATTTTATAGGAAAAGGAGCCGCTGTCACTAAGGGGATGAACTGGAAGGTAAGTTGAAAAATGAAGGCTGCAAGTTGAATTTCTAGGACCTCTTAGTCCCAGCCCTGGCACAGCTTCATTATATAAAGGGGCCAAATCATTTACGTTTATGTGCGAACACTTCCCCATCTGTAAAACTACGAAAACGGCACTTCCCACCTCACAAGGGTGTTGTGAAAATTAATTAGCTTGTGTTTACCAAGACCTGTGAGTGTCTTGGCGAAGTCCCTTGGCAGGTGTCATCATTTATCCCGAAGCTTCCTTACGATGACAGCCACCACCAGCTGCTGTTCCTTGGAGTCGGGGGGCGGGGAGGGAAGTGGCCCCAGAGCATATTTCTCCTTTTCCATATCCTTGAAATGTCTCCCTTTGCTTCTTTTCTGAATTTATATCATTTCCTCTCCATCAACTGCACATAGTAAGTGCTCTGTAAGTGTTGTTTAATAATTGAACATCCATTGCTACGAAGTTAAAGAACATTACCCTCAATAGTATGGCTTCCATCTCTGCTCTCCCAGGGAATTTTCCCCCACATTGCCTCCACACCTTTTAATAGGTTTCTAAACACATTTCTGAGTCCTTGTATCTACTCTTTTTTCTAGGACTGCTCTGTCTACCTACGAAGTCCTCTTGTCGTCATCATCATCAGGAGAAAAAGCCCTGTGATAGGAACCATACAGAATTTTTAAAAAACCTTTTCACTCTTCCTTGATGCTTCCTTTACTCTCAGAAACACATAAAATATTTAGGACTAGTAAATATAGCCAACTCCCTTACTCTCAACAAAGAAGTTGAAGCTCAGCGCCCTAAGTCACAGTGCTGTAAGTCACCCTCATGAAACTGAGAGAAGGCAAGAATCTCTTGGTTCGTTACTACAATGCATTCTCAATGAGTAAACTCAAAACCACCTCAACCTGTACAAAATCATCCTATCGCTGCCGTGACCCCTAAATATGAGCAGTTGTTTAGCTACGGAAGGCTGTGTGTGTTGTTGCTGTGTGTCCTTCCAAGTCTATCTATTCTGACCTTGGCAATGTCCTAGCTGAAGCCCTTGGCCCTCTGTGTTTAGTTAGAGGCTCTGCATTGCCCCCACTTCAAAATTTCCCTTGGCAGCCAAGGTCCTGCCTTTATCCTGGAAAACAATTTCTTCCACGAGCCTAGTTTTCTGTGTTTAGCAAAAGTAGAGAATATTCCAAGGCAGATCTATAAATGGCTTATAAGTGCATATTCAACATCATTGGTCATTAGAGAAATGCAAATCAAAGCCAAAATGAGATACAACTTCCTACCCACTAGGTGGCTGTAATAAAAAAAGACAGCAATAACAAGTGTTGGCAAGGATGTGGAGCCTTCATGCACTGCTGGTGGGAATACAGATGGTGTGGCTGCTGTAGAGCACACGTTCGTTTCTCAAAATGCTGAACACAGAGTCACCACATGACCCAGCAATCCCACTGATAGGTGTACACAGGGGGAGGAAGTGGAGATCAGCTTACCTGAATAGAGTGGACCCATGGGTCACAGCCCATGCCCTACAGATAAGAGCCAGAGAAAAAGGAGGCCTGAAATTTGATACCAGGAGTGTGAATGAAGTACTTATGGCGAGGGGCTCTTATTAAAGGGAAGGGCCATCTGCCAGGGGATCCCTCCACTGGGGGAGATCTTCATGAAGAAGAAACTGAACTGTGACAAAAGAAGGAGGTTGAATCTTGGGGTGGAAATGAGAGGATGATTCTTAGAAACTTCTCTGTACAATTGACTCATTTCATAGGGGGAAGGGCTGCCACTCAAGGAGGAGGCCTCTACAGCTTCTTAGTTTAGAACTGCCTCTAGCACTATTATCTCCTGCTGGAGTTGACGTGTTACTGAGAACCCTGGGTGTCCTGACAAGCAGGCAAAGGCTGGAAGACCACTGATTTGGCAGCTAGCTGGGGGTTCTTAATTTAGGCATCCCAGATCTTTTGGTAGAAAATTCCCTTGGTGATTATAATTAACACTAGGGATTTGTAGGACACTAAATGACTAACATTTTGGGATTTTTAGGTAACACTAATCTGCCCCTGAAAGAACACTTACTTATTTACTGTCATCTAATTTTCCTTTCTGCTAAATTTCTTATCAAACACTGGGGTCTGAACACTGGAACGAGAGGAGAAAGTATTTGGACCACGGGTTATGACCCCAAACAAATGTGATAAAGGTAAGGTATCCTTATAAGGTGACCTAGATCCTTCATGATACCTCTCTGGAACTCTGGTGGAAAGCACGTTACAGAGTTAGCAAGAAAAGAATTTAAACAGGCCACCCCACATGGCCTTTATTCTTTCCCTGACAGAGAACAAATGGAGAACTTTTGGCACAATCCTGGTTCAGCCACTGACTGTCTGTCTATGGGGAAAAGAATATAACTTCTCTGTGTCTTAGTCTTCATCTGAAAAGGTTAGCACCGAGACCTCAAAGTTAAAGAAAACTTTCTTTTAGCGATACATACTAAAATATTAGCAGTTGCAATGATCTGTCTGGGAATTGCTTCAACATAGGGGGTCCAGAGTGAGTGGTGCTATTGAAGAAACAAGATTGGTCATAAAATAATAATAGTTGAAACTGGGGGATGATTATATTGAAAGATAGTTTATTTTCTTAAATTTTATAATTTTAAATAGATAAATGTGAGTCAAAAATAATCTGTGGTCCCTTGAAACTCAGAGTAAAATTTTGATTTGATTACAAAGAAAGGAAAACGGTTATCCTTGTTTTAGTAAAATAAGGAATTATTATTTTTGCTGATGATTTCAATTAGTAATGATAAAAAAAAACTACAGTGTTCTGAGTAGGCCTACTGAGAGCATCAAATACATTGGACTATCCTTCAAATAAAAGGAATTTACTATAATTTTTAAAATGCCTTCTCAATGGAGAATGGCTTATATTTAATTATTAAAGCAATCTTAAGAATCCATACATAGCAATATGTACAAAGCACAGCCAAACCTCGAATTCTCTAATAAAACTTTGGCAACAAGGTTGACAACTGAGAAAGCTTAGTTGGAATACAGAATTTCTGTAAGTCGTTTTATTCTCCATTGTAGTGGAAATGGAAATAGGTTTTATTTGTCTTCACATAATGTGAAAATATTAATATGTTCAGTATGTGAAAATCCATAGTACCATGGTTCACAACAGACAAAATTATTTTATGTTCTGTTGTCCTGAAAGACCAACATGAATTTGGTAAAGTAATAGCAATGATGCTCAAAGTATCAAAATGATGCAGGAGAAAATGGATATGGAAGAGAAGTCCAAGGCTCCTTTGACTTCACTGAAAATTTTTAACAAGATGTTCAGTAATATGAATGCTTGCAAAAAGTCTTTTAAAAGATAACTAGAAAATTAGAAGTAACAATGGAGACAAATAGTATGGAGGCAAGTTTTAAGAATCTCTCCTTTAAAAAATGAACTTGTAATTCCTTTGAATATTTCTCCATGACAAGCCCAATAAATACTATATGTAGTTATTCGGTTTTCTTAACATAAGATCTTTTCTTTGCCTATAGTTGGGATTATCATGGAAGAATGTCCTCCCTCCCTAAATCTGTTTACCTGAAAAGAGGTAAGCCCAACTCCATTCCATTATCCCAAACCTTCTACAATCCTTTTGCCCTTTCTTGTGCTTATCACTTCTCTGTAAACTTCTGCAAACGTTAAGTAGTGTCCATGCTGTGGCTAACTAAAACCACCTGGCTCCCAAAGTGTTGCAGTTAATCTTTAAAGACAGTGGTAGCCAGGTCATTAGGGCTGGTAGGAGGGAATGGATCATCTTCAAACTGTGACTTAAAATAGCCAAGTCACACCTGAGCCTTCCACTGGTAGCACACCCTCCCCCCCCCCGCCCCCACCTTTCTCAGTGGATTTGGGTTACCTGCCCTGCTGTTGACCCACCCGGGCTCTCAGGTGACATTTCAAGAACCCATGCTACTCGAGCCACCTGTTAATTTTCGATCTGGGATTAGTGAGTAGGAGGAGGCACATTCAGATTAGGGGCTGTGAAATTGATTTTAGCATCTTTGCATTTATTTTCAGCGTCTCTCAAGATATCCTGCCTTCTTCCTTCCTATTTCTTCCAGGACCACATCTCTTAGGTAAGCAATAAAAATGTAGGACTAATATAGTGGTTAAGCCCATGGGCTCTGGGGCCAGACAAGCTGTATTTATTTCCGGTATCCTTTGAAGGTCAGTGACTATCTCCTTATTGAAAAATCTAGCAAATTTATTGTGAAACTTTTTTCTT
This sequence comes from Procyon lotor, assembly GCA_028646535.1. Lineage (NCBI taxonomy): Eukaryota > Metazoa > Chordata > Mammalia > Carnivora > Procyonidae > Procyon > Procyon lotor. The sequence goes on from CM053614.1 coordinate 73,314,603, forward strand.
CATTAGTCGCAGCAGCATATGTCAGAGATGGTGACTTCTTCCTCCTTGATACTCTATTCTCACTTGCGTACGCATACCGTGCTCTTGTGATTCTTCCTCTACCTCCCTAATTGTATCCTTATGGTTTCTTTAAAGATTTTTTTTTTTTTATTTATTTTGACAGCGAGAAACACAGCGAGAGAGGGGACACAAGCAGAGGGAATGGTAGCGGGAGAAGCAGGCTTCCCGCGGAGTAGGGAGCCCGATGCGGGGCTCGATCCCAGGACGCTGGGATCTGACCCGGGCCGAAGGCAGACGCTTAACGACTGAGCCACCCAGGCGCCCCAACCTTATGGTTTCTTTAATAACCATTTCCACTCGTACTGCTATTAAATTTAAGGATCCTTTCTTTTCTTTTTAAATGCTCTCCCGTGGAGGGCTGACAGTTTTATGGCACTGCCTATCACCTCTACGCTCCTGCCTCCAAAGCTGATCACCTTTCCCTGGGCTCTGACCTTCCCATCTCTGCCAAATGGATGTCTTCATTTTTATTTCCAGCCATCACATTGAATTCATCATCATCCGGTTAATTCTGTCACATTGTCCCTCCTGGAGTCAACTGTAGCTTTCTCCGCTCTCTCGGGCTTTAAACTCGAGTCATCTCTTGATGCGTGCAGTGGAGAAGCAGCAGCCAGTGAGTTTTAACGGTTCTTTCCTTGAAATGTCCCATAATATCCGTCTCATCCCCATCTTGTTAGCTGTAGCTCAGACCCTTGTTACTTCATGTAAGTCACTGTCAACAATGCCTTTGCTACTACCTTCTCTTACTTAAGCCTCTCTGTTCTCCCAATTGTTTTCCTTGGAAGAATATTCGCCATTCCAAAACCCACCACAGTTAATTTTTCCATCAAGTCCAAACTCCTCTGCCTTGGTTCAGTGCTTTTAAGTTCAGCCAACCGCACGAACAAACAACTTTCTATAGCTTCCAGGTATGAGCCCTCTGCCTTCATCAGCAACTCCTGGGCGCTTGCCAGGCCCATGTGTCCTGTTCACCTTATTTCTCTAATTTAGAATGTTCTCCTCCTTACCCACCTAATTCCTAGCCGTCCTTGGAGGCCAGTGCCCATCTTTTCCATGAACCCCCCTCTAACTCTGGCATTCAACACTGTCTCCCATCTCTCAGTATCTATGGAATTCCTAGCCCATTCCCCATTGAAGCTCTGAATTGCATATGGTGCGTTTTATTTTGAAGTTGTTTATTCTTCCCCAATCAGATGGTAACCTCCTCCAGGGCAGGAACTCAAGACAGCGTCTGACAATCACCCATGGCTTGCTCTTGTTAAGTGAGCTTAGGAAGACTTCTTAATCTAACTGAAGACAAAGTCTGATCATCACAAGTGTGATCATGTTGTCAACGCATAAATGTAAAGATGATCTACATTTTATAAATGTTCACAACGTACCGAGCTCGTCCATGCAGTTATTTGATTTTTTAAAAAATTTTTTAATTTTTTAATTTTTTTAAGATTTTATTTTTAAGTAATCTCTATACACCAGTGTGGGGCTTGCACCCACAACCCCAACCATTATCAAGAGTCACACACTCCACCAACTGAGCCGGCCGGGTGCCCCTAAAATACACTTTATTTTTTAGGGCAGTTTAGGCTCATGGCAAAATTAAGAGGAAGATATAGAAGTTTCCCATGTATCCTTTGTCCCCACACATACATAGCCTCCCCATAATCAACACCTACCACCAGAGTGCTTTGTTTGTGACAACTGATGAACCTACGTTGACATCATCTCCCCAAATCCATAGAAACATATTTTTATCAAAGATATTCACCATAGAGGCACCTGGGTAGCTCAGTCCGTTAAGCATCTGACTCTTGATTTCAGCTCAGGTCATGATCTCAGGGTCCTGGGATGGAGGCCCACGTGGGGCTCCCTGCTCAGTGGGAAGTCTACGTCCCTCCCTCTTCCTCTGCCCTTGACCCTCCCCCCCGCCCTCTCTCTCTCTCTCTCTCTCTCTCTCTTTCATATAAATAAATAAATCTTTAAAAAAAGATATTTACCATAATTGTCATGTTAATTTTAAGAATCAAAATATACAAAGCAACTGATGTCTAATAATATGGTAACTGAAATTAACATTGGTATACATCAATATTTTCAATATTTAGTATCTGTAGAGTTTTCAGCGCATTACCCACAGTATAATTTTGGCTAAAGCATGACAAAATACTAACATATAAAGTAAGTAAGCACACGAATATTATTTAGAATAAGAAGAGAAATCAAGAAAAGTAAAAAATGTACAAAGATGATGAATAACACAAAGTCACTAAGTCTAGAAACAGAATGTTTCTATTTGATTTTTTATATGGCAAAAAGTCCCTTCATCTTTCACATGAAGACCTGGCAGCTTTGGGACATGGATGACTTGCTTAAAAGCTCACAGGGCTGAAAAGCTAGAGCTTTCCACTAAACTACAATGCTTTCCATTCATTTTTTTATTTCCAGTAAGATCCAACTGAACAAGTATATAGGAGAGTAATAGAGGCTAGGATTCTAGCCACCTCAGCTTATTTAGGTTCTAACATAGAAACGTCCGGAGCAGAATGTGACGTGTCTTGTGTTCGCTCTCAGTGCTCCCTGCCCAGTGAAATGCACAAGCACCCATTCAGTTCAACTCAGAAACCAGAGTCATCTTCAACATTGCCCCTGCCCTCACCTTCCCATGTCCATTTCACCATGAAACTCAATTTTATTGTTTCCATTTCTCTTGAATTTCTCTACTTCCCTTCATGTCTCCAGGACCTTAGTATGGAGCTACCAGCACTCACTGCCTCTTCAAGAGTCTCCTTCCAGGAACTCTTATCCTCCCCAGTTTGTTTTCCAATTAAGATAAGCTTTTCTAATACAAATCTGAGTGACAGTGTACCCCTATTCCCAAGCACTTCAGCAGGTTTTTAAGCACCTATATGACATATCCCCAAATTGCTTTAAAAAAAAAGTTTTTTTTTTTTAAATATTTTATTTATTTGACAGAAAGAGAGAGAGATCACAAGTAGGCAGAGAGGCAGGCAGAGAGAGAGAGGGAGAGGCAGGCTCCCCACTGAGCAGAGAGCCCAATTCGGGGCTCGATCCCAGGACCCTGAGATCATGGCCTGAGCTGAAGGTGGACCCTTAACCGACTGAGCCACCCAGGCATCCTGGACATATCCCCAAATCTTCAGTATGATGTACAATACTCTTCACGGTCTGACTCCATCTCACTCGACTTTCTCTCTGGGTCGGATCCATTCTTTCAGTATCTCAGATATGCCTGCTACCTCCTACCATAGGCTGTCTTCCTTGTCTGGACGACTGCTCCCCGCTCCTTCTCCCCCAGTTAACTGCTATCCATCCTCTATCTCTTACTTCGACACTTCCAAAGAGTGTTTCTTGGTTTTGCTGGCCAAGGCAAACCTTCCTAGGACACATAATTTCTTAGCCTCATGCAACTATCCCCCATCACCCACCACAGTTGAATTTTTTATTTACTTCTGTGATTACTGGTGATTTCTGTCTCTCTCTCTCTCTCTCACGGCACGCAAAGTTTGTTGAGGCAGGGATAAGTTCAGCCCCTCACACAGGCCTGGTATATAATTAAATGTTTCAAAAAATTCGTTTAATGGAGGACTAAATGAAGGAAGAATCTCTATTGATGACTATGGGCCATTTTAGTTTGGGTAAGGGTTTGATGTCAGTTTGTGGAAAACCAACCTCAGTTGGCTCTTCCTACCACTCTGCCAACAACACTGGGATCCTAGCCTTGTGGTTCTATGATAAGTGAACGAGTGGACAAATCTACCATCGGCACATTGTCGCCATCACTCCTCACCCCTACTTAGCACGTGGCTTCAAGTTCTCAGCCTCGTGTTTGTTTAGAGTGAAGAGCTACAAACTGAAATTCTCAATTCTGTCCTCGTGGATGATGTAAGCACAGATGTCTCAATACTTCGCAGATGTTGAAGCTGTAAGTTCAGCTCAAAACAAAGAAGTGCCATTTTGAAAAAGTAGGATACTAAGAGCACATATAGTAGAGATACCCTAACTTGTGTTTGAGACAAAGCGCTCCGAGCCTGGCACTAATGATCTCTGGCACAGTAAGAGGTGGGTCTGGCTTGGGCTCCATGCATGTGCATTTCTTTCTGATTTATCCAGAGGGCCTTACTGTAAGGCAGCATCACCTTTAAGACCACTGTACAACAAGGGCTTTGAGGGTAGTATAATAAACAAACTGCATGTTTTCAATATGACAACAAGAAGAAATGGATGCTCACCAGATGTTTCAAAGTGTCACTCGAAAGGGTCAAAATTCTTATGGGTATGTGCAAAGGACAATTAAAAGATAGATTAAAAGATGAAGAATAATTACCTTTCTTGAGCAGAAGACTCAAGGGTATAATGACTAGCTGGAATAAATCTTATTCGTTTATTTGCAAAATGCTACCAAGTAGCTGGGTAATAATTCACAGAATTCATAAAGTCTTAGAAGACTACTGCCTTAATGGAGTTTTTTTTTTCTATTTTACTTATTAAGATTGCCTTAATAATTCATGCATGGCAATACCTTTAACGAGCAACAAAACCTCACGTATCTCATTTAAACTTGGCAACTCTATTGACAGCTAATATAGTCTTGTACCTCTGAGCCAGCAATTGTAGAGGAGCCCTTGGCTGTTTGTAACGGCAACCAGCCCATTTATGATCCCAAGAAAAGCTATTGTCCTGGGTGAATAGTTGAATTTCATAATCATTTGCTAGGAAGATTTATTCATTTTCCATTCGTGGGGGAGCCCCAACTATAACTACTGTTCCACACGGTCGCAGTGGGTGCTTTGTTTCTCTCTTAATGGCCACAACTGATTACCTTTTTTTTTTTTTTTTGGAGGGAAGGGGAATTCCTATCAAGTTTTTTTGTTTTTTTGGCTTTTTCAGCACTTTTATTTTTTATTATTTTTAAATTTTATTTTTTTAGTGTCCCAAGATTCATAGTTCATTCACCGCACCAGTGCTCCATGCAGTATGTGCCCTCCTCACTACCCACCAGCAGCTTCCCTATGATCAGCACCTACTTAGATAGTGAAAAGAGAGAGGGCTGTTAGCCCTCGCCCTTAGGCTAGGCAAAGTCTCTGTTTTACTCAAATAAAGCATTTACCAGGCAATTTTATGAAGCCACCACCATTTCTTAGAGGCACCATGCACGATGTACTCATTATTGTTCTCCATAGAAAAAGAACGCTCCAGGTGATAATTCTCAAAATACTCTTGAAAACACAATTTCAAAAGCAGACGACAATAATTCTAATACACACTTAATTTGCTCTTATGATACCACTCACTGCTGTCTCTACAGTGGTCTGACTGAACGAAAAGTAGACTCCTTTTAAATCTATTCAGTATCTAATGTGCCTGTTTTAAATTTAAGTGAATCGAGGTGGCGATTCTCACTGATTCAGCCACTTTTTTCTTAGATATGCCATCTTTTTGAAATATCTGTTAAATGAAAGTCTGTACAGGACTGGCTTTTGGGAAATCACAGAACAATGTCACCACAAAAACTGGTTTCTTTTTTTTATTTTATTTTATTTATTTATTTTTTTAATTTTTTAAAGATTTTTTATTTACTTGACAGAGAGAAACACAGCGAGAGAGGGAACACAAGCAGAGGGAGTGGTAGCGGGAGAAGCAGGCTTCCTGCAGAGCAGAGAGCCCGATGTGGGGCTCCATCCCAGGACCCTGGGATCATGACCTGAGCCGAAGGCAGATGCTCAACGACTGAGCCACCCAGGCGCCCCCAAAAACTGGTTTCTAATTCGCTTTTCTATTTTTATTTTTTTAAGAAAATAAACTTTAAAATTATCTACTTATTTGAGTAATCTTTATACCTAACGTGCGGCTCAAACTCACGACTCTGAGATCAAGAGTTGTTTTTCTAGCCAAGCCAGCTAGGCGCCCTGCTCTTTTATTTTTCTTTCTTTCTTTTTTTTTTCCTTTTTTCTCACCATAGCACATATCCTCCCTCCAGGTGAGCTCTATGCCCAGTGTGGGGCTTGAACTCATGACCCCAAGATCTAGAGTCGCAGGTGCCACTGATTGAGCCAGCCAGGCATCCCCTACTTTGCTTATTTTTTTAAAAAAGTAAACTCTGTGCCTAATGTGGGGCTCAAACTCACGACCCTGAGATCGAGAGTCAGTTACATGCTCTACCTACTGAGCCATCGAGGTACCCTCGTTTTGCTCAGTAATTCATGGCCTGGCAATACCATCAACAAGTAACAAAATCGCATGTATCTCATTCAACCTCGTTGTCTTAAAATCCAACATGCCAAATACTACCAAACTGGGGTTCACTACATGCAGGAGCATCCATACCTGGTATCAGGAGGGAGAGGTAGAGTGATTCTGGTCCATTTGTTGAAAGTGTCTGACACCAGGATCCGCTGTAGGTGATAGCGACTGCATTCAACATTGGTAGGTAGACAGTCCCTTAGCAATGGGTGCCATGATAACCCAAGATCTACCGAGTATTCCAATTCAATAGCTGGAACAGGAAACATTATTCTGAACTGAAATACATGTAAATAGACCCAGGAACATAATGACTTATGTTTTCTTATGTTTTAATTCAAATGTCAATTTGATTTTCCTCCTGCCTATTTTGACATATTTCTTGGTTTTATTTATTTTTTGTGGTTTTATTTTTCCTTCTGTATAGTGCTAGTTATTAATTTGTACTTTCCAGATTAAGACAGTTTTTCTTTTAAGGGTCTAGGATCAAGTGAAACATAAAGTTTCCTGAATCGCTCTGTATACTGAGAAACTTTCAGAGCAATCATAACAAAACCACTGTTCGTTTGCAGGTAAGCAATTGTAATGGTAGTTAAATATAAACTTATTGTGTGTGTGTATATATATGTAGTATATATTTATATTGTATATAAATAGTTATAGTATATTATGAAATTATAAAATTATATATATATGTACTATAATAACTATACTATGTCTCTTTATTTCATGGTAAACTTGCAAGTACAAATATAGTAACCATACATTTTAATGATTACTTTTACATAGTTTAAGAAAACTGAGCAACTTTCTTAAAATTTGACCGTTCCACAGGGATCCTGACCAACAATACCAATTTTGCTCCTGCTATAGGTAAAACTTCTTAGAAATGGCAAAATCCCTCGTGCTCACATATCCTGCTCTACGGTGTGAGGGAAGGTACTGGGGAAGCAGCACGGTACAAGGAGGGAGCCAGGGCATGCAGTCAGGCTGTGGGTCTAGGAAAAGCCGTTTCTTTCTGTCTCGTCTGAAAAATCCAACTTATAACCCATTTTTTGTATTCCTCTTGATTTCCTGCTTCAGTCTCTATGAGAGCTGCTCGAGCACCTACCTCTGTCTTGAAATTGCTTTCTCTAAGGTCGTGATTCTCAATCTTGGCTGCACACTGAAATCACCTGGGTACCTTCAGAAACCACGAATGCCAGGGTCCCGGCCCCCGGGACTGTGATTTTACCCTCCTGGGGCACAGCCAAGGTGTCGGGAGCCGGGCAGCCTCCCAGGTGACTGTCACGCACAGCCGGCGTGGGACCCCTCACTGCAGCACGGTCCCTAGCAACCCTTTCTAGTGAAATACAGTAGTCCAGCTCAGTCTTCATTGTTCTTGTCCTTCCTACAGCGGTGGACATTATTGATTATTCCCTGATTCTTGAAACTCTCTTTTCTTTTGGAAGACATTATTCTGAATCTCCTGTCTTACTTTCCCTCTGACTCCCGCGCTAATGAGCCCAGCTACGGGCATTCTTCCAAACTCCATTTCTGGCCTTCTATTCTCTGTGTATACTCCTCGGGCTTCAACTATTATCCCCGTGCCCAGAACTGCCAATTTTGTGTCTCCAATTAATTTCCTTCATTCAATAAATGTTTACTCAGCCTGGCATCACATCGGATGTTGGCATATTGTGACGCACAGTTTAGACAAAGTTCCTGCTTTCTATCTTGGAAATCCTCTTCACTCAAGGGCACCCCCACTTAAAGCTACTTGCACCCAAACTAAAGAAAAACTCACCATCTTCCCTTATAAATAAACATCTCTTCTTAACTACCCAAGTCTATTCATGGCGATGCTTTTGCACTGGTTTTCCGGTTTTCAAAATTTAGAAATTATCTTAGCAATTTTACTCTTCTCTCTTCTTTATTGTCTACATTCAAACTAGCACCTGGTTTTGAGATTTTTCTGCTTCCTTCCTTTGTGCTTGCGTTGTCTCGTATCCATTTTATCCATCCCATTTTTCTTCATGCCACATGCAGTGAGGACCTTAACACCTCCTACAAAGGTGACCACTGAGGTTTCTTTATTAGGATTCTTCATCAGCTCCTGGGCTATCTCCCTAAAACAGACCATGTCACTCTGCCCTTGTGCCCTTTTATTCATGTCCTTGTGAGGGCAGATTCCTGTATGTGCCTTCTAAGGCTCTTCTTCCTTAGCTGCTAACTCTGCTTATCCACTTTCCCCTTTGATTTTATCATTCAGTTCAACCTTTCTCAAGAGGTTGCACCAGCCCGCAGTAGAAAGTACCCAGGACTGGGCTTAGGAGGGCAGAGCGTCAGTCCTGGTGCTGCTGCCGATCTACTGGGTCATAACTTACCTCCTTGGGTTCTCATTGCCTTCCTGTGCTACTGAAGAAACAGGTATCTAGGACCCTAAAGTCCTTTTGGATTTTCAAGAGCAGCACTGTTCTCTCCTCTACTAGATGCAAATATTGCCTGTTCAGGCTGGTCTGCTCGTGGTTTTCCCTGTGGACTAGGAGGACCCCCATCTCTGCTTCTTTGCTTGTGCTGCTACCTTGGGATGTCCTTTCTTCTCCATCCACCCTTCAAACCCATTCCAATCATCAATGCCCACTTGAGACTAAGCTTGCTTGGGAAATCCTCCCCAGATCCTTGGATTGGCCATTCATTGGTCCTCTCACTTTCCTTTGAGCTTTCATTACATTCTGCTTCAGTACCAATCCATACAGCACTTGGTTTTGTCATCTATTGGGCTCTTTTTGAAGTATCCCCTCAACTAGACCTATTGAAGACAGATGTGTGCCTTATACTTATTCAAGTTCCACCCCTGTTGAGGAATTTACTGTTGACTGATTGAATCTGAGGTAGAAAACATTTCTAAGGTTCCCCTTAAGAGATGTCCCTTAAGTTCAAACTCAGGAAAATATGAAAAATCTGTATTTTGCAAGATTTGGAGGTAATCAAATTAAATTTGTCAGATGTTGGCCCCCTGGAATCTAAAGCAGAAAAAGTCCTTGTGGACATTCTAGTCTGGATCCCTTGGAGGAAGAATGATAAGGGGTGGTAAAAGACCAGAAGACCCCCAGAAACCCGACAGGTTTGCAAGTTACAGTGAAAGGTCCAAGTATGCAGTGATGTCAGTCTTTATATCTCCTAAGACAGGTGTATGTGTGTGCGTGCACCCGTGTGCAAAGTATATGTGAGTATGAGGGCATGTGCACAACCCAGAGGATGCAAACTGGTCACAATGAGGGTGGCCTAGAATACGCTATGACCCAGAATGGCAAAAGCATGAGGCAAAATGGGAACAACAAAATGTCATGATTCCTGGGGCGACAGAAAGAAGACAGTAGCTGAACTAATCTAAAGCCCTACGAATTAAAACACATGTGTGTACCAATTCATGTGTAAATCCTATTGCTGATTCTGGCATTCTCTATGTGACAAGAGTCCCTCATTCTGCAAATCTGATGATAAAAGAAAAATCTGGATTTTCAAAAAGAGATAAATGAGGCGTTATTCTTTATATGTAAAAATGTCTTCAAGTACATACACTTAAAAATAAGCTCACATTCCGATGCTTTAAAAAAAGAGACTTCTAAAACTTAATGAATACACACCATTTTCAAGAACGTGCTTATGGCTGGACTGATGCGCACTTCCCGTTTTGCTTATAGACTTGTCAGAGGGGCCATGGATGCCCATTTACACACATCTGTCCCTCTCCCCGGAGATGGAATATTTACCGTAACAGGAGTCGGTGACCGAGCAGGAGGCAGCAAAGTCGATCTGTAGGAAGGAATCCTCATTCACGGCAATGTCTGTGGTGACCACATAGCGGGTGCTGGCCTTTTCAATGAAGACCAGGGCGTCCCCAGTAGAGCCGCACACGGGCATCTTGGTGCCTCCCGGGTGCAGCAGCCATTTCCTACTATCCAGAGTTGTGAAATCGTCCTCCAAGACCGTATTGCCAGAAATATTTCCTCCGATAAGAATCTGAAATGCATTTTTTAAGAAAACAAATTTTCAATATGGTTTCGAGATAGGAGAGAGTTCGGTCTTCTAGTCTGTTTGTGCTAAGCCGTCCGACTGCTCAACGCCGGCGTCACACGGCGAGCCTCCTGTCGGGGGGACCTCTCAGAACGCTTTGTTTATGTGGTCTGCTTGCCCATCTGGCAAGAAGCGACGGAAAACAAATCGAGGTATTGACAAAACCATTCACAGCCTTCGTGCGCCAAACTATGCCTTTGGAAACTACATGCGCCCAAGCTGGGAAAAGCAAAATTTGGCTTACATGCGATTATTTTCCATGTGAAGTTTCTATTTAAAGACAGTTGTATCCTAAGGCATTTCAGTTCTAGTTCTTTGCCTGGATTCAACCCTTTGTTAACAAGTTCTCGGAGTTCTATTTCATATGCATTTTATGATGTATGAAGATCCTTTAGAACTGTCCATAATGATGTTAGGAAGATTGATTTATTTCTTCTTTAAAGGCTAGAAAAGAGGATTTGGAAACGACTACATGTGCTACCAATTTGCACATTTTCCTTTTCAGAGAATTATAACCTCGCATCACGCTTGATAAAGTCCCTCTACCCACAGGGCAGTTTTCTCTAAGTGCAGGACCTGGGCCTTCTGTTGTGCTGTTTGTTTCTATAGGCTCAGGCAACTGAAGGAAAAGAGAAGGAAAGGAAGCTAAATGGCAAATCTAATCTAGCTGTGCGCCCACGGGCAAGCCATTCAATGGTGGGTCCCGGACTTCCTCGGCTGAGCGAGGGGGCTGGACTGAATGTGATCTAGGCCACCGGCAATTCAAGTGCCAACAATTGTTATAGTTAATCTTGAATGGACTGACCTGGTCGATAACCCAGGGGCTGTAGAAATGCCCGTTTTCAGACGGCTGCCACCAGCGGAGGCGAGTAGAAGCAGAACGGGCTTTCAGGGGTATCTCCAGGGCGATGTACCTGCCCACGTTGCTGGAGTTGCTGAAAAGGAACTCTTGAAGGAGACTCCAAGACAGGCCGCCATTGAGCGAATACTGAAGCAGCACAGGTTGGCTCCTGGGGTCAGGGACACCTTTACCGCATCCCAGTCTCATGAAGAACTGCACGAATCTGACACGAGGAAGATTTACTGTAGGCTTTTTGTACTTCAGTGACAAATTCACGCTATGCACAAAAGACAAGCCCTCAGGGCCGTGGGTGGGAGGGGTCGCGGAGGAATGCATGGCTTTAATGAACATGATGATTTAATCAATGTCCAGAGCAATCATTTCAAAGTCCAATTCTCCTTTTCAATATAAGGGAGCTAATAAAATGTGAAGTCTGGAAAAAGGCCACTCTGTACCCGTCTTCGTATTTTGTGCCCACCTCGCAGGTGAGTCTGAGGGAAGTGAGCATTCACTGTACCCTCCGGCTCTCCTGTAAGGAGACGGGAGGGCTCCAAAGACTCTCCGAGCGCGGGAGTGTGTACTGTTCCCTATTTAAGAGGAATCTGTCCTTCGTCTCTGAAACTGGAAGAACGTTATGAATGTAGTTTATGCCATAAATTGGGAAAACCATCCATCCTCTGGTTTTGCCATTTTTCAGATCTCCTGTTACTGCGTGGGGCAGACACATTGAAATGCAGCAGTTGTAGGGCCTTTCTGTGAAAGGCCAGGCGTCTCTTGGAAGAGGCGTGTCAAGATGGGGCCTCTTTGCCACCTTTTGTGCCAGGGGCAGGGAAGCATGAGCGTGGGGTGGCGGTGAGGGGGGTGCCGTGGCAGCTTCTGACTATTGCCGGGTCTGGGATGGATGAAACTGGCCATCGAGAACTGTGGCGGCCGGCCAGGGGCACCTTCCCAGCTGGCGGGGAGGTGGACGGAGCGGCAGCCACGAGCTGGGGTGCCAACGAAAACTAGCTCACATGTTATCTTTGGCAGGCAAGCGGCTGGTGCCGGGTCTGGCCGCCATGGTAGCCGCAATGCGGGATAAATTTCATGTGTAACCCAACACACACGCCCAATTATGTATGCATGTCAAACCCAGGAAGCATATTGGGACTTAGAATAAAAGTTATCAGTTCCATATATAAAACCATGCATTCTTCGTGGGTTCCTCCCCTCCCCCATCTCCATTAACTAGGCCTTCATTTATCTTCTAACCCTGAGAAAATTGGGATTTTACATGGAGCATTTTGAGGTCAATGTATGCAAATCCTACACAGCATGCTACTGAGATGAAATAAATAATGGAGCTTTTAACATTGGATTAATGAAAAAAAAAATACATAGTGCCTAGTGGACGTCGATATCTGTAAAAACAATAACCATTTACAGAAAAAAACCTTTTGGTCTATTGTCTACTTGTAGTGGGAAATGTTTATAGATTAATTTAGTTATGGATAAATACACATCAGAATTATTTAGAAAAACCCAATAATTTCTAAATTAGAGAACTCCACAGCCAATGATAAATCTGAAATAAAGAGCATCAAGTTAAACCAAGTGCATTAATATAGGATGAGGAGAAACAAAATTCTGCTTTCAATCACTGTAAAATTATTATTTCACAGAACTGTATTTTTATGAAGCGTGGTCAAATTTATAACTCAATAAATGAAAGATTTAGGTGAAAGAGGAGGATAAATATGTTAAGATCTATTTTAAGATACTTGGAAATGTTTTAAAAAACCCAAAACACGACTTGTTTGCTCATTTGCAAAAATAGGTCAGGGTTCCATTTTACACATGTTCAGTTGTCTTCTTTATTTTCCTGGCTAAGTTTTTGGCTCGTCAAATGATCAAGGGATACACATCTTGACAGGACATAATCCTCTGAGCCAGTTTAAAATGTTTGTTTCTGAGAGGCTGTGCTCAAATCAGAAAATGAGTGCCTGGAAAGCATGAGCAAATCATTGGAAAGAAATGCTTATAAAGAATAAGGCTACACTTCAAATATTCTTAATTAAAATTGCCAATGGATAGAAAATTAATGGTGGGTAATTTGAGGACGTATTGTATTTCAATTAAGCTCTCTACTAAGCACTTAGATAATTTTCTACATCGTTCAAGTGCCCATAAAAAGTATTCTCTAAAAGGTGGATAAAAAAGATGCAACATTATTTTCTTGAAGTGAAAGGAAGTGAAACATTGTCATTTCCTAGCCACCACCTTGCAAATATCACCGATCTTATATTAACTTTTGTCTGTTTAGCTACGTTTCATTTCTGATCTAGCTTATTTCACAAAGTTCTCTCGGTTTCAGGATGGGAATTGCATGAATTGTGTCTTAAGGGAGTCTTAGATAAGAGAGAAGCTCAGCATTTCCAGCGGAAGGCCTTGTCCTTGAGATGTCTGCTTCTTTCTGATTTGATCATGTTCTGTTACTGCATATCACAATGTGGTTTCTCAACAGCATCTAAAAACGTTTACCTAGCATGCGATAAATCCAGATCTCGTGTCATCAACATACGCAAGCCATCTTCATTGAAGAAGAGGTTGTTTCCACTGGAAAGGATTCCACACTTCCGAGATGGCTTTCCACCACTCATTAATAAGAATCTATCGGATTCTAGTTGACCTGAAAAAAGTGGTAAAGGTGATTTACCTATGATCCCCAAAGATAGTCATACTCTTTTTTAAAGGAATATGGTAAGTGCTTTAGGCAGTTTCTTTTCTTTTCTTTCTTTTTTAAAGATTATTTATTTATTTATTTGCCAGAAAGAGAGAGAGAGAGATCACAAGCAGGCAGAAAGAAGGGGAAGCAGGCTCCCCGATGAGAAGAGAGCCCCATGCGGGGCTCGATCCCAGGACCCTGAGATGATGACCTGAGCCGGAGGCAGAGGCTTTGACCCACTGAGCCACCCAGGCGCCCCAGGCAGCTTCAAAATAGAAACTCATGAATACGGAAGTCATGTATTTTGGGAGAAGAGGTCTCTTCAACAGTTTAGCTTGTCTGAATTGTTTAACCTAAGGGGCCACGTGACAGAATGGAGGTGGGGCTTTTCCTGAGCAGCTACGGTCCAGCCAGATGGGTCCTTCCTTTCTCTTCTACACTGCAGAAAATGACACTGGCTAGTCAGAAAGTGATTCCGGCCAAAAGTAAGTGGGGGTAATGTAGTTTTTCCACTGGCCCCTTCATTGTTTCTTTGCTACTCTGAGGACCCTGTCTGGTAGGTATTATAAAATATTTTAAAAAACAGTTTTAATGGAAGAAGTTACAGAGTCATTTAATATTTTCTATTAAATAATGTCTTCCAAAACCAGCTTACAAATCTCTCCACATACTTCTCTTAGATCTAGGGTTTTTGTTTGTTTGTTTTTTGATTGTGGTAAAATGCAAACAACACAAAATTGATCATTTTCAACATTATATTCTCATTCATGCTGTGTAACTATCACCACTACCTAGTTCTAGAAGCTTTTCATCACCCATGAGGGAAACCTCACACCCATTAAGCAGTCACTCCCCATCTCCCTCTCACCAAGCCCCAAGCAACTGCTAATCTGCCTTCTGTCTCTATGGATTTGCCTATTTTGGATGTTTCACAGAAGCATAGGATATACAGCCTTTTGTCTGACTTCTTTTTTTTTTTTTTAAAGATTTTATTTATTATTTATTTATTTATTTTTTATTATTTATTTGTCAGAGAGAGAGAGAGAGAGAACACAAGCAGGCAGAGAGGCAGGCAGAGGCAGAGGGTAAAGCAGGATCCTTGCTGAGCAAGGACCCCCGATGTGGGACTCGATCCCAGGACCCTAGGATCATAACCTGAGCCGAAGGCAGCTGCTTAACCAACTGAGCCACCCAGGCCTCCCTGTCTGACTTCTTTCACTTGGCATGTTTTCAAGGTTCATCCATGTTGTTGCATGAAATCAGGATTTTATTCCTTTTTATGGCTGCATCATACTCCATTGTATTGATATACCTAAATCTAATATTAAATTGTACCTTAAAACCAGGAATCTATTATAATAATTTTATAAACAACTTGGGAAAATGAAAGAAATCTTTTAATCCCACTTTCCTAACATGTGTAGCTGTTACAGTTGTCCAAGACTTTCTCTTATGAGAATATTTTCCCTTGTTTTATCAGAGGACATATCCAAGTACATTTTTCTATAACATTGTCAGACATAATGATGTGAGATTGTAGGTATAAAACTGAGGTACAGAAAATGATAAATGATGACAGGAATTTGTATTGCTGGGAAACTTGTTCCCTCTACCCAAGGTTAACCTGCTAGCGACAGTTTCTAAAATTATCATTAATCAGCAATTCCATGTGATAGAAAAAGTGGTGAAAACAGCTTTAGTTTTCTCAATCATGGCCTGGCTCATTCTCATTCCACTGTTTCAAACACAGAACCCTAGATAATTCAGAACCAAATGAAGGCGTGGGTGGTCCCAACTGTAAGGATAAAGAATGAAACGTTAGAGTGGAATTCATGATTACTTCTGTATTACAAATCACATTTAATACATAAGTTCTTTCACAAAGCTACCTAAGATTTATTTAAACGATTACCTTCAAAATCATCCTTGAGAAAATTGGGATTTTTGGTGCTTATTTTACAGGTGGGGCCTGAGTAGCCGGGATCGCATATACACTTGGTTCCGTTGATACAACTGCCATGTCCGTTACACATTTCTTCACATTGGGGACCAATATAGACATTATCAATGGCCCACGTCACTGGCTGAGAGCCAGCGGGGTAAAATCCTTGGTACCATCTGAAACGCACAGATCTGGAAAAGAGGTACAAGTTTTTAAAAATTGAATCAACAGAACAACATAGCTTCAGAGTAAGGACATCTGATCAAGGAAGAGTGGGCAGTTACTACCTCTGCGCCACATTCAAGAAGCAGAAAACACAATTTGACATTTCAAGAACACAAACTCCGTTCCTCAATCTCCAGGATAATTGCCAATTTCTGTTCCTGTCTCCTGTAAGCCCTTCCCAATCCTATCACTGGGTCATATTCCACCCGACCTTCCACCTTTTTCAATATTGACTTCTTTGGTGATGCTTTCTCCATTCTGACTGTCTGCATTCTGCATAACTCATCATTTTCTTCATAAGTTGAAGTAAAATTAATGTTACACAAAAGTAACCATTAGCCATTTAAAGAGTACAATTGGGTGGCACTCAGCCCATTCAGTGTTTAGCTAACTGCCACCTCGATGAATTTCCAAGACATTTTCATCACCCCAAAAGGAAATCTTGTGTCTATTAAGCAGTTGCTCCCCATACCATCCTAGTTCCAGGCTCAGCAACCATTAATTAATTTTATTTCCAAGTAAATTGTCCTATCATGTTTTTGATGATAGCTTCTTGAAAATAACCTACGTATTTAGGTACTTGTCCAAAAATAATTTTGTGTATTTTATCAGACACAAAACTCAAAGAAGACAGATTTATTTTCGAGGGGATGGATATAGAGATGGCATGCATACTCATTTTTATACCCTATGAATGTGTCCCATTTTCAGTGATCATAGAAACCAAATTCAGAATAATTTTTTAATTTGAGAAACAGAAATCAGAAATCAATTTTGGAAGTACTTATTAGGCTTCTAAAAGCTTAGTAGATAGTAAAGCAGAGGGAGTGAAGTTCCCACATATAATTTTAACCTAATTTCATTGTTTATTTCAAGACTCCAACCATACTGAGCTGCTCCCAAAATGCTAGTTCATAATTGCATTTTAGTTTCAAATCCTCATCACAGTTCAGTCTTGGCAAGAAGCACTTTCTACCCTTTGAACTTTCAGACTGCTGAGCTGAGGGAAATGGCTAGAGTTTTCCTTTGAACAAAAGCCTACATGGATTTTTTTGAACTTCTTATTTATTCAAATGTTCTGAATACAAATGAACCACCTTGGTTGGATGTTTATTATTGTTCACCTGTCTTGACACAGAAACCGCAAGCACTATGATAAATGGGCTGAAGGGTCTGGTTCCACTGGGCTTCCCTTCTGCTGAAATCTTATTTTGAAAATTTCTCACTGTCACCCTCCCTGGTGAGTGTCAGCGTCTGTCCTCCCAAGCCAGTGGTGTTCAAAAGGACCTGTTTTTTAAATGCAAACTTAGAATTTCAAGCACACAACAGTGCTTTCTTTAGATAGGGGTTTTGGTTGACTCATTTTGAAACTGTATAAAGCAAAAGCAATTAGGAAGTTTTATAGACAAAAAGACTCTCAGACAAGGTGATGTGAGTAAAACTCAATGGAAGCTCAAAACTTCATGCTTCAAATGTGAATTGACTGGATGTGGAGGCAAACATGGGCAGTTTTGCACCTGAAAACATTTCAGACGCTTTTTCGGTACCTGGTGTCCTGTAAGTGCACAGGAAAGGGTAATTTAAACATGGGTTATATATATATATTTTTAGCATCTAGCTTGTACTGTCACTATGGACTATGTTGAATACAAACCAAGCAATGGTTCACTGAGTTGGAGAAAATTTAACTTTTCCCTTCCAGCAATTCATGACTGTGTGAGTTTTAAAAAGAGGGCTAATTCTCTTCCTGAAACAAGACCCGACAACACTATTAAGGCAAATTCTTCTCTTCGCAGAAATGGTTGGAGGCAGTTGGGAAGTTGGTTTTGTATCATTCTAAGAGTGGACATGCCTCGGCAATAGATTTCCTTTCTTTTTGTAGAAATAAAAAACGATAATACACTAGCCTAAGTTCTGCACCTTTATCACTGGAGGAAGTATATTTTAAACTGACACTCAATACCAGTGGGTGAAAACACGTACGTTTCTAATGCTCAGATTATACTGCCTTATGATTTCTCTTGTTCAGATTTCCAAGTGGTATTTCCTTGTGCGTCAGCACAGCTCCGTGGACGTCGCCAACACTAAGTGAGGTGCTTTCTATGACTCTGGAGCAACTGTCCTGTGACTTTATTCCACATTTTTTTAAAGAGGATTGTTTCCATGTGGGAATGTGCCGAAGCAAGTCTCAGTTGTTAAAACAGTGTAAACTCATGGCCTACACCCTATCTTTAGGGTGGTCTCCTAGTTAATCCGATTCTTAGCTGAGCAATAGGAGGAAATGAGAGGTCCATTAAAGAGAAAATTTGGAGCTTTTCAACAACAACCATAATGGTCACACTCGGTCACAGGTGCCTGCGTGATTGGCCAGCAGGCCTTTCCCTGTCGACACTGCCCGTAAGCGTGGATTTTTGGCAGCGAGGCTTCTGTTGTATGGCTTAGCTTTCTGGCTATAGCTGATTGATTTAGATTGTCTTTTCTAGAAATGCGGAATTAAGAGTTCCAGCACATAAGAGTGGTTGTTCGCTGAAATGATGCTAAAAATGAGGGTCAAACACTCCTTTTGCTGAGGTCCTCACACTTCTGGAGTGGGGTCCCTGAAATTCCCCAGTATGCTTCTAGTAAGTTCTTCTACTTTTTTGGTAAGCCCCTTTATATTTCCTGCAACATAAGATCTTAGATAATACAACTGGTTTTGGATAAAAAGTTTTTCCTGACTCTTTCTCCCTGTCCTGTTCTACAGACAATCCTCCCCACCCCCAGCAACAACAGCTTTCTGGTTGTGCCGGCTGAATTGTCAGCTTTATCTTCTAGGGAATCATGAGGCTGTTCTGCTTAGTAATGCTCATTTTTTTTTTTTTTTTAAATAGTTGGATTTTCCATTGGGATCACATGCTGGTGTAATAGAAAGAATTAATAAATGACATCCTCGACAGCTCAAAATATTAAAGTCCTTAGCAATCAAATTATAAAAATCATGCTGATGATATGATGAGAAGCAAATGGATTTATGTTTAAAGAGAACGCAGACTTGTGAAAATTCACTTTCACCCTTTTGGAAAAGTACTAGGTATTAGTCGTTTTGCTTGAAGACCTAAGACTTAAAATTATGCTGAATTTCACATTGGGAATGTAAATCTATTTCCATCTTGAAAGTATATTAGTTTCTTCTTTTCTTGACATACCCTGAAAGAACAAGTTCTTTCTTCTGAGAGAAAAGACAAATTCTGAGACAGCCTGCTTTGTTGACTTCCTCTCTTTGTTCACTTACATTATTTGGTTTAGTTTTTGAACTATTCATTTCATTTCTATTAGAAATGAAGTCCTTTATTCCCAAAAAGCTTTACAACAGAAGAGTCAAATATATGGAGCAAAATGCTGAGAGAGGTTAGAAAAACAGAAATGGCTTGGGGGGTAATGGAACAATTATTTTTTTATGAGGCACTTAGAATATTCTGTGGGCTTCCATCCTCCCACTGTGCCCTCTCCCATCATAAGAGACACCGGTAGATGTCTGAAAGTCATAAAAATCTCACTGCATTTATATTGGGAGGTGGGGCAGGTGTGTGGGGGGAATTACAACATTAGGAAAAAACCATACTTCTGTTGTTTCCTCATGGGTCGAATAAAGACCCATTTTATTCGATCCAATTTTCATGATGACTGGGGGATATGAATCACTAGAGAGTGCAGCCCATGATGTACTCTTTGAAATCTATCTTCAAACTCTGGGTAGTGTGTCAGTTCAGAGTCCCACACTGGAGTAACCACTGATCTGCTGAAGTGGAGAACGAGGGAGAAGTCACCCCCCCATGGAGCAGCAAGTCAACGGTGACATCAGGAAGAACACCGTCAACGGAGAAAGATGGCGGCATGAAGCGGCAGGTCCTTACCCGCAAAGATGCAGCTTCCCGAAGTGCACAACCTCCCTCCTCCAGCCCTGGGTGGTCCCAGCATAGTAGGTGCTGCTCGGGTGGTGCTCGGTGGAGCACAGGGAGCTGACGTGGCTGCTGCTGTGGTAGCAAAGCGGGAGCAGCGGGTGCCAGGTTGCCCCAAAGTCCCTTGAGAACTCCAGTCTGACTGGATCAGTAGAGGAACTATCTGTGGAGCATCCCACGTTGATCTTGGGGAGGAAGGAATAAAAAAAAAAAACAAAAACGATACAAATTACTTCAGAGCAACAGGCCTTGAAATGATTCACCACTTCATTATTTTCTTGAGAGTCCATTTTCCTGGGAACTGTCTTGCTGAAATATTTAACACCGTAAAATTCTGTTTTGCCTAACTGAGTAATATCATATATTACCTTCAAATAATAATTTTTTCATAAAGAACCTCAAAAGGCCTCATAAAAAATTTATTTTCCCTCATTTTATAAAAAGCTAGGAAGTGGGTAAGGCAGAGGCTGGTATGGATTCCAAATTGTACCTCTGGCCTACTTTCATAGCCAAGCCAAGCAAATCGTGATGAAAAGACTGTTTCCTGACTTCTAACCATTAGCCTTTTTTTCAGTCTGCTAGATGGGAAGACTTCCATGCTTTCAAGTAAATAAACTAAAACTTAATTAAATAAATGCACGTAATTCTTTCTGTGTATTTTTTCCCTCTTGCAATTGAGATTACTATTTTCTTGCTGTTGGAGCACCCAGATATATTTATATTTATAGTTTTTATTGTTGAACTTACTCCTTGTACCTTTTGATGAATAAGCTATCAACGTTAGATAAACTTTTCAACTATAGGCATTTGTTTCTACTCAGATCCTTCTGGTAACAGAACAGGGCCACAGGTGTTATTTTTTTATTAACATTTAAAGCATACATTTAGAAAATACACGAGGTTATTTAAGGAACTTAAAATTAAACTAGAAAACATAACAGAAAGTTTAAAATAGATACAGAATAATTTCTCTATGAAAGTGTCATTTGGTCTTTACATTTTTTAAGATTTTATTTATTTATTTGACAGATACAGTGAGAGAGGAAACACAAGCAGGGGGAGGGAAGAGGGAGAAGCGGGCTTCCCACTGAGCAGGGAGCCCCTGTCCCAGGACCCTGAGATCATGAACTGAGCTGAAGGCAGACAGCTTATTGACTGAGCCAAGAGGCGCCCCAAGGTCTCTGACCTTTGAGATGCAAGAAACAACTCTAATTTAGAGGCTACTGAGAGTTAAACTAAAACAAATATTCAGAATTTTGTTGATGCAGTCAGGCTCTATTGTCAGCCTTCCCAAAGGTAGCTAGAGATTTCATCTAGGAAACAAGTGTTTTTGAAATTTGGTACTATGGAATGCTGGCACAATGTATCCTTGGTTCTGCTGATTTTATTTAAGTTTTTGAAATTCATAAAAGTTTTTCTTTTATACATTATTAATTTGCTCTCTTCCAAATGATAAGGAGTCCATGAATATTAATGAAATACACAAAAATTATAAAAATAGTGTAGTGTTATTTTATCTGTAACATTCATGGCACCATGATAAATCTTGTATAAATGTACTGGCCTGGTATAACAGTAGTTACATTGACTGGATCTTAAGTAACACACAAAAATTGTGAAAACAATCATACTAAAATAGTATGGCCCTTTTCATTTTTATAATGTTTAAAATTATTTCAACACCTTCCCATCATAGTAGGTAGGGAGATTATGTCATAAATAAAGGACAAAAAATTCAGAAATAAACCTTAGTAGGATAGTTGATTCTGCTAATAAAAATGATTTGTGATGTGAAACCTCTTTTGTCCTTGCACAAAAATGGAAAGTCATAACGTATGAAACTATTGGAGATTTTCCTTCTCTTTCCTGGCTTTTTGTTCAAGATAAAATGTGAAGCATTTCTGATAGAACAGAGTCAAGTACCTCAAATTGTATGATGGTGTTCTCATTCACATCCAGGTCACGAGTGGTAATGGAATGCTCACCAACTTCATTTGAAACAAACACCATAGCTGAATCTTCCTCGCTGTTATGGAAGGAAACAACAAGAAATCTGTTTGGACAAAAGTTCATTGTGATTTGTATGGAGGAATGGTTTTATTTTAGGGTCTCAGTTAAAGACTCACGGCGCTCCTTTTGAAGAATATGGACAATAAAGGCCAATGTTACCACCAGGATAGAAAAACCAATTGTCTTCTCTGGGTCCAAAGTCAAATGTATCCAGAAGCATCGGAGGGTTGTGTAGGTTATTCCCATCAATAATGAAGTCATCAACAATCCAGATTTCTTCTTTCTTGCCTAAGGCATTTTTGGGTTAAAAAAAAAAAGTTTTTCCAATGGTGAAAATCGAGGGACATTTTTGTTGATTGGAAGAAAGGAAAGGACAGAAGGGAGTCAGTAACAACAGGTTAAATATATGCCTTCCAGACAAAGAAACACAAACTATACAACACGTCTTTATAGAGATTCAAGCATAGAAAAATTAAGCTGTCAGTCATATTCTGTTGACAGAGCAGGGAACAGCCTCACTGATTCCAGAAAGCTGAGATGGTTTGTGAAATTGTGCTCCCCTTCTCATCACAGTGGTATGGTGCTAGAGACTGCAATGTGATTTGAGTTAGTTTTCCTGGTTTAGGAGACTCTGTAAGATATATGAATCTGTGAGCACTGGGGTCAAGCCTGCAGATTTAAGGCTGAGGTACACTAGGGGACTTGAGGAGCATCTCATTACCTTTTAGAGTCAACTCATGACTTAGCATCATGCTACGGTCAGGCTGAAGGACTATGGTCATGAAAACACTGGCCTGGGGCATAATTTTATTTAATTGTTAAAACTACACAGAAGAAAATACTCTGTGTTATACACCATTTTTTGATGCTTTTCAAACCTTGTATGTTTATTTGAAGATATGTGAGACTATCCAAAAAACTAGTAAAATCACTCCCCAGGCTGTCACAGAATTTGATTCAGCAACCCAGGCTGGGTGTTGAAGGAAGGTACCCACTGAGCAGGGAGGACGGCAAACCCAGGCTGCCTTTGCAAGGCGTTGTTTGGACTCAGGGAAACAAGGAGGTAAGACCATGCCAAGTGGAATCGGCAACATTCCTCAAGGTTGCTTCTTCACTGATTTCTACTTTGATTACAATTCTTACAAAAAATATATATATAGGGGCACCTGGGTGGCTCAGTGGTTAAAGCCTCTGCCTTCGGCTCAGGTCATGATCTCAGGGTCCTGGGATCCAGCCCCGTATCAGTCTCTCCGCTCAGCAGGGAACCTGCTTCCCCCTCTCTCTCTGCCTGCCTCTCTGCCTACTTGTGATCTCTCTCTCTCTGTCAAATAAACAAATAAAATCTTAATATATTTATTTATATGTATATATTATATATAATATGTATATTATATACACACACATATGATCTATAAATAGGAGCCTGTAGAAATAACCCGATTATTTAAATGAAGTCACGTGTGTGTGTCTCTCTCTTTCTCTCTCTCTCTCATCCTATTGCTATTCTAATTCTAGTAGCTTTCTTCTCTTTTCTGGTTTTAGAAGCAGCTGGTGAAAACAACAAAGAAAAATCAGGTAAGCATTCCAATCATAACGTGAAGACAATGATCCTTTGGATTGTGAAACTTGGTTGTATTTACTTATTTATTTACATTTATTTGGTGATTATAAAAGATTATTTTTCGGTTCATAATAAGTTAAAAGCATTTTTTTTGGCTTATTAGTTATAAAGTAAATATTCAGGTTAAACTTTAGAGCTAGTGGTACATTTTTCTTACTTATTTCTGTGTTACCTCTGCAAAGAACCTGCTTAATGGGATATCTCCATGCTTACTCAGGCCATTAAATGCATGATTTGATAGAGTCTGGTCCTTCATAATTGGCAGTTAATAGAAATATTGGAAGCAAGAAAACATTACAAATTTGTAAAATCATTTTCTGTAACCGTCTGGAAATGCTGTTAAATTATACATTCATTTTAACTTATCATGGAAGCGGGGGTACGTGATGAGAATATTTTATCTAAGGCACTTTCTGCTTGGTTTGAGTCCCTGTCACTTTGTCATGGTATTTTGCCGCAGTGTTGTTCTGTCTCACTAATGAAATGCCACACTCAGAAGAACTATTTATTTCGAAATGAATTCTGCAGGAATGTAGTTACAATTGATGAGTGACTAATGATAATGCTAATTTTTTTTTAAGATTGTATTTATTTATTTGGGAGAGTGTGCTCATGAGAAGGGGGGGCGGAGGGAGAAGCAGGCTCCTTCCTGAGCAAGGAGCCCGATGCAGGACTCGATCCCAGGACCCCGGGATCATGACCTGAGCCGAAGGCAGGTGCTTAATAACTGAGCCACCCAGGAGCCCCGATGCTCAATTAGTTTTTAAAAACCTTAGCTCTGTAAGAGGCTTTTGCTATATTTACACCATCAAGAGAACTTACGAGTCAAATACAAAGAGATGCTAAAGATACATAAAGGTAAATATTCCCTGAGACTCCTCTAGGTAAAATGTGCGTTACGGACAACGAAACTGCTCAGTTGACAAACACTCCCTCCGTGTCTCAGAAACAGACATGTTAAATTGCCAGTCGGTTTGGATCATAGGAGAGTAAGTGCATTCTTACCATTATTATAAGGTTGCCAGAGTCTGAACCTTGTAGCGTTGGTCTGGGCAGTATATGGCAAGGGAACATTCATGAAAAGTATGTTGGTCGTCTGAGGGAAGTAAAATTCATCCATCAGGTGCCAAGTGATTCCCCCATTGATGGAGAATTGTAACAGAATAGAGTGAGACCTCTCTGGGGTTCCTAGAGAGAAGACACCACAGGCATAAAACATACTGTGATAGAAGCGGGGAAACGGTATGTTCTAAGACTATCCTTTTGGCATCGATGCATAAGCTGACTTGTATTCTCACAGGCGCTTTAGAGTCCAAAATGCTTTGGAGGCAACTTAAAGCGATGTCAGGTGGGGCTTTCTGTACGACTGTATCTCAAAACGCACAGCAGATCTCAGATTTTCACACAACAGTATCTCCCTCTCTTTCTCAGATATGAACACATATCTTACTGTATTTCATTTAGGAAATCCTAAATACATCAGAGAATTTTACTTCTGCGGGCATCACAATTTTATAAACAAACATTTAAATCTCAGCAGGCAAACAAAAATCTACTTGCAAGTTTATTATACCCAAAGGGCGTTATTTGTCGAGGAAATGATTTAGTTAATACAAAAGGTCCTAATGGCAAAGAGTTGTCTTTTGGGGATTCACATCCATAAAAGAAAATCCAAAATGTCCCTAAGTTAAATTTTTAAAATTTAAAACTCTTACACCTAGGAAGTAGTGGTGGGAAAAAGACTCGGGGACATAATGATAAATTTAGCTACCATAGAATTAGTATGATTACTACAGCTATGCGAAATTTTTGCAAAATCAGTACTTATCTTACCCTTACATTAAGATGAACTTACATCATAGAAGCACATCTACAAACATTTATTTACTCAAATTTATGTCCACTCTTCCATGTAACAGAATTTATGGGCCTCAAATCCATCATTTCTTTGTGGGGGAGGAATTGTGTAAGGCAAGGGGGGAGTTCTCTCAAAGGGAAATAACAAATTCTACCCATGGAAATGACCTACCTTTGGCTATAAATCTAAGTGAAAACTGGACATACATAGTGTTGGCACAGTCTAGATCTCTTGAAATAAGCATCCTCAGTCCTTCCTGAAAACACAGACATATACGTTAAATAACCTTATTTCACATATACGTTAAACAGCCTTATTTCATCTGCGGAATTATTTTCCTTTGACTTTTATACACCTAACTTGCATTAGCTAAGTAATAGATTCATACACATAAACGATCCAGAAACAGCGCCGGGTCTGGTTGAAAAGGAAAGATGGATTATTTCCACTTTCTTAAGCCTTTCATTTCTTATGACTGCATGACCCAGTTTCATTGTCTCAACTCGATGTCCCACCTCACTGTGACTTTTATAAAAAGCAGTGCAAAAAGGACAGCATTATCTATCTGCAGGCCTTTTAAAAAAGTAGCCACCTCTGACCACAGCCCGCCAGGAGAGGAGTAATGAGGAAACAGATGGAAAGTCTCTGTCAAGTGCTCCTGCTGGAAGTTGGGAACTAATAGGTAACTTTTTCAGTGTTCTGAGGAGTCGCAGGGACTTACTACTCCTTCGTGCACTCTGACGGCGCTGGGAAGCTCTCATTCAGGCTGACACAACACCCACCAGTTAGTCAAGTTAAATAAGGCATAACTAAGTGTGTCCCCATGCCTTGACTGTAACTGCTCACGCAGAGAAGCCAAAGAGGGAAGAAAGCGAACACATTAGCTTTGGTAATTTTTTCTGCTAATTAACTATTTCTGGTTGCCTGGGATTGACAGCCCCAGAGCTTGTTTTCTCTGTGTGCACACAGGACTGCAGGGACAGCCAGTAAAATAGAATTTCACTATGCAAGTGTCCTAAGGTGCAAATAAGCCTTGTAGGGTCTTAGCTGTGACTTCTGAATGAAGTGACTCTTCCGTGACATAGGACTGTGTGATACTGAGTGGACACTGGAGTTCTTCCTTTCCTGATTTATTCATTTATTTATTTGAGAGAGAGAGAGACAATGAGCAGAAAGGACAGAGGGAGAGAGAATCTGAAGCAGGCTCCCCGCTGAGCAGGGAGCCAGAGGTGGGACTCGATCCCAGGATCATGACCTGAGCTGAAACTGAGAGTTGGATGCTTCATCAGCTGTGCCATCCAGGTCCTCTTGGATTTCTTAATTGTCAACTAACAAACACCACGTGTAATTTTAGGTAGAGAAAGCAAATTTGTCCTCTTTTTCTTATTATCCAGCACAAAATCTCCAATAACCGAAAAGCTTTAAATAGAACTAATTTTGTAACAGCAACCATATTACTGAATGCCTATTAACATGCTAGGTTCTAAACCAGACACTTTGCTCCTCCTTTAACGTACATCACCCTCGGGAGGGCAAGATATTATTCTCTTTATGATGCCGAGAAGGAGACTGGAACTCAGAGACAGTAACTTGCTCAAGACTGCCCAGCTTCAAAGTGTTGATGGCAGAATTCGAGCCCAGATGTGTCAGACTGTGAAACTTATCCTCCATCCTTCAAAGGATACCAGAGTTTCATTTACTAAATCTTCTGGTTTTGGGAGAAGAAAGCCAGATAATGCGAAATTTAGAGTCTGAGGATCATTTAATACGGTCGCAAAAAAGTAGCGGCACGTGTACCTGTCCCTGAACTTCAAAAAGCATCAACTCAAACTTCCAGGATTGAAGGTTGTGCTGTAAAAGCCTTACCCTAATAACTCCCTGCCCTGCTCAGTCTGTGACCCCTAGTCCATGCCTGTTCATGTCTCACTGTCGAGAGACACTCTCTCCCTCGTACCTTGGCAGGCACAAAGCCTTGAATGGTTTTACGGTTTGGTGCCACGTGGAGGTCGAGGTGATGAGGTTGAAGTTCTTCGACTTGCAAGGCTTCGAGGCGGCTAGTTGGTAGAACCGGCTAATAAAGATCCCTTGCTAACATCAAGTTAAGGGAGTGTGATGACTCTTCCCCCTTGATGATGGAACCCAAGTATGAAGTTGTTCCCATGCGAACAATCAGCCACAAAAGCACCACTGCACACCGTGTCTTGTAGGAATGGTTATGTCCAAAGTGGGCATGAGGAAAGTATCTTTCATGATTGCAGTATTTGCTTGTAGTTCAGCACTTGATATTAATTACATGGTGGAAATGTGGAAATGTCAAGCCCTGCTTCTGTGCATATTCTAGTCCACACGGATAGGTTTCCTTTCTCATCCCTTTTCCAGGCTCATTAATCCATTTGTGCTAAATGTGCAAGTTCTTTGGCATCCAACAAGCTATTTGAATAGCCGATCGTACTCCTGAATCTATAAACGTTAAAGAGAGACTATCACTTCCTTCTTAACGAAAGAGTGCCTTTCTAGGTCAAACTGCACCCTACTGAATGGCCCCCGCTAAGCCCTCTCTATCTTGCAGAGCTGAGAGATAATATGTCTAATACAGATAATGCTTGGCTGCTCTTGCATTTGGATGGCTAAAGGGAAAATAGAAAATACCGTGTGTTGTCTTCCTCCTTCACAGGATCTAGGGACCAGGTTAATTCACTGCTTAAAAATTTATCAGGTAAAGATATTTAAATCATGGAATTCATGGGGCTCCTGCTTTTTGGTCTTGTCAATGCTGCAAGCAGATAGGAGGAGAGCTAGTGGTAATTACAGCTAACACTTCTGAGAAGACTGAAAAACACACACGTGAAAACCAGCAGTTTCCATCCTGAAACGTCCTACCTCAATTTCTTTGGCCTCTCAGAGCTCTTAGGGACTAGTATATCTCTCCGATCTCCAAGTGTTTTTTTCTCTCTCTCACCCAAACTTGAGACAAATTTGGTATTTAAACAAGGAGGTAGGCAGCATCTATCAGCTATAACTGAAAAGTTCCATCAGGCCCCTGGGTAACTCAGTCGGTTAAGTGTCTACCTTTGGCTCAGGTCATGATCCCTGGGTCCTGGGATCGAGTCCTGCCTTGGGCTCCCTGCTCGGTGGGGAGTCTGCTTCTCCCTCTGCCCCTCACCCTGGCTCTCTTTGCCCCTCATCTTTGCTCTCTCTCTCAAAAAGAAATAAGCGAAATTTTAAAAGAAAGAAGTTCCAGGGTATCTATTCCTCTAAGCGTTAGATGTTAATCATGAAGGCTGTATAGGAACCCATGTGGATTTTTGTTACAGGTCTCACTGCAGCCCTGTATCAGCTGACTTCCCCTTGCCCCATGGCATGTATTCACACGGGACGGTGTGCCAACCAGTACAGTGCTTCATACACTTGCTTAACTCTCTCTCACCAGACATCTAGGTTGAAATACAAAAATAGACTAACAATGTTTGAGAATGCTATTTCACTTGACTCAAACGTTTGGTTTTCTTAAAGTCACCAAAGGGTTCTATTGGCCGGAGGAAAAGGAAAAAAAAGAGAGAAAGGAAAAAGCAAAGACCTTTTCTAAAATCATTTTTTACAGTTCTGTAAGTTATATATATTCAATAACACAAAATGCTACGCTCTAGAAGATTCTAGAAATTGCATATGCCTACTTTGTGTGTGTGCGCGTGCATATATATAAACGTATACATATTTTATATATGTATATAATTGCAGCAGAAAGTAAGGAAGGTCTGATCACCAAAGCAGAAGGAAGACTGTATGCCTAAGTGATCCTGAAGAATGATGATGCTGAACAGAGGAGGAATGTGGTCTGGGCTGGAAGACAATAGCTATGTATAAAGTAATAAACACTGTCTGAGCCCACCCAGAAACGCATTTGTGTGGAGCAGTGAGGGAAGGAAGGAATCCCAGTAGCAGAGTAGAGAAGCAGAATCTTATCTGACCCCTTTAAAAATAAGCGACGTTCCCGATTTGATGGTTTCACCATTCAGGTTGCCCCTCTCGGCACCGTACACTTCAGGCCAAAGGTCGGGATGGAGGTTCCCGTTGAAATCATCCTTAAGAATCGAGGGCAGAGGAATGATGGGCACACAGTAGGCTCCACCAAAGCCCCGGTCACACCTAAGAGAGAAGAAGGCATTATTTGTCGGGAGTTCAAAAGCCGTTTTCGTTTTCGCATCAAGAAAGAGACCGCCGGGTTTATTGACTTACACGCAGCGGCCGGAATCGCAGATCCCTCGTCCCGAGCAGAGCCAGGGGCAGCCCGAAGCCAACACAACGTTATCGATAGCCCATGCGTCAGCCCCCAGGGTGTAGTTGGACTGAATCCATCTGAACCGGGTCCTGGGAGACCTAACAGAAGAAAACACACGTGGTTCGACAGGCACCCTTGAAAGCAGGAGAACGGTTCCCTTAACTCCCCTTTTGCTCTGAAGAGCCCTCCTCCAAGTTCCCGTTCCGTCTTCTTGGAGACACTTAGTTCTCACACCAAGTGTTGGATGTTCTTTCCTGCTGAACCCACCACCAAGAGGGTAGAAAACATGCTTTGTCAATATTTCACCCTTCCTTTCATACAGGTGTCTCCTAACATGCCCGCGAGGGGAAAGTTATCTCGGACTAGCGATTTATCGTGTGATTGAACCACACGCCAAATACGGGGTTTTGCTTTCAGGCTTTCCTGCCATCCAGGACAAGGAAAGAGGCAGAATGGATGAGGCCCATGAGGAAAAGCTGAATCTTACAAAGTTCTGGCCGTGAGGTCCCTGCACTACTGTCCCTAGCTGTTTTCTGAGACGGGAGATGGAAATCCCAGGCAAGTTCTGCCTCCACGTTGGTGCCTGAGGTCTGGCTTCTGAAAGGCGAGGGCCAGAACCATGGGAGGCACGCCCACATTTTCCATTCTGTTTGCAATCTGCTATTTGGAATACACTGTCAGAAGATCACCTTATCCAGAAATGTACGCAGCCTGGGCCAGACCACAGTAACAGTCCCTCACTTAGGAACAGACTGCAAAGCAGAAGTTGGTGAGTCACTTTTTTGGATTGTGGAACCCAGTCTCCTTGAAGTTGAAAGTCAATAGTAACAATTCCAGGGCTACTGTTTCCAGACACAGGTTCTCCCTCAGTGCAACACAGCTGCTGGTGTGGTGGCTTTAAAAGGGAAATCTAGGGACCATTGGGATGGCTGGGTGACAGACACTGGGGAGGGTATGTGCTATGGTGAGTGCTGTGAATTGTGTAAGCCTGACGATTCACAGACCTGTACCCCTGAACCAAATAATACATTATATGTTAATAAAAGAAAAAATAAACGGAAATATTCTTATCATAAAATGGCAATCACTGCTCCATGGAACACACTTCCAGTGATTCCCCAATGAATGGAATGTCAAGGCCGAGCTGCAGAATGCCTTCCCTTCTCACAGGCCCTTTTCACCAGGACAGGCTCTCCTCACTATTCAGTTCAGAGATGGGCCCCTCCAGGAACCTCCCTCAGATCCTCCTAAACTCAAATCGGTGGTACCCCTCTCCCCTACGCCCCTCATTTCAATAACATCCCTGAGTATTATCAATGTCACCATTTTATATGCTGGTGTCAACTTGCTCATTTGTAATAGAATTCTAAAACACAGTAGATAGTCAATAAATGTTTGTTGAATAAAAATAAAGTGAATAGGGACACCTGGGTGGCTCAGTGGTTTAAAGCCTCTGCCTTCGGCTCAGGTCATGATCTCAGGGTCCTGGGATCAAGCCCCACATGGGGCTCTCTGCTCAGCAGGGAGCCTGCTTCCCCCCTCCCCCACCTGCCTCTCTGCCTACTTGTGATCTGTCTCTCTCTGTCAAATAGAAAAATAAAATCTTAAAAAAAAAAAAGGCGAATAAATGCTACCAGTAAGCACTCTTTAAAGCTCTGGGCATCCGCAGGAAACCATTTGAGGTTCAACGCTGAAATGCTTTGGTTTCCTGCATTTTTTTCCCTGCCACTTGGTGGTACATCTCTGAATCAGAATCAAATCAGCAAAATGGAAACTACTGTATTTAATTCTAGAGAGCGTTTAACCCAAGTTGCTGGAGGTTCGTGCCAGAGCTGAGAAGCCAATAGGGGCGGCGAGGAGACCCGTGCTGAGCAAAGCTGGGAAGCCGCTACAAGTCTGAGGCTGGAGGGATACTGTTGCTGGTGCCCAGGGGCCAGAGTGCGGGGGGCGATGGGGTGATTCCGGGGAGCGGGAGCCACTGAAGTTGGCCAAGATGCTCTTGAGACAGAAGGAACGGGAGGGATACCCTGTTTTATGTCTGTTTCCACTCTGATTATCTTGCCAGGTTCTGGCACTAGTCTATGCGGAAGCCAGCAGATGCAGGAGCCTGGTAAATGCAGCCTGCAGAGGCCAAACTGGCCGTAACCCAGAACAGAGCAGTGGCAGGGCAAGGCAGGAAACTGAGGGGAGCAGTCCCAGGACGGCACGATCTCTAACCAGCCACCCCAGGATACACCAGCTCCTGGGAAGATCCCCAAATTATCCCAATGCCTAAACCACAAACCTGGGAGCCTGCTGTAAGCCCACTCTTGAACGTGATCTGAAATCCCAGGGAGGGGAGGAGAGACGTAAAAACAATATGAATGTTCTGAAGGAACCATCTTTTTACTTTCACTGTGGTACTGAGAATAAAGAAAAAAAAAAAAAAGAGGGGCGCCTGGGTGGCTCAGTCATTAGGTGTCTGCCTTCTGCTCAGGTCATGATCCCGGGATCCTGGGATGGAGCCCCCCCGTTGGGCTCCCTGCTCAGAGGGGAGGCTGCTGCTTTCTCTCCCACTCCCCCTGCTTGTGCTCCCTCTCTCGCTCTCTCTCTGTCAAAAAATAAATAAAATAATAAAAAAAAGAAAAGAAACTAAGGCTACTGTTCTTCCACGTGCGATGATTTCACATACTCCTTCACGTGAACACATAACAGTCTGATTACTGGATAGATACTTATTTTTACAACAGAACAAGACTATTTGTACAACTGGGTCTGGTGGGCAGGCTTTCGGTTGCCGGAGAACAGAAAAGTAAAACTTTTGGAACTCACTAACACACTAAAAAATTGCAACCCCACACACCTTGAACCCCCGCCCCCGCACCCTCCGCGCAGACTCCCTGCATAATTACTGTGAGAGTGTCACAGAATTGCCAAGTGGAATCACAATTATTTTCACGTGAGGGGAGAGGAACCTAACGTTCTGACATGAAGCCACACGGCAATTCTCACATGGTGGAGAGTGGAAGGTAGACGGTGATCCGCTTCCAATTCTGGAATCTTTCTGAGGTGTACACGGAACTTTCTGTGTAGTGCAGGCAGCCAATGGTGGGAGGCACACACTCCTCGGTGACCAGATGCCAGTCCCTGCCGTTGTTTAGAGAATACTGGAGCTGCACGCTGTGGGCCTCACTGAAGGGCTTGCTGCAGCCCATGCTCATTTCGAACTGCAGGAAGGTTGACGCCGACACGTGAAAGTCCCAAGTCTCGGCGTAACGAGGTTTTCCTGCAAAAGAAAAAAAAAAATAGAGAAGTTGAATGGTAGCATATAATGGTCCTTTCTTTGCTTATTGGGCATTTGCGCTTGGAACGACCGTTCAGGAGCAAACAAGAACTCTGTCTTATCTGAAGTGACTTTTCATCCCACAGTAACTGCTTTCATTTGGTTGGCAGAGGCTTGGACCATGGAAGGCTGCTAATCTGGAAAGCGTGACCATTTTGGAGAGGTTTTTATCTGCCAGTTCTGCAAATTATGAGACATGGGAATGTCTTCCGAGAGAGATTTTATTACTCTGCTTTTAGGAGACCTTATTAGATCACGCATGAAGGACAGTTCAAAGGCAAGCGGCCGCAGGATGCACCGCGTGATCTCAGAGGTCAATCCAACTCCGCTTTTCCAGTCTCCCTCAGCCCAAGCGGTTATGTACACAGGTTTGCATTACAGAGTCTCCTCTTGGCTTTTAGTTAATTTAGTCCTCTAGTTAATGAAATAGTCTCCCTTTATCTGGTGAAAATATATACCTATGTTTCCAGCGAATATCAGAGCAGTATCCATAGAGAGGCAGTCAATACCGACTTGACCTCCTTGTATTCGGTACCAGCTGGCTTGCAAATCTATGGAGCCATCAAATTTGTCTTGAAACCCAGTTTGAGAGCTGTCATTCATTCCTATAAGGACATCATCCAAGGCCCACTGGGCTGAATGCTTTCCTGAAATCCGATGAATAAAGGCAGTTAGAGAAAGTTTGTTATCTAGCCATATGAATATCTTTATGACTACGCTTTTACATCAAATTGTCTAGGAAACCGAGAGCAAATTACAAAGCATCCGGTACAACGCGGTTTTAACCGTACGCTCTCAAGGCCACCGGGAAGGGTGGAGTGAGCGGTGACTTGCCATGTTGGGGTTGCCACCATCGGAAAGCTGTGGCGGGGGTCTTCGCCTCCCGTGGCAGGTCAATGGAAATGATCTGTGGCTCCAGAAATGACATGAAGTCCAACTCTCGAAGCAAATGCCAGAGTATCCCGTTGTCATTTGAATACTGAACAACAAGCCCTGAGTTAAAAGACATAAATCCAGTTACTTGGACAGCTTTCCTGGAGGCAAAAAAGGGCGAGGAACAGTATTTTTTAAATGGCAAGACTGCAGAAGAAACCTCAAATTGCATCCCATAGAACGAGGGCACATTCATCTAACTTCCTAGGAATGAATTAGTAGACCTGAAGGCCCATCAATTCCTTGACAGTTTCTAGCGCACCAACTCCCAGGAAACGGAAGACGAAGAAGGAAAAAAAAAAAATAGAAACCAACATAAGCTCTTTTAAAGACTACTCATCTTTGTATGAGTGATGAATGGGCTGGTAAGGAGGACATAAAAATCCACAGCAGATCATGTATTTGAATTTTAGATTCTGTCCGGAACATTACCAAGTCCCATCTCATTATTATATACTCAGAAGAAGTATCTCAATTTCCCCAGCACAAATCAAGTAGAGCTTTTTTCCTGCCGAAGCACCAGACAGTAAGCAGGGCCCAACCTGAAACCCCGCTACACAGAAGGATCCTTTCACTGGATCACCTTCCTACTTTGGCAGGCTTTGGTTATGAAGCTGGAATGAGGTCAAATTACTAACAGCAAAGCAGGGGGCACCTGGGTGGCTCATTTGTTAAGTGTCTGCCTTCAGCTCAGGTCGTGATCTCAGTGTCCCAGGATCAAGTCCCGCCTCAGTCTCCTTGCTCGGCGGGGAGTCTGCTTTTCCCTCTGCCTGCTACTCCCCCTGCTTATGCTTCTACTCTCCCTCTTTTTGACAAGTAAGTAAAATAAAAATCTTAAAAAAATAAAAAAATAGAAAATTCACTCCCATTCAACATTAGTTCTACTCTCCTTTCTGCATCAAACCTTTCCTTCTTTATCCAACCCATCTACCCAACGTCCCTCCTCCACCTGTTACCACAGTGACATGATTTAGGGACCTGCACATTCAAGTTACAGGACCATACGCACTGCACTACCTCTCCTGGCAACTTTCTAATTTTAATTTTTTCTTTTTTTTAAGTAGGCTCTACACCCAGGATGGAGCCCAATGTGGGGCTTGAACTCACGACTCTGAGATCGAGACTTGAGCTGAGATCAAGAGTCAGACCCTTAACTGATTGAGCCACCCAGGCACCTCGAAACTCTTTTTATTTTAAAAGAGGACAGGGAAAAGGTAAGGTTGAATGCAAAGAGGACAAAATTGCTACTGATGGGAATCAACAGGGTATCTATCGTGTTGTTATTGATGGGAAGGGCGGAGGGCTTTCCCGGCATCTAACTGCCTATTCCTACGACTGGCACCACATTCTCATAATAATGACTGAGGATACTGAAGTACTTCGAGTTCCCAGAAATTATGTTCAGGAAAGTTCTATTTGTTACACTAATTTTGTTATATCTCAACCTTTTCGGAAAATTTTAAATCATTAATGAAACATACGGTAACTTTCTAATTTCCCCATTACTGACTGCGGGAGTGTTTCAATCCCTTTATCATGCTAGGCAACAAAGAGTTCACTAAAATTAAATTTCAGGAACTGTTAGGATAAAATACAGAACCCAAAGACAGCCTTTTAAGGCTAATGGTTAGCACATGAGATTATTGTCACTGCATCTGACAAGGGAGGATGCCAGGAACAACAATGACTAAAACGCAAAAAATTAGAACTCTCAGGAGAATTAATCTTACCGTATTTAAAACAGAAGAAACCATCATTTATAATGAGAGGATAAAGATAGCTCAAAGAATAGGAACGCTCTGGGGAGAGAGCATGATGGATCTAAGTGTAGAGATTGGCAGTTAAAGCTTCAGTGGGTGGCTATAGACCCATGAGTTGGAGGAAGTCAGTCACAGTAAAGTTCATGAAGAAAACGGAAGGTAGTCCGTTTCTAGTCTTTATTCTAGTTAAGCTGAGGAACTTCTGGCAGAACTCCAGTCTCCAACCTTTGATGTTTGTTCAAAATATGTCCTATTGGCTTTTAATGTGAATTTGGGTGGCTGAGAGAGCCAGACACTTCAAAATTTAGTTTTTCTTGTGGCTGTTAATTTGTGTTGATATGGTTTATATTTAATAAGATATGAGACAGAGAGAGAATAATTTAGATTATTCTTAAGGTAGATTACAGTACCAGAAAGGAAGCATCACTGAGAATAAAATCTCATTAGCTAGTCCTTTCTAGTACCTTCTACTCAAAGGATGGTCCAAGGACCAGCACCTGAGCCACCTGGTAACAGGCTCTACCTGTGGTCGGTATAAATACGTCCACAAATTATGCTTCCCTTCAAAAAGTGGAGTCTAATCCCCCCTTTTTTGAGGGTGCTGCTGAACTTAGTAACTTGCATGCAATATAGAGAATATGATAGGAATGACAGTGTGTGACTTTTGAGACTAGGCCATAAAAGGCTCTGCACGTTCGTCCTGTGTCTCTCTCATGGATCTCTTGCTCTGAAGAAAGCCGGCTGATAGGTGGTCGGGACGACGCTCAAGCAGCCTATGGACATGTCCCACCCAGTGGGCAACTGAGGACTCTTGCTATGGGCCACGTAAGTAATCATCTTGGAAACAGATCCTCCAGCCCTGCTTGGGTCTTTCCAGGACTGCCCCTTCTTCTGGCTTTTATCTTGTCTACAACCTTATGCAAAATCCTCAGCCAGGACCACCCGGCTCAGCCGCTCCTGCATTCCTGACTCCTAGAAACTAGAAGATAACTGATGTTCGTTGTGCTAAGCCACTCAGTTTTGGAGTCATTTGCTATGCAGCATACCACCCCGAGTCCTGCTGATTCAGAGCCTGCCTTTGAAAGCTTCCTAGAGGATTCAGATGGACATGAGAAGCACGACTCAAGGGGTCCATATTACATTTGGTTTCTGCTTGCAGTCTTTCTCCTCAGCAGCTTTTTTGGGAGGGACACGACCAGGTCTGCAGAGATTAGGACCCAATCCCAAAAGACAATAAAAGAGGGCCTCCAGGCAGTCTGAAACAATGGGGGAGTGCAAGAAAAGGAAATAGCAGTATCTCTGTTTTATGTAAACTGCTGAGCCCCATTAGCTGGGTCACCTGACACACTGCACATCTGAAAACACACACACACACACACACACACACACACACAAAAACAAACAAACAAACAAACAAACTAACCCAAGCCACTTTAGCTCATCTCCCAAGTGTTTCGGGCATGTACCACATTTCTCTTTTTAAATTACAACCCCATGTTCGTTCTGCCCAGTCTTATTGAAAATAGCCTAGTTTCGATTTTAATTCCAAATATGTAAATTAATGCTTCAGCTTGAGTAAGTAAAAAAAAAAATCTGTACTTTCATCAACTGGAAGAGATTGGTTCAAGGATTTAGGCAGATTTACATTTTAACAACCAGTTTTCAATAAAAGGCTGAGAAATGCCTGTGGGATGTGAATTACACGGCTAGCAAGGAGTTCGAGAAAACAGCTCAAGAGTAGTGAAGAAAAAGCTGCTTGTTCCTAAACGGGTCCTCAGGGAATCTGCCCGGCAGGGCAGGCAACAGTATTTGTCGTCAGAGGTTAAGTGTGGAGCAGAACTTCATCTCTAAGACAGGTGGATATTTCCCAGTCTATTCTGGTCAGTTTTTTTGTTTTTTATTTTAAGCTCATATCCAGAGATCTGTAATTTTTAGAAGAGTCACGGTTCCAACCACCAAGTATTTTATAGTAATTTTATTACAAAGGCTAAAGAAACTATTAACACGCTCTACCTCTCCAATCAGAAAATAAGATCGTCAGGACAGGACCCTGTCGTCAGTACACCTCAAAGTTCCCGCCTCTGCATGGGCGGAGCACATGTTCTAGAAATACTTCTGTGTTTTGAACTTCTCATTTCTGTGGGGCGAGCTTGTAAAAATTTAAATCAGATGATGTCGTCGCCTGGGCTCAAGGCCTTCAGCTGGTGTCCCTGACCCATGGACTCCGACCCTAGCTCCGTACCGGGGCTAGCGAGGCCCCACATGCCTGGGCTGCTGCCCCTCATTCTTGATGCCAAGCCGCAGCAGCCTTCTGTCTGCTCTCCAACATCACAATTCTTTTCCACTTTGTGGTCTCTGCTGCTGCTTCTGACTGGAAAACTCTCCCCGGCCTTATCATGTTGCTGGCTCCTTTCCACCCTTTAGATTTCAATTTAAATGTTACTTCCTCAGGGGGCCCCCCTCCCAGACCACTTTATCTAAATCACAGCTCTCAGCCAACAGCTGTCCATCTCATCAGCTGATTTATGGCCGCCTAGCCGTCCATCTGACATCTTGCCTATTTGTGTGTTTTCTGATTCCTCTCAGTAGGAGGGAAGCACCCTATGGGGCCCGGATTTTGTCTGCAGTGGTATAAGGGCCTCTCTGGTTCTTCTTCCCCTTCTGGCCTGTGGTGGTTTGGACCTCTCGTCCCCTGTGCCACACTCTCTCTTTCCCTCTGTCACACGGCGGGAGACATCCAGAATCTACCCAGCAGCTGCTTCACTATCCCAGGTGCTGGAAGGAGGACCTCAGATGAGCCTCGATGAAAATGTAGCAGAAAGGAGAAATCTTTCCTGTTTTAACCCACTGAGATTTCGAGGGCTGTTCGTAATAGCATGACCTAGCTCATCATGACTGATGTGTCAGGCGTTTGGGGACACGGTATCCACAGCCTAGAACACGTGTGGCCTAGAGTAGACTCTTGAATAGACATTTGTTGAAGAGATTAGGGAACACAAAATGGTCTATAGAAGTTTCTAGACTGCTGCTTCAGTAAATCGATAATCTGTCAATTACTAGACTAAAAGTACTAACATATTCAGAAAAAGTCATGAAAGCTTTCGGTCAGCGACAATATGGCCGAGGACATGTCGGATTGGTCATTCGAGCTCTCAGCAGCTCCACTGACTAACAGGGATGGTGAAGACCAACATGTTATAGACAGTCATGCCTGAGATGATAACAAACTCAGAAGCTACACAACTCATCACGTGCCATTCATGAGATCAAGGTTTGGAGGAGGCCACATCTGAGAAGCCCTATGGGTTTCAAGCTAGGAAAACTTGCATTCAGGGTTCCTTAGGGCATCCCCTGTCTGCCACTTACATATGCTACAAGCCTTTTGCACTTCTTTCAGAACCGAATCACAGAGGCAGAAGATGGTATGGAAGCCTAGAGAAAGCAGAGCTCTGGGCAAGGAGAGAAGCAGGGTGTGGGTGGTTAAGGCGTCCATTCTGGAACAAGCCTCTGTGGTTTGAATCCCTGCTCATCCACTTACTGACTGCATGATCTTGGCTAAGTTACTTGATGTACCTGTGCCTCAGTTTCTACATCTGTGAAACAGGACTAATAATACCTGTGGCAAAGAGGTATGATGAAGATGAAAAGAATTAACAGATAAAACACTTGGAACAGTGCCTAGCATATAATAGGGGCTTAGTAGAAGTTAAGGTTTATCATTGCCAAGAACTGTTTCTTCTACCAAAGGATGCTAGTATTCCCAGAATCTTTATGGGCAGGAAGTAGAGTCTGATGTGCATTCAGTAATGCCCTTGCAAGCAAGGTTTGCAAACCTTGTTTGTTTGCGAATGATGCCCTTGCAAACAAGCTTCTAGCCCCACACTAAATGTAAAAGGCACTGCTATTTTTTCTCCCTATTGAAAGTTATAAAGGAACAGCATTTCTTAAAATGAATATACTCTGACCATAAACAAATATACTCTGATCAAAACAAATATACTCGGACATGATCCATAAGCTTTTCAGGCTTAAGGGTCTAGATGAGGAACCTAAAAGATCATGGTTCTAGGCAGACAGCCATTTAATGATGGAGAAGAGAAGAGAAAAAATGATTCACGGTAGCGATTCAGTTTGCAAAATCCTGGCCAAACTCTGGGAAGGAAAAGGAGTAATTTGCCCACAGTAACTATGATTTCTAAGGACATATAGCAGCTTACCTTCATTTCTAGCTCTTGGTTTGATGCAGGTAATTCCTGAAGTTTTGCTCCCAATTTGTATATAAAACTGAACAAGTCTGTTGGGGGGGGAGGGACAAACTTCAGTTTACTTACAAAAAGAGAAGAAGAAATTTAACCTTTTGTGTTTTTTTTTTTTTTTTAACCTTTTGTGTTTTGACATGTTAAAAAAAGAAAGCTTCTGAAATTCCGAAATGTTACTTTTAAACACAAAGGGCATATGAGAAGTAGAAACTACATAGATTACACAGCAAGCTAATTCTATAACCATTTTAGAAATGGTTACTTAATAACCATTAGTTTTATACTGTAATAATGATTTAAATGAAAAGAAACAGTTGAACTCTACTTCAATGTGACATCTGTTGTAATTCAATGTAATCACTGAAATGCTCATTCCTTAGATCAAGAGAATACTGTTCTTGGAAATTCAGGATGAGGAAAAATCTAACATCAAGAAGCTAAACGCTACATTAGTTTAGGGCCACAAAACTACCTATATTACTGATTTAGAGTCAGACGGTTTACTTTTTCAGAGCTGACGCTCAGTGTGATGTAAATTAAGCCTCAGCCCACAGTAAACCAACAGAGAGGGCCTATGTGACAGGTGCTCCTCCGTGAGAACTCAGAAGGAAGGGGAAAGAGATCGAAGGCAGAAATAAAACGTGGCACAGAACCCCAGATTTTAGTGAGGACAAGGTCTAGAAGTTCCAAATAGTTCTTCAGTTTCCCTTCTTCCGATTCTCAAATAATTTAACTGATAATAATATATGAATAATAATAATGAAAAGTACAGTTTTATTTTGGGTGTGCTACTATTTCATTTTGACCTTA
Organism: Procyon lotor; assembly: GCA_028646535.1. Classification (NCBI taxonomy): domain Eukaryota; kingdom Metazoa; phylum Chordata; class Mammalia; order Carnivora; family Procyonidae; genus Procyon; species Procyon lotor. Next base: position 73,355,482 of record CM053614.1, read on the forward strand.
ATACCAAGCAGTTATTTATTTTACCAGTAGGTGTCAGTGTAGGTATTTTAAATTTCTGGGCAGTTTTTAATAAATGAATACAAATAAATTTCAATCAAATGGAACGCATCATTTCCGGACACAGAATTTAAAGTTGAAAAAAAATCTTCATTTCATCTGGCATATATAAATGCAATAGCAAAGATTCTTCATAGTAACACAGAACTTTAGAAAATCAAGCAAACATACTTTAGACACACAGACTTTGGTGATGTCTGTAGGCTGATTAACGAATTGTGGCATGAATTTTGCAGGAACTGTTCTATTATGGCATTAAAGTTATGCTTCATTTTTTACATATCAGAATCTATTTAGAGAAACCTTGGATTATGTAAATCCTCAATAATGGTATACAGTTTTAGGTTAGACCACAAGGCATGATAAATACTATGTTCACGGAGAAATGTACCAATAAACTCTTTACCTGATATTCCTGGTGTCCAGAGGGACAGTCCTTGCTTCCCTTTTCCCAGGGCCATTGAAGTAGAGAGATTTGCCATCATTAAGTGTCCCACAGCCGGTTCCAACCTGGCCCCCAGTTATCTTGTACCACAGAGGGCTGAGCTTCCCCTCAAACCTATCGAACATCTCACTGTGATTAGGGACATTAGACACGCAGGTTCCTTGTGCAGCTTCCGAGAAAAGAAATACATAGGAGAGAGAGGCTTTGTTGAAACTGTTACATGTTAGAAGGTACATTCAGAGCAGGGGCTAAGGAAGCATTTCCACAGGTGTTAGGGGCATATGGAAATCTGTATCCCACAACTCTGTCTGAAATACAGTCACTGCTACCATTACCAAAAACATTATTCCACCCCTACAATTTTTTATTCATTTGTAGAGAGACAGTAGGAACCACACATTTTCGTGGTTCCTGCTACCAAGAGGAGGTGAAAGCTGAAATCTATTCAGCAAGCTGAAAAATAGATTTTGCCCACCATAAAATTTGCTCCTCTGTTGTCCTTCTATCAGAGGATCAATAAAGAGAGATAATCCCTGATTTAAAAAAGAAACACCCCTGAAACCATTAAGTGGCAGTACTCTTCACTGAAGGCCTGCAATGACATATATTTGTCTTTGGTCAGGAGCCAGATGAAGGGCAGAGCGCTGAAACTCTGGGAAGCAGCCTTTTGAAATTGCTTCTAGGAAAAACTCTAAACAAAATTTTAAAGCTTATAACATTTTCCTCAATTTTGCTCTTTAATTTCATCTCCCTTTTTATTTTTGCTTGTAGCAATAGCCAAGGGTGACTGTGGTCAGAAAATATCTCTCTTGTAAGGTTCTCTTTGAGCTCCCTTGGATTTATCATTTCAGGCACTGATTTCTACTTTGCATGCGTAAAATTATAGCTCTTATAAAAAGCAATGTAATGAGCACAGAGAGTCCCTTGCAGCCATGTGGTCAAGGAAGAGCTTAGGTTTGAGTGTTAGAGAATGACTTGCCAGAGTCTGAAGCCTAGCTTCAGCAACTCCTCACTGTGTGCTCTTGGGAGAGTTACTAAGCCTCTCTGGGTCTGTTTCCTCAAATATAAACAAGACAATAACAGTATGTACTATGGAATGGGTTTTTGTTAGAATTCAGTGACATAACAGAAAAAGCACTTACTACATATAGTGCCTGCAGAAAGTAGAGCCGAAAGCAATGTTAACTATTATCACTGCTACTAATAAATAAATCCCCTTTACGGAGTGAAATTGGTGTTACTGTGTATTTTTTCCTTAGGCAACTCAAAACCACAAAATATCTCTCAGGACCTCAAGAGCCTGGTGGCAAATTACCATAACTGGGACTTAAAGAAGAATCATCTCAGAATCTATTTCCTCGGAAGAAGTAACATGAAAGACAGTAACTAGAGATGAATATTTTACAAACAAACCATCAGATACACGTCTGTGGCCTTACCAGTGTACCCCAGGTCGCAGAAACACACCCCGGAGACACAGTCTCCGTGGCCACTGCAGTAGCTGGGACAAGGCTCAGATATGTACACTCCATCCAAACCAAAGGGAGGCACGTTCTTCTGTGAGCTGCTCTCCTGAATCCATCGGAATCTGGTTTTACTGTTGGGGAAAACAACACATATGTTTCTTATACCAGTACCGTGTGCAAAAACACTGAAACAGAGCAGTTCAGAAAAATTCAAGAAGGGTTTCATGTTTATTTGACAGTCATAGCCACTTGACTGGACACTTAACCTTTATAATAAAGTGTCTCTCTCAGAGCTTTCTTGAAATTTGATTTCCTCTTTAGCCTAAATGTTTCAATACCAGGAGGATATCTGGTACAAAAGATTTTTGACAGCCAGACACCTATTATATATTATTGCTTGTATATTTTCCATCTCATATGCTTTTTTTTTTAAACAATGTATAGACCTCCTCCTCCTCCTCCTTCTTCTTCTCCTCCTCCTCCTTTTTTTAGATTTTTTATTTTATTTATTTGAAAGAAAGAGCAAGGGATAGAGCGAGCATGAGCTTGGGGAGGGGCGGAAGGAGAGAGAAGCAAACTCCTTGCCAAGCAAGGAGCCTGGCATGGGGCTCCATCCCAGGACCCCGAGATCATGACCCAAGCCAAAGGCAGACACTTAACTGAGCCACCTAGGTGCCCCCCATCTCATACATTTTTAGTAATAAAAACCAGAAAGGTATTCCTTTCACATAATTAATATCTTACCCCTTCCATTGCACTGGTTTTATGAGCATTTTCAGAAGGGGCTATTTAGGAATTTCTGAGACCATTAGATAGAATGTTCTTCGTTAGGACACACAAAGGGACTCTGGCTATTTGCCACTGTCACGATCCTGGCAGGAAAGAGTTAAGTTTGTACTGACAGCGCTCCACCCACCTGTTGCCTTCCTCTTCACCTCTCAACTTCAAATCCCTAAGAAACTCATTCTATGAGCTCTTAGCAACCAGCTGGGCTGCCAAGACTGGTGACTGCCAATGAACAAAAGAGGGACCTGGTTCCAGGGCTTCAAACCTTGGAACATCAGTGGGCTGGGCTGCTGCCCGGTGCTTCTTCCCCCACAACCGTCTTGAGGCTGCCAGACTAACACTGGTCCCAGTCGCTCTCCAGTCTTTGTGATCCTCTCAGTGCATCTCTTTCTTCTCAAATATATGGAAACCTGCGCACATCTATAATGTCGCACCACGAAAACACCTCTTCCTTCTCATTCTACTGACATCAAGGAAGGAAGATGGATTAGGTTATCTGGAGTCCAAATAATTTCGCTGCCAATATTTATAGACTTTTGAGTGAATCCAGTTTCTTTACAAACAAGGGTAAAGAATCTAAAAGATTAATGAAGACTGTTTGAGGTAACTATAGACAAAGTTGGTTCCTTCTCCTCTCCATTACTGTGGAAATAATATGGCAGTGTCAGAATGCATTTCTTTCTAGCTCTTCAAATAGCTTTGATGATCTGGAAACACAGAACCATAAACCTGGATTTTTTTTCCTTCATTATTCAGTTACCTACTCCTGGTAAATTTGCAAAATGTGACCCACAATGTTTTTACTAGGTTTAAGTGTTCAGAGACTAATTACTCATTAATGCAAGTCTTAGTACACATTCGTCAGTGTATTAAGAAGGTGAACACATCTTTGATTTCCCTTAAAGCTAATTCAAAATATACTGATTTTATTATTTAAGGCAAAAGACAACTGAAATAAGATCAGAAAAACATAGCAAAAGCAAAAAGAAAGAAAGAATGAAAAAAAAAGAATACAGGGGTTGAGCCATGAACCTTAGAAAAATTCCTCCCATTGGGGTTATGAGGTTATTCAGGTTGTGAAGATATTTTTCGTCACAAAGGAAGGAAATAGAATTGATCAGCAACTTTTGCCAATTGCTGTTTTTAAGAAAAATGATAAGGCCTCTGTGACCCTCCCAAAAGATAGGTATATCTTTTGATAAAAAAGGAAGACATGACAATTCTCTGATACAAGTCCTCTTAGATTAGAAGTCATTCTTGCCTCTTCTTTTTGTGTCTCTATAATACAGAGAAACATGGATCTACAACTTCTGCCCCATGGAAAGTAAAGAAAGAGGTAGGAACAACTTTCCTCTATTTTCCCATCCGGATCAGATGAGGGCATCTCTATCAGATGCCCTACTTCATGAGAGAAGTGGGCTCTGGTTGAGGCCTGGAAGCATTCAGGTTGAAGAACCCCACTTTTAAGTAGAATTCTAGAAGCTTTGGTATTTTGACAGTGGAAGAAGAGCAAGTGAAACCCTCTGACTCATCTCTGTTTTTTGGGGTGCCTATAATTTTCATGAAAGAATCAATGAAACAATGAAAGAATCAGGATTTGGTCTGGCCAGACAGAGGAGGCACCCCCAAGTCTAAGGCTCCTATAGACCCAAGAAACAGAGTTCACTGTTAGATATTTGAGAACATGAAAGACCTAAGGAGCTGAGCATTAAGGAATCCATTTTTAAATTAAAAAAAAATGGAACAAAACAAAATGATTAATTTTTGGTTAACAGGGTGTGTCCTGGACATGATGAATCACAGCTAGGAGTCCTAGCTGGGAGCCCATGTTTCAAAGTAAAAGGGCAAGAGATTGTTCCTAAAGAGGTACAATCTTTTAATCTCTGCTAGATGATTTTCAGGTTTTGTTTTTTTTTAAACACTGAAAAAATAAAAAAAAAAATAAAAAAATAAAAAGAAAATGGGCAGAAGACATGAACAGATACTTCTCCAAAGAAGACATATGAATGGCTAACAGACACATGAAAAAACATTCATCATCATTAGCCATCAGGGAGACCAAAATCAAAACCACACTGAGATACCACCTTACACCAATTAGAATGGCCAAAATCAACAGGACAGTAAACAAATGTTGGAGAGGATGTGGAGAAAGGGGAACCCTCTTCCACTGTTGGTGGGAATGCAATTTGATGCAGCTACTTTGGAAAACAGTGTGGAGATTCCTCAAGAAATTAAAAATAGTGTTACCCTATGACTCTGCAATTGTACTAGTGGATATGTACCCCAAAGATGCAGATATAGTACAAAGAAGGGCCACATGTACCCCAATGTTCCTGGCAGGAATGGCCATAATCACCAAACTGTGGAAAGAACCAAGATGCCCTTCAACAGATGAATGGATAAAGAAGATATGGTCCATATACACAATGGAATATTATGCCTCCATCAGAAAGGATGAATACCCAACTTTTGTATCAACATGGACGGGACTGGAAGATATCATACTGAGTGCAATAAATCAAGTAGAGAGAGTCAATTATCATATGGTTTCATTTACATGTGGAGCATAAGCATAAACATGGAGGACATTGGGAGAAGGAAAGGAAGGGTGAATTGGGGGAAATCAGAGGGGGAGATGAACCATGAGAGACTGTGGACTCTGAGAAACAAACTGAGGGTTTTGGAGGGACGGGGGGTGAGGGGTTGGGCGAGCCTGGTGGTGGGTATTGAGAAGGGCACGTATTGCATGGAGCACTGGGTGTGCTACATGAACAATGAATCTTGGAACATTGGGGAAAAACAAAAGGAATACTACGGTGGAACAATGGAGAAGGCTAGTCAAAGACAAGCCAAGTATTATGCTGTCCACTTACAGAATGAATCTCCACTTGAATTTAGCTGCAGGAACCAGAACGAGCCCGTTATCCATTCCCGTGTGCAGAACCAGGCCTCAAGTGTATGTTACCTTCATTTACTTTTCTTAAACATGAAATAACTTGTAATTTTTAAGCTACAACAACAACAACAATTGGGCCAAAGTTAAGCTAATAAGCATGCCTAGATTCCATATAGTTTATCTTTTTTAAAGTAGAAGAGATGAAGTCTTGAAATTATTAATGTTATTAATGTGTCTGTGCCCATGTGGGCACGTGCTATCTGTGCCTTTTCAGGGAGATACGGCAGAATGCAGAAGAATTATTTTTTGCTGAACAGCATTGAATTTATTTTGGAAAACACATTTTAAAAAGGGAGGGATCTTCATTGTAGGTAATCTCCTCCTGTTGGTCCTTATTCCTCATTTATTGGCATTTATTAAGTGCCTCCAGCACGCCAGGAATAGAGCTAGGGCTGGGTATATGACGAGAAGCAAACCCCAGCATGGTTCCTGCCATCACGTAGCTCATGTTCAAGGGAGGAAACACATTAGTCAGACCCCGAACAAAGAAATGTACGTGTACAACCCTGTTTACTACTGTGATTAAGAAGGACATAATGCTAGAAGAGCATCTTTGACCTGACAGTCAGGAAGGTCTGGGAAGGATCAAAGGAGCTGAGGATTGGGGAAAAGATGAGTTTAATTTCGTACGAATTAACTAGAAATAAATCACAGTGTGGCCTGACCACTCAAATTGTTGAACAAAACTCACCCTTTGTCTTGCTTTCCCCCAATGAGGAAAAAACAGAAGGTAAGAGCCCATCTCTGACTCCTTTCCCAATTTCTTTTGTTCACAGGATGCCTGAGTGACCAGGAGAATAGGCTTCTATACCCTCCCCTTCCACCACCGCACTGGGGAGAGGTGTTGCACTGGCCTCTCCACCAACGAGATTCCTGGGAACCCGTTTGTCCTGTGCAGAGGTGACATTCTGCGGAACACTAAGCAGCTGTGTTTCTAGCACATTCCTTCCTCCTGTCCCCCCTACCCCTGCCCCTGGAGATGTCAGTATTTTGCATTCTGCACAGGGAACCTAGAACAGGCTGCATGACAGGACATATTGTATTGTCGGGATGCTGCTGAATGTCAGGATACACCAGCTTGTATCTATTGTCACTGAGGTCTCTCCTTTGTAGGTAAGAACGGAGAGAATGAGTACGAGGACAAATGCTCCTTTGAGAAAACCAGCTTAGAATTATTTTTGAGAAAGCAATGTTCTAGTAACTATTATAAGCATGTTGCCTCATGGCAGAATAGCTCCTGATTTTAACAACTTTCACACTTAAAATTCTCAGCTTTCTAACACTGCATTTGGAGATCGTGGAGCTGAACATATTGCAGAAGAAACAACAACCGCTCTTAAAGTGGAAACATATTTACTACTTGAGTAGAGAGCTCTTTGTCAGGAATGCCATCAGCCAGCTAGCTGGATGGTGTTCAAATCAGCCAGGAAGCTGGACTCTAATGAAGACTATTTCTTCTTTCCAGAGCTGAGCTCTAAGACAATATTGATACATTGGGAGCCTCAAAATATTGGCTTACTTTGGGATATTAAGGAAGACCATTTAGTTCTCATATGTAGCTCCACCACTACTTTCCTAGTGATGCCTTGTAGCTCTCCCATATTCTAGTCATCGCAGGAAACATACCCCCCATGCTGCTCCCCAGCTTCATGGCATGCTGCACTATCTATTTGGAAGAACTGCAGTTGGGTCAAAGTTTCAGAAAAGCCTCGGGGGAGGAAGGCAGTGGTCTTAGTGAGGACTAGAGGGCTGCATTGCTATGTGCCCAGCTTGTGATGAGCAGAAAGAAGGAGGAGATGGCTATGAGGGTGTAAACAGAGATAGATTCTTATGGAAAAGGAAAGATGCCTCAGAGGGTGAGCCCTACAGAGCAGAGGTGAGAGCTGGGAAGAACAGTAGATCAGGGAACCACTTCTCAAGAGCAGATTTTCATTGAGGCTACTTTCTTGTCCTGGAATAATTTAGGAGGAGGTAGTCCTAATGACAGGTATCTTGCTGGCTTTTAGTATTCCTATTGGCTGGGGGCGGCAATGTGCTCCCCATTCCCTACCCCTCAAATTTTTTTGAGTGGAAGTATCTACTGTCACTAATCTGTCAGTGTCTCACTGCTGTCCACTGGATATGGATAATTGTCTTTTTTAGTTCATAGGCCTCTAGATCAAGAGAAGTCATATCCAGGGAGCCATGACCATACCCTGACCTGACAGAGATCATGAGATCAGTGACTTGGTGCCTGATGCTGTGATGAGATGACACTTGGGAGGTCTTGGGAGAAGAGTGAATGCATCTGGCCTTGGGAGAGATGTGACTCGCTGGAGGTAGGACAAATTATCATATATTGTGACAATAACGCCCCCCAATGAATCACACCTCCTTGTGGACATGTTCCTCTATAGTCTGACTTTTCTGCACTCTCTATCAGAAAAGAGAGTCTGTTTTCCCACATTCTAAATCTAGAATGGCCTTGTGATTTGCTTTGACCAAAAGCATGTGGCAAATAAGGTAAAGTCTTGCAGCTTTTACTTCTGTTCTCTTGGAACTCTAGAAACACCAACTGTGAAAATTACTGGGCTGGGGTTGCCTGGGTGGCTCAGTCATTAAGCGGCTGCCTTCACCTCAGGTCATGATCCCAGGTCCTGGGATCGAGCCCTGCATTGGGCTCCCTGCTCAGCAGGAAGCCTGCTTCTCCCTCTCCTACTCCCCCTGCTCGTGTTTCCTCTCTTGTTGTGTCTCTCTCTGTCAAATAAATAAATAAAATCTTAAAAAAAAATACTGAGCTGAAGACAACACAGAGAGAAAGGCTCTGCTGGATCCAAACACTAACTGACCCACTGATTAAGTTCAAGTCCACGATGGAGCCCAGATAGAGCCATGGCAGGACCACCCAGATCATCCACAAAACCACAAGAAAGTCAATCACTGTTGCTTTTGTTTGGAGGGACAAGATTTGGAGAGACAGGTGGCATAGCAATAGATAACTTACAAACATTATCCTAGGTTGTCCTCAGTAATATAAATAAGGAGTAAGGATGATTTTTTGAAAAGTAATGTATCCGGGCGCCTCAGTGGTGCAGTCAGTTAAGCATCTAACTCTTGCTTTCGGCTCAAGTCATGATCTCAGGGTAGTGATCTCAGGGTCGTGACCTCTAGCCCTGAGTCAGGCTCAGCACTTAGCGGGGATTCTGTCTGGGATATTCTCTCTCCCTTTCCTCCCCCTCTGCTCCTCCCCTTGATTGAGCTCCTTCTCTCTCTCTCTCTCTCTAAAATAAATAAATAAATAAAATCAACCTTAAAATTAAAAAGAAAAGTAATGCATCTATGCACCCCTGACTCCTTTCTCCTTCTACTGGTTAAGAGATGACGAGATCTGGAATGGCTGCCTTGGAGCCAGAGATTAGAGTGCTGCGCTCAGAATGGCAGAACCGCCCTGTCGGCTCTGAATTGCTCCCCTCTGGACGGTGACAGGAGAGAGAGTTTCTATCTTGTTGAAGCCAAGTGAAGCGTTTGTATCTGTTTCTCTGCTAGGGTGGCTAGGCCTGGATCCTACCGGAAGCACACTGCAAGTCAAATTGGTAAGTTTCACCAAAGAAGGCCAGCCCATCAACACTGCCACCATACGTCAGATTATCCGAGTCTCTCTTTAACCTACGATGAAGAACACTGGCCTATAAAGACAAAAAATTACTTACAAGTGGACTTAAGATCCACCGACTGACAAACTCTTTCCTGGGAATAATTGGTATTTGAAGATTAGGCTTCAAAGTTTAGTAGATTAACTTGTACATTCTTGACTAAACGAGTTCTTTCCTGATCTGGGAAGTCTGTCTACCAAAGTGTGTGGTGTAATTTTTGAGAGACGGCACACCTGAGTAATGAGGAAGGCAGAGAGCATGACCAGCTTATCGAGCTAGATGATGCACGGGGAGTTTGGTGATCCATTTGGTGAAAGATGTCACATCCAGAACAGTTGGAATGGAAGAACTTGATGAAGAAACCACTCCTCTCGATTGCTAAGCTTTTACCACCATATCAGTCAGGATAAGATCAGTTACTCCCTGGTGACAAATAATCCCCAATCTCAGTTGCTTAACTCAACAAAAGCTTATTTCTTGCTTCTGCAAGTATGTCCACTGTAGGTCGGCAAGGAAGTCTGCTTGTTGTAGACAGTCAGGGACCCAGACTGATGTAAACTACGTCTCTAAACATGCTTTCATACGGCAGAGAACACAGCAAAATGCACACAGGATCTTAAAAATCACACATTTCATTTCCATTGACGTTTTATTAGGCCACATCAAACTTTAAAAGGTGTGAGGAAAATATAAATCCTATATATTATATATTACTATATCCTAGGAAGGAAGCAAGCAAGCTGGAAATATTGCTGAATGGCACTAATGAATATTCTAAGCGTATATTAAGTCATGACCAGAAAGCTGTACAAGTAGATTTATATCATCTAGGCTCTGCAGAAATGCTTTGACTTAGTCACAATTTAATGCTACATTCCGGGATTCAATTAAGAAGTGTCCACTTGAAGAATGCTTCTTTATCTTTCACAAAATGTTAGAGTTAAAAAGCCTGATCTCTGTGTTAGCTACTTTACCTGGCTTAAGGATATCTATGCATGCTATACCTTTATTCTAGAATACTGAGCATGGAAAAAAAAATTGTTATCTTTTTTCTTAAAAATCAGAATGCATTTTTTTCTTTTTACTGAAACATGAGAACTAAATGACCATGCATTTTTCCCCTTTGTCCTAGCTGCTAGAAAACGGAGTTAAATTTATTGCCCTATTAATGGAACTAATTCACTTCGAGTTTTTTTAATCCATTTATCTCATTTCTCTGTCAATTGATTTTTAATCTTTCTATGATTTTAATAGTCATTTAAAAGGACCTTTTATATTACAAGATATCTCCAATTGTCCACACAGGGAGCCATTAAATTATCCAAAATCTCTATAAAGTCAAAGTCAGACACAGTAATGACTTGTGACTCCCTTAGCCTTTAACATCTTTTGTTCACTGCTACACTCCCAGTGCCCAGAACGGTGCTCAATAAATATTTGTTGAGTGGGTGAATAAATGAGTGAGTTTGTTTGCCAAGCACGCAGGGCTGTATGCGCATGTGCGCCTATGCACACACCCCTACTTTGGGAATTCTGCCCTGGGGCTCTTTTCCTCAAGAGTCATTTTGTGACTACATATAGCCAACCTCAATGAATTCTTGTAGGCTACCGAAATGATGATATTGAGATAAATATCTGTGCCCAAGAAAGAATGCCTATGGCTCGTAACAAGAATGGTCACTTTACCTGGATGCAAGAGACCTTGGAATGACAATGGTGATTCTTGTCCACTCCTCAAAGTCCCCTGTGTGATACACGGTGGGCTCACTTAGTTCCCTGGAGTTGCCTTCACATCCTTTGCCGGCAGAAGCTGGGTAACAGCCTTCTTTCACCAGAAACCAGGACATACCCGCGTCATGAGAGTACTGCAGAAGAACCGGGGCAGCACTGCTGAACTGATTGGCACAGCCTATGTTGAGCTGTCAAAAGGAAAGACAGGATTAGACAAGGTTTTGGCTCCAAGTTATCACTTAACACATTAGTTGCTACAGCAGCCAAGGCTCTGGCCGCCGAGTCCGCCTTACATTGACCACGATAAGACTTTCTGCTCAATTCCAGCAAAGACCCTTCCACGGGTTCTAGAAGTCTTCAGGTGACCAACAGGTGCTTTTTTTTTTTTTTATTTAAAGATTTTTTTTTTTTTTTTTTTTTTTTATTTGACAGAGAGAAACACAGTGAGAGAGGGAACACAAGCAGAGGGAATGGTAGCGGGAGAAGCAGGCCGCCTGCAGAGCAGAGAGCCCGATGCGGGGTTCGATCCCAGGACCCTGGGATCTGACCTGGGCTGAAGGCAGCCGCTTAACGACTGAGCCACCCAGGTGCCCCGCAACAGGCGCTTTTTAAGAAAGGCTGGGCCAGTTGCCATTTTGTGGATTTCTTGGGATTACAGGAGGGAAAAAGAAAGCACGGTATCTACGATGTTGGAGCCAGGGATAAAATCCAAGAAGCCAAGAAATGATTTTCTTCTCTTATTCCAGGCATATAAACAGAGGGAAGCAGAAGATGAAGAGCTGTCCACTTCAGAACAAGAAGGTTACCCAAAGAAAGGGCTATCCTCCCTGGTTTCAGTGGAATAAGCATCTTTACCCTATTTTTTTTTTTGCTAAAACTCAGTAAGAATCATTGCCAATTTAGATCAAAGAGCTAAGTTTTTGCCACGGCATCAAATAAACAACATGATCCAGAAATACAACTATTATTGTTCTGTGTACTCAGGTAGTAGAATGTCATCATAGAATTAAAAACATGAAAACATTTTGAAAAAAAAAACAAGAAAAGAAAAGCAACTTAGATCTCAGGGTCCTGGGATCGAGTCCCACATCGGACTCTCTGCTCAGCGGGGAGCCTGCTTCCCCCCTCTCTGCCTACTTGTGATCTCTCTCTTTCTGTCAAATAAATAAAATCTTAAAAAAAAAAAAAAAAAAGAAAAGCAACTTAAATCCCAAAGCCCCAGCGCACATGTTTTTATTTTCTGTTTTCTTTTCTAGATTTTAGAAAGAAGTATATATTTTGGTCACATAGTTGAAGTTGTCACATGTTTAGAACTTTCCTTCCACTTTCCATTTAACCTATTATTTTATTATTATATGCAGCATTGCAAAGAATGCATATTTTTTCTTCCATTGATCTGTTATCACCAGATAAATTTCTAGCAATAGTATCACTCAGTCAAAACACAGAAACACTTAAAATTTATTTGTATGTGTTCATTTTTTTTATGTGTTCATTTTTAATCAACTGGGTTCAAGTGAATGAATCAGTTTTACCACAGCTTTGAATATTATTCAAGTTTAAAACAGTTTCTTTCTAAATCGGTAAATGTATAAATGATTTTATTACTGTTTTAGTTGACATTTTTTGGTGATTATAAATGTCAAGCTCTTTTCCTGATGTTTATTATATGCCATCTTATATGAATGACCCAGTCATATCTTATTTCATTTATTGGTGGGAGCCACCATAGAATTTTACTGTTTAGCTCTAAATATGAACAGTCAAATTTTATAGAAAAAAAAAACACTGAAGTAAGCACTCAAAGGAACATGATCATAGCCGCAGAATAAAGGATGAAGGAAAAGTAGGGCCATAGGCAAATAATATTAGCCTAGAGCTCAAGAGATCAATAAATTCATCCTTGTGACTACTGGTAGCTTGATC
>CM053614.1:73373483-73421738 GCA_028646535.1 Procyon lotor
CCACTGAATTTGTGCTTAGGAAGTTTAAATCTCTTTCTAAGATCAGATACTCACTCAAATGTTTAAGTCTTTAACCAGTCTTTAACAGTTTTTGATGGGGTCAGGTAATGATCTAAAAAGATAATTTTGGGGGCGCCTGGGTGGCTCAGTTGGTTAAGCGACTGCCTTTGGCTCAGGTCATGATCCCAGGGTCCTGGGATCGAGCCCCGCATCGGGCTTCCTGCTGGGTGGGGAGCCTGCTTCTCCCTCTCCCTGTGCTGCTCTGCCTGCTTGGGCTCTCTCTCGCTCTCTCTGTCAAATAAGTAAAATCTTAAAAAGATAATTTTCCCCAAGAGCTTACCCATTTTTTTCTAACATCACTTGATTGAATAACAATTTCTCATCAATAGTTCATGCGTCGTGTTTTAATATACATGTTTTTACATATATGTCAGTCGATTTCTAGGTCATGCATTTGGCTTCATTGTGTGTTTTGTCTATCCGTGTACCTTTTAAATTATTTTGGTTATACAGTGCGTGTTTTAATATCATGTAGGGCATTCCTCTATTTTTTTTTTCCAAAAGTTCAAGCTATTTTTGCCAGTTTATATTTCTAGATATAAAGTTCCCCAAAACATACCACTAAGATTTTCATTGGAATTGCATGAGACAAATATTAAGAGATATCTTCATATCACAATATCTAGTTTTCTTATCCAGAGATGTCATATTATTTTCCATTTAATTGTTTTTATATCTCTGAGGAAAGTTTCATAGTTCTTCTTTACAGAGATGCTCAGTACTATTGGTTAAAGTTATTCCTTATACTTATGTATCTGTCACCATGAATGGGGTCTTTTTTCTGCTATCTCCCAACTCAAAATTTCCCCACCATTTTAGGGTCATAGAACTTTTTGAGAATGTGGTGAAATATTCTGGCCCCACAGAAAAAATTCCCAGAAATAAAAACTGAATATTTTTGAAATTTGAAAAAGCTATTGAATTTTTGTTTGTCTATATAGTAATCTAGTCAGTTTACTGAATGCTGAATAATTTCCCGATTGACCATGACAATGTTTGGAAAAACTAATTTGACCTATTTTAAATTGTTGATTAAACTAGTTTGGCACCATTGTCAATTCCCTTCATCCTGTCCTGGGGGAAATCTCACCTGGTTCTGTGTCCCACACACTGTTCCTGACATTCTCCCTAGAGGTTATGTGTCTCGTTTTCCCAGTTACCTCCCTGCTGGTGTCTGCCTCTCTCTGTGCCCCTTGGAAGAAAAGTTTTTGGTTAGTCTGTCTGCATGTTTACTTATGTTATATTATGAAAAGGTATGTCACCTTTAAGTGACTCAGTGGTTCTAAACAACAAACTTAGGAACCTTCCAGCAACAAAACAGCTGTATGTTATACAGTATGTTCAAATATATTTAATTTGTAAGAACTGGATCTAGATAGTCTTTGATAATATTCTTCTTCAGTAAAACAAGGCTCAGTTGTAAAATGCAAAACAAGACATTAAAACTTGACACGGCTGATGGTCAACATATAAAGAAAGATTCTGTCTTTATGTTGAAGTGCAAATACGAAGATTATAAAATGGAATACCCTAAAAGTGATCTCCTTGAATAGATTTTAATGACATATAAAAATATAAAGTAGTAATGTCAAATTTCAAAATGCTACATACTTGTAGAATAACTGAATTTAAATATAGAAAAATATATTGATTGCCTGGTATAGGTATTCGTATCAAACATGAGTCATTTTCCCAAACTCCTTAACTGTCATTGTTTTTACTTATTACATACATTCTTCATCCATGAAAATGAAGGCGGGATGGGCCAATAAAAAAATTTTAGAAAAATTTGAGCCTCACAAATATTTTGTCTAGGATTAGCTCTGGTGCTATATGAAAACTTTTAATAAAATCTATCTTGCTGTTAAATCTAACCAATGAACATATATATTTATGTGGTAATATATAGATGTATGTTTATATTCTATATATAAAAAATAATTTTACCTTATACATATTTCATATAAGTTTATATTTTCATATATTAAATTTTATATTTTGTACATATTAAGTTTTATAATTTTATTATATATAAATAACTTTATATATATATAATATATGGTATGTGTTTATTTAAAAAACCTGCAAATGGGAAAAGTTAGTTTTCTGTAGGAAACTGGTCAATTGTCTTACTTTTCCTCTAGTCACGATTTTTTCTTAAGTTCTCTAAGAATTCAGCCATGAAAACAAGTGCTTTTTGTCCAGAAACAAATGAAATGCAATTTTTATCTGCTGGGACATCCTTTAAGTCAAACACTTATGAGTTTGTCTACTTATTTCTTTCATTTAAAATTTTTTTTCTTTATTTTTAAATTTTTACTTTTTTATTATGTTCAGTTAATCAACATACAGTACACATCGTCAGTTTTCGATGTAGTGTAAACTTTTGCAAAAGTCAGCGGCTTTTTAGAAACAATGCAACAAAAATGCACTCTTTACCCTTCCTGGAAACCACCGCGAGGCCATCCGGGGCGGTTACCTGGGTTTGCTGAAGTCTGAGAAGTACATCTCTGCCAGCAGGTGCCACTGGATGCCCCCGTTGTTGCTGTATTGGAGGAGGACGCCCTCCTCTCTGCTGTCCGGCTTGTTGCACGCAGCACTCTCTCCGCCAATCTGAATGTAGAACTGGACAAAGTCCACCCAAGAAGTATCCAGATCCCAGCTCACCAGCTGTCTTTTCCCAGCCTTTCCAAAAGACAGAAGAATCACAGATTCAATCATCTGGGAGCTCTCTGGCATTTTGCTGTTTTGATTTCAAGATCATACAATCATCCTAGCACCATGGGGAGATGATTTTGTCCCCACTTACTGTTGAGAGGCGCGAGTCACGCCATTTAATTCTTTGCTCTGGTTACGGTAACTGTTCCTGCCTATGTTTGATTAGTCTCTGCATCACTGACTCCCAGACTTGGTTATGAGACCCTTGGGAGCTGCTTAATCACAGAAAGAGTATTCAAAAGTCTTTAGAAAAAAAAAGTCTTTAGAAATAAGGCAAAATTAATTTTAATTAAAACCACTCCCTCTATTTGCTTTGTGAATCTCCTCCAGGCAGAGTAATGGAGAAGAAAGACCATCTACTTTGAAATCAGTTGGAGTTGGGTTGGAATTTCAGCCCATTATTCATGCTGTTCACTAGCTGTGTGACCTTTCTGAGCTTTTCTTTTCCTCAAAGGTACAATATGGGTAATAATACCCTCCTTATAGGGTGCTGTGACAATTAGATGAAATATACATCGCATGTAATTTGCCAAGCACGTGGCATGCCTTGCTGAGGAAACATCCTCTCCACAGATATGCCCTGACCCCCCTCCTCCTTGGGAATTAAAGTGAAACTGGCAAAATAGAAACTTCCTGACAAAAAGAAAGAACACTCAAGTCTCTGAGGCTCCTAGTCTCTCCGGCTCTTTCTTGGAAACAGAGAGGCTGGGAGGAATCGTTTCAATAAGTTTTTGTGACTATGAAATGGTCTTTGTGTTTTCAAAATGTAAAAAATTTCCTCAAATTCAGCAACTTGCCTCCTTTGCTCTGTGTGTCCCCCACATGTCACAGTCCTGTTGTGAGTAAATGGGTTCATGCTAATGGGACGGAAAAAAGGTTGGCTCATGAGATTCCAACGCCCAAACAGATACTGCCAAAGTTAATCCACAGGCTGCACTCAACGGGTCTTGGAGAGCTCCCAAGGAGTTCAATTAGAAGTCAGGAAGAAAAATGGAGATAGGATACAAAGTATAGAGAAAAACACTTCTCACACTTATAATTTAAACCCTACTCTAATCCACTAAATTAATTAAGAAAGGGTTTCAGTTATTAGAAGTCACAGGGGAAATACTTGGGGATAATTAACACAGTACACTGTTACTGATAAATCTAAAGCCAATTAAGAGATTCCAAAATAAATGAGGGGGCCAGCGAAATGAGAACTGAAGGTAATCCTGAGCCAGGAACTTATTCTTTGGAACTCTCAATTTTAAGTATGTAGTTGTTTTTTTTTTTTTTTAAAGATTTCATTTATTTATTTGAGAGAGAGAATGAGAAAGAGAGAGAGTGCACGTGCACGCGTGCACATGAGAGGGGGAAGACGAGAGGAAGAAGGGAGGGAGGGAGGGAGTCTCAGCAGGGAGCCCGATGTGGGACTCGATCCTAGGACTCCAGGATCATGACCTGAGCCAAAGGTAGTCACTTAACCAACTGAGCCATGCAGGCACCCTTAAGTATGTATTTGAGAAAAGCTTACAAGTAACATGGATTTTCACTGTTTAGTGCACTTTTAATTTTTCTTTTTTTTTTTTTTTTAAAGATTTTATTTATTTATTTGACAGAGTTCACAAGTAGGCAGAGAGTCAGGCAGACAGAGTGGGGGGAAACAGGCTCCTCGCTGAGCAAAGAGCCTGATGCGGGGCTCGATCCCAGGACCCTGAGATCATGACCCGAGCTGAAGGCAGAGGCTTAACCCTCTGAGCCACCCAGGTGCCCCTTAATTTTTCTTTTTGTTGACTTGAGATATTGGAAGCGAGAAACACCTCAGAGGTTATTATAATCTGACTTAGAATTTTCACGCTTCGGGATCATTACATGAAGGATGATTTTTGGAAGAAAACCTACAGAACCTAGCTGGTTAATTCAAATCCAGCAAACTTCTATGAAAAATTCGGCATCTGGAGATGAGCCAGAAGGATAAAGATGTAGGGTGAGGAGAATTATAAAAATCCAATTATCACAATTAGCTGGTTGGAATGATTGGTCTATTGTGAAAATCACAGAGCGGTGTTGTTTTTTCCAGGAGACTATGGTGCTGGTCGACAAAGGTTTTGAAAGTGTTTTGTGGGATTTTTGTAAGTGGTGGAAAATATCATACAAATGCTTAGTTTGGCACTGAAGATGTTTTTTTCCCAGAGAATAACACAAATCATTTTCTTTTGTTTAAGTGACCTGAAATGCTGAACATTGTTTTGAAGGGAGATAAAAAAGAAAAAGGAAATGGCTCATGGTAGACTCTTTGTCAGAATTTAGAATGTGATGTAACACATACTTTGCAGTTTCTCTCTTCTTCTATGATCAATGTATTTACGTGTGTTATGTGTAGACATAAATACATGTGTAACGAGCACACGTGTGTGGGAGTAATAGCTTACGGATCTCCTCGCTCTTGGAATGTCAGAAATGCTCTCTTATTTTCCTCCCAAGATTCTAGGTCAAAATGGCTCACTGCTTTAAGGGTTTAGATAAAATAAAAGACCTTCAAAAGTAACACCTTCAGAATCTAGAGACTTTATGACACAACCTCTAAAACATTTCATGAAACTTTACCCTTTTGCCTATTAAAATCTGCTTTAATCAAAATGCTACTAGAAAAAGAACTCTACTACATTTGTTTGAAAATAACCATTTCTTTGAATCTCTCATTTTCCAATTTTCTTTCATTTGTTCACTCATTCCTTTCTTCAGTAATAATTATTGGGTGCCAATCACACCAGGCACAATAACCACGAACTTGAAAGGAGAGTTCACAAGTATGTGTAGTGACAATAGTGAAAATTAGGGCTGCAGATCGAAGTCTACTCCTTGCTGAGTCCCATTTGGTCATACGATCACCTGTCAAATCCCCAATCTATTCCATCTCAAAGGTACTGACTGATTTGTAAATGTGGCATGCTTTTCTGAGCTGAACATTGTACCTAGAGTTCAGCTCAGTCGGTAGGACACAGCATCTTGCTGGGTCCTATGAGCATAAAAATAAAAACGTGATCTATATATGTATAGAACACCAATGAGGAAGGAATTCAAAGAACAGAGAGCTCAGTGTAGTTTGCCATAGTCCCACAAAGCTCCATGGAGCAGGATTTGAGCCAAACGCTACAAGGTTGATAGGGACACAAAGCCGGTGGAAGGCATCATGGAGGTAGTGGAAATTAAGCAAAGGCAGGGAAATTGGCAAAACCTGGGATGTGGATTTCTGTTTGGAGCAAAGGTCTGACGTTTCAAAAAAGAAAAGCTGTATAGTTAGGGCAGCAGGATTGGCGAGCATCCTCAGTGTCTGTGATAGAAGAGGGGCAGGACGGAAGTACATTTCAGGTTTAGGGTGGTTTGCAAAAGGTGGTGCACGTGCAGAGTTCCTCTGGGTCACTGTCCCGGCTGGTGGGGGCTGCCAAACCCTGCATCCCACACCTCTTGGCTACGCCACTCAGAGTACACCATCCCCTGGGACACCGTGATTGGCCAATCAGAAACCTTCCCCAGATTTTCTATGGGGTTTCTCGGAAAGCTCTGTGGTCCCGGTACCACTCTCCTAATGAGAGCTGACCTGCAAACAGACAGGGTATTGCGGGCATTTGAGTTTCTGGTTCCAGATATCTCTGAGGCCAGTTTCATCTATGCCCTCCCTTGTGTTTTGATTACATGAACCAAGTTTCCTCCTTTTCTGCTTAAGCTGGTTTCCCTCACTTAGAATTCAAAACAGAGCTGCCTGATATAGGAGGAAAAAGGAAAAAAGTGCTCTTCAGATATTTTCACAAAAATTTAGGGAGAAAGCTGAATTGGGAGGGGAATAGAATGATTTTACTTTTGAAATGCTGATTTTTTAAGAAAGATTTTGTTCATTTATTTGAGAGAGAGAGAAGGAGGGAGCACGCAGCAGCAGAGCAAGAGGGAGAAGCAGACTCTTCACTGAGAAGGGAACCAGATGTGGGGCTCGATCCCAGGACCCTGAGATCATGACCTGAGCTGAAGACAGACAGTCATCCAACTGAACCTCCCAGGTGCCCGTGAAATGCTGATTTTTAGTGGCAGGGCACACACATGGAAATACCTAATGATACCAATTTTAAATATATTCTCATAAAATATAATTGTGATAGCTAACACTTATTGAGCAATTTCTATATGCCCAACACTATTCTTTATTCTTTACTTTCTAACCCACTGATGCTCCCCAAGTCCCACTTCGCAACAGAGAAAACTGAGGTACAGAAAGATGTTATAAATCTGCAAGATGGACCAGCTAATGAGTTTTGGAGGTTAGGTAAAGATCCAGGTAGCTTTACTATAGAAATCACCTTGAATTACAGTTATATACATATTTATATGTAACCTTTCTATGTTTGAAATATTTGTGTGTATGCATACATGTTTACTGGGGTGTTTGGTACATATTGGAAAACTGATGCTTATGGGAGACATAATCTTCCCATTTCTGAACAATTACCCAGTGTATCCAAATCTGTGCAATGACTATTGGTCATTTGTGGGCGATTATCTCTAACGATAATGACCAGCGGATGTTCAATGTCAATGGATAGGAAATACCATCAAGTGGAATTCATCCCTGATTTTCTATCATTCTCTATCTTGTTTGCTTGCTGCTGAGTCTTTGTTCTGCACCTGCATCAAAACAAAACCTGTACCTATTTTTGCATTTGCATAAATTAACTTATTTTGGATTTCTGCCCGGATTCCACAACATATGAGCCCTACAGTATATCATCCACACCTACGTATTTGTTAGGTGACGTAGACTGGGACATTTCCAGTTGTCCTAGAATTGGTGGTTATAGTCCCTGCTGGAAAGAAGTGGTTTTAAGCACCTCACATTCTAAAGAGAGCTGCTAATAAGTAGGGTTAGACATTTAGTTCAGGCTGGAGAAGTGGACCTGCTCCTGCTCTAGTCCTTTTGAGGACTAAAGAGATGAACTGGAGGAGGGAGAAAGAAAATAATGTTTGCCTAGATGGTAGCAAGGGAGGAGAGGAAGGTTGTTTGTCCTTCCCCATCGCCAACCAAGCAACAGGGATTGGGCGTGTTCTAAGAGAATCAGTCTTAGAGATTCTGGGTGGTGCCTTAGTCCCTTGGGGGTGTCTACTGACCTGTCTGCCCAACTTGGTGCTGCCCCTAGTGAAGGTGAACACCTCAAGAAAAACTACTACACTGTCTCAGCACGGACTTCCTATCAGTATGCCCCCAAATCCAAATGTTGAAAGCCTATCCCCTAACAGGATGGTATTGGGGGTGAAGCCTTTATCAGGTTATTAGTCAGTTATGAGGATGGAGCCCTCATAATGGTATTAGTGACCTTATAAGAAGAGACACAAGACAGCCTGCTCTTTCCCTCTGTGCTCTCTCCACTACATGAGGATACAATGAGAAGACGGCCATCTATAAATCAGGAAGCAGGCCCTCACCAAACAGCGAATCTACTGGGGCCTTAATATTGGACTTCACACCTTTCAGAACTGTGAGAAAGAAAAAAAATTCTATTTTTTTTAAAAGATTTTATTTATTTATGTGACAGAGAGAGATCACAAGTAGGCAGAGAAACAGGCAGAGAGACAGGCAGAGAGAGAGGGGGAAGCAGGCTCCCCACCGAGCAGAGAGCCTGATGTGGGGCTCGATCCCAGGACCCTGAGATAATGACCCGAGCTGAGGGCAGAGGCCTTAACTCACTGAGCCACCCAGGTGCCCCCAAAAACTTCTATTTATGCCACCCAATCTCCAGTATTCTTGTTACAATAGCCTGAGTTGACTAAGATAGTCCTGTATGATCAGACACCACCAGCAGCACCAAACTGAGCCAAAATAGGAAGTGAGATGTCTACTCAACATGGACAGTTAGTCGGGCCCAGGGAATAGCTCTGCACATCCCTAAACCCCACCATCATCCTTCCTTCCTCCAATCCTATTCTTGAGATGAATGGTTTGACAAATTTAACAAACACTTAAAGAAGTGCTTTCTACGTGTTTAGCACAGTTCTACATGACTTAGAAATACGGACTCATTTACTCTGCATCATGGCCCTGATGAGGGAGAATACTTACAGATAAGGAAGCCAAGTCATACTGAGGTTAAGGGTTTTTCTCAAAGTCACACAGGGAGTGGTGAAGTCGGATTGCAGCAGAAGTTGCTGATCTTAACCTTGAGGCTTCACCTTCACCAACCCCCCCCCCCCCCCCCCCGACTCCTCGCCCCCAGGCCAGACACTCATGCACCCTCCAGTGCCAGGGCTAAAAAACCTTGAGTCCCTGTCCCACTCAAAGACCCTCAAGACACAAGCCCAGGGGGCATGGCAGGAGAAGAAGGCAACGAAGTTTAAATCAGGGACACGAAGGGCAGGAATTTTCAACAGCCCTTATCTGGATTTGCAGTAACCCAAAACAATCATCCAACTACCAGAATTTCTCAAACGTAGTTCAGGGATAAGAATTTGACAAAGGAATTTAAAAGCAAGCAGTGTGGGGAAACATAAAATTGTCCCACATTTGTACCTTCTGAGTTTAGACGGCTCCGTAAATTGCTCACAAATGGAAACAGCCACTGTGCTGATCACGTAGTCCCACAGCTTACTCAAACCTTAGTCATCACTCACCCCTAGCTCTTACCTTGCTGAAATACAGAGATGATCCAGATGAGATGACCCCACACCCTTGTTCTGGCTTTACAATTTCTCCCCCAATGACTTCTTGCCAGTCCGACTCCCAACCATTCTGGTTCTCAAAATCCGACATGATCGTGGAAGGAAGAGCTGCTTCCGGGTGACATTCGGTGCCTTGGTACCCCTGGTCACACCTGGGAGAGAGGAAAGGCCACGTAAGCAAGTCAGAGCCTCTTTTCTGGGGATGCCATGGCCACACACCTGCAACATTTCCCACGTCTCACTTTTGCTCCGGCCTTAGCATTCACACGAGATTTTTCTCGACCACGTCAATCTGTGTATGTGGTCGGAACTACCTTCAGTTTTGACGCTTAAATGAAAAAAGAATCCTTTCTTAAAAGAAACGGTGGTGTAACAGCAGGACCAAGGCGTCAAGGAGTAATCAGGGAAAAACAGCATGCGTGTGTGCGTGCGTGCGTGCGTGCGTGCGGGGGTGTGTCTGCGGCTGGGGCGGGGCGGGGGCGGGACTGGGACTGGGGCGGGGCTGGGACTGGGGCGGGGCTGGGGCGGGGCTGGGGCGGGGCAAGAAGAGTGGGATCCTCTGGCAGGTCCTGAAAGTCACGTGTGTGTGTTTTGTCTGCTCATCCGACAAGCAGCCCTGGCCATGTTTTATGGTTCCTCTTTCTGATTAAATTATGTCTCGTTTAGAGTCTTTAAGTATTCAAGTGTGTTCCTTTCTCATCCTCATTAGCGATAATCACCTCCTCCTCTCGCCTACAACCTTGAGTTTCTGGCCATGGGGCGCAGGACCGCGCAGCAGGGGTCTGACTCCTATTTTAAGACTGTCAGGGGAATGGAAGGGAAACAACAGCAAAGCTCTTTCAACCCCCAAAGAGGGCTTTGGGGTTAATTAATAAACTCTGAAATGGAAACCCAGGAGGACTCGTCTTGCTTGAGGTGAGATTTTGAAGTTTAGGATATCTGGCTTCAGACTCGACTTAAAATGTAACAGCACCTTTTACACCTAAAATAAGAACCGAAAGGAGGATTGTGCCCTTTTGGCCCCTTCGTTATTTATCAGTCTGTCCATACCGCTCTGATGACGACTGCTGTGTCATCCCTCTGAACACAGACCCCGAGAAGCGGATAGTCGATCACACGTGGCGGTGTGTGTGTACCTGCACACGCCGTGGTCACAGGAGCCGTGCCCACTGCACATGTTGGGGCACTGCTGTCCGATGTAAATGCTGTCCAAAGCCCACTCGTCCTGGGCTGTGTAATAGGTCTGACTCCAGCGGAAGCGGGTGGCACTGGACCTAGAAACAAGGGGCAGGAGCAAAAACAATATATGTGTATATGTAAGATTTTATTTATTTGACAGACAGAGACACAGCAAGAGAGGGAACACAAACAGGGGGAGTGGGCGAGGGGGAGGCAGGCTCCCCACAAGCAGGGAGCCCGAACTTTCTGGAACTTGCACTTAGCTGCCAATCATTTTCCTTTGGTAGTTGAAAGTCTGTCAACAATTTGATGATGAGGAAAAGGTAAAAAGAAATCTGCGGTTTGGATATATCTCCATCTTGATTTAATTTGCGATGTTTTGAAGAAAAAAAAAATTACTTTTTTTTTTTTTGGTGGTGGTGGTTACACAGAGATTTGATGCCAGGAAAAGAAAGGAAGCAAGAAAGAATATTAAAAAAGAAAACGGTATATACAAGAGCCTCTCTTCCACAGAGGAAAATGTGAGGTGTTTCAGTTATAGTAATAAAATTTCTTTCAATAAATAACAGTATTTATTAGAAAACTTACAATGAGCTCTCAATATCAAAGAAAAGTTTTATTTGGGAGTATTGTTTTGGGGTTGAGGAAGATGCTACAATGTGTTATAAGAGGAACATGTTCTAGAAGAAAGAACATATGGGTGCTAAATTCTGCTGATCATTTCAGAAACATTAACTTGGGTAGGTTTCATGGACAAGCTGTTGTTAACTGGAAACAAAAAGTTAAACTGTCCTTTACACATAGAGAAACACTTGGGACCTCCATTCATCTAAACCAGATGGAAAGTCTAAAGAGGGTATTTTCAGAGTAACATCAAGAAAGTTTCCATCCACTGACAGTCAAAAAAAATTCTTTTCAGTTCCCATCAGATTTTTGCCTCTAGAAATTTTCAGAGATTGTGATGAGTTCTTTTTGGTCAAAGTGTAAAACAAACAAATAAACAAACAAAAAACCAGAAAGGATATGCAGAATTAATTTGCATGCCCCATTCCATAGATTAAACCCTCCCCAAGCACACTGTCTACACATACACTTGATCTTAACTGCTCTGAATGATCCTTAACATCTACTGCATCAATTACCCACATATTAAATACTCCCTAAGTATGTAACAGATTGTTAAAATCCAGACTAAGCCTTTATTGTTTATTTTGCCAATGATCTGTGGCTGATATGTTGCATTTCCATTCCTAGTAGGATAATTCCAGGACTCACTGAGATGCATCCAATAGACACCAATTTGCTGCATATCAGTGCTTGTCACGATACATGCAAGACGCAGATAACACCTCCTCTGTGATAATAGTTTATTATCTGAAATATAATAGCCATTGCAATTTTCATAGTCCCATTAAGAAATGGTTTGTAGAAGATCCTACTATAAAAGTAGGTACGTTGTTTTAGAGCATGAAGCCCTACAGAGAAGCAGCAAATTAGGTTTCATACATCAGCAAAGGAAAGATGACCATATTGTGACAGGACTGATGATAATCTGAGTCAAGTCTGAGGCCACAGATGTCTAGATTATGGGTTCTTCTCGGGACAGGGTTATCTTTGGTCTCAACAGTTTGCACAGGAACAGAATAAAGCAGATATACCAAAAGAGACTGCGAAAAAAAATGAGTCAATGAGCGGATGAACAGGCCAGGAAAGGGCAGCTTGTTTCTGCCTTCTATAGGTAATGGAGTAAAGAATGTGCTAAGAGTCTGGGGACTCGACCCCTTGGACCCAAGCTCTGCAATTTATCAGCTGTGTGACCTTTAGTGAGAAATTTAAGCCTTGAGGCTTTCTAGTTCCTCACCTCTCAAATAAAGGGACTGGGCAAACTGATTTCTAGGATCCCTTCTAGCTTGTAAATTTAGTGATTGTTCTGTGGCTGTTGACTGAGGTGATGGTTTATTTTCTGCATAGTTACATGCCTACGTGAAACCCCGGCATACCTTGTTTTGAAGTTTTGCTATTTCAAACATTAAAATGGGGTGGGAGGGTTTCAGACATCTGTCCCTGATTTCCCAGTTTATTTATGTTTCTGAACAGTCACACACAAACACATTCTAAATTCTTTTAGTAAGTAAATTAGTCCTTACATCCTTCTTGTGAACTCTCGAAAAAGAGAATATTTCCTTAGAACGAAAAGCTTAAAGTGGATTTTTCCATTTAAAATTACAATCCACACTTTAATGTGCTGATGTTAATTAACAGAAAAGGAAGCAAGAAAAGGTTGAATATTGGCTTCATTTTTAGTGAGAAAAAAAATTAGTTGTGTGAGCAATCTCCAGCTGGTCACACATGAGAACACAAGGTGTGATCTCACTGATTTGCAGCTGTGTCACTGCTAAATATTGCCCTCAATACAAATATTTAATTTGCCACCCCCTCCCCGCTCCCCCATTCCCCCTCAGATCTAGGCATTCTTAGAAGGAAAATCTTGTGCACTTTGGATTGGGTCTGAAAGTGGGACCGCTGCTGTGCGGATCATGAAATGAGGTTGACTAGCATTTCAAACTCACACTCTGTGGATTCCCTAAAGGAACAAAACTTATCAGTCTTGTCTTTATTTGATTTTTTTTTCCCATATAAACTTCTAGACTGAATTAAAATAGCATCGAGTCATCTCTTGATAGTTAGGTACCAAGGTATCAAGGCTGAGGAATCGGGGTAAATGAGGTGGACTAAATTGTATTTTCCACCTTCAGAGTTACTGTAATTACATTTACCCAATTATTCTGAAACTCATTCAGTCATCAGGTGTAGATTTGTTTATGAAGTCAGCAACTGACAGCTGTTTGGGTCTCATTAGGCCCTGTTCTTATGTAAATGTCTCTCATAAAAACAAAATTAATTTTCATTGGGTAACAAATGTTCAGTTCATATACAATATAATTTCTCCAAGCAGGTGCATATATATTCAATATTGCTACTCTAAGTTGTCCTGTCTAGCATATTTTCCAAAGTTAACAGATCTTTAGTAATGTGGGGACCACCTTTGCTCGTGTGTATTCAATTTAGAGTTGTATATGTGTGAATCAAAGCAGCAGAATGAAGATTTGCCAGAAGGAATACTGCTTCAAACTAAACTGCACCCCCTTTCCCCCGATGCTTGAGAAAAACACGCTATCTGCAGAAGTTTGAAATAAATGTAATAAATAAAATTATCAAGAATGCCAGGGACACTAAATGCACTTTATAGTGGAGCTTTGAAAAAGCATTATAAATCCCAAACCAATGATAATAATCAGATGAACACTATTTTTTTTATGTATAGCAATCATGTTTAGTTTAAGTATTAGCAGGAATGTTAAAGGAAAATATCTTATTGGGTTTGTTTTTAAGAACAACAGGGCTGTGAAAAAAATTTGGAAAAGCAGAGTTCAGTTATTCAGTTATGCGGACTTAAAGGCAAATGGTTGGAGGAATAATCTAGTAGATATTGAGACACCCTGAATTAAAATTCTACTCAATGCCCCAACATTTAATGAGTACCCAACATGTGGCAGGCAGTGTTGGAACTGAAGTGTTTAAGGGTCAAATAGATTTCCTCTCAAATGTCTAATAAACATTGATGAGAATTGATCTTTACTGACTCTACTAAAATTTTCAACTCAGTGGTACTATTCTCGTAAGCTAGGAAATAATGATGCAATATATAATCTGAATATGAAATAACAGGGAAGGTTTTTTTTTCTTTTGTTGATAAAGGACAATATTTTTTGGATAGTGCCTAAACTACATTAATAAAGGCGAAAGATTTATACGATCTGAAGAGAAACCAGAGTATAAACTACATTAATAAAGAATAACAGTTTAGCAGCGCTTGGATGGCTCAGTTGGTTGAGCATCCGACTTCAGCTCAGGTCATGATTTCGGGGTCCTGGGATCGAGCCCACATTGGATTCAACCGTTCAGCAGGGAGTCGGCTTCTCCCTCCCCTTTTCCCCTGCTCCTCTCCCTGCTTGTGCTCTCTCGTGTGTGCACTCTTTCTCTCTCTCTCAAATAAATAAAATCTTAAAAAGAAAAATAATAGTCTATAACATTTCTGGGGATGAAAAGGCATCTCTAAGATACACTATCAAGATGATTGCACCATCATAATTTTGAAATTATACCCCACATGTCAATAAATAAAAATCAACATTTTTAAATAATGAGGGTGATATACTTAATGGTGAAATAATCACCAAGAAAAAAACCACAGTAGCTTTACAGCAAGTATGACTACTATTCCAATTGTTTGATCTGTTGCTTTTTTATAATCGTGATAGATATGCTTGGAATATCATTGAAATTAAATACAAATCTTGATTATATTCCCAGCAGTAGACATAAAAAAGTAGGATGTTAGAGAAAGTAGCAACTTGTTATACAAAGCATTAACAGAGTATCCAGGAAATGGCTCACAGTTGGATATAAAAAAATCTGTGGAAATCAAATTTCAAGCATTTTATTCCAACTGACATAATGATGAATCCTTAAAAATAATCAAGGAGGCATTCTTCTATAATTCAGTAATTCAATCTCCAACTAAAGGATATATAATAATAATTCTGGGTTGTTATTTAACCAATTGTTTTTGTGTAGAGCCTAACTTCCACGTAAAATAGTCGAAGAAGAGTTTGTTTAGTCATTTTCTCTTTACAAAAGGGCTGTTGGAAGGCTGATGCTACAGAAAAATATAATCTCGTCTCTTTCATGCTTTTTCTACTATCTACGTCACAGAATCTTAGAATTCTTGAACTGGAGGGGTCTTTTAAGATCATCTAATTAAACTTCTTCATTCTACTCATAAGAAATCAGGCTGGAAGAGGTTTGAATGGTTAAAACCGTGTAATTAATTAATCACTGGTAAGGATAGACTGAGAGCTTGGGCCTTGTAATTTCTAGTCTAATTTCTAGTCCAATGTTCTTTCTTGGGCAAGCTTCTCCTGTCCCAGGACTTCAAACAGTACTCATGGTACTGACCTCTTCAACGCAAATCTCTTTTCTGAGCTTCAGATGTGTAAGTCCACTTGGCCTCTTGGCATTTCTGCTTAGATAGGTAAGTATCTCAAACCCCACATCCCCAAAGCAGAACACTTCATTTCCTGCCCCAAATCCAATCCTCCTCCAGGCTTCCCCACCTCGGTCAGTGGTATGACCATCCAACAATTTCCCTGGGCCTCGGATTTACAAACTGTTTTCGATTCTTGCTTTTCTAACACAGCTCCCATCTAGTGGATCAGCAAGCCCTCCTTGATTCAAATACACTTCACAACGATGGTTCTTGTCTTAACTGCTACAGTCACACTCCAAGCCACATAAACATCAAATGCCTGCAAACTTCTAACTCGACTCCCTTTCTTCACCCCTTCTCCCACAATCTATGCCTCATGAGGTGCCCAGAGTGATCAATCTAACACAAAATTATGTAATATTTAGGGGAAAATGTGTTTTTCTCTTACACATTATCAAATATTTAACTTTCTCCTAATTACTGAGCCTTTAGCTTCCTGGGGGATGATTTTTATGGCTACTGAGAGAATGTGAACAGGAAGAAAAAAGCGTGTATTAAGCTTTTGAAATAAAAAGGGGAGGGTTTTTGCTGAGAGAAAACAGCCTTGAAATCCAAATTATCTTGATATAGGAAAGTCTGGTTTTCTATATCCTTCCCTTCTACATATGTCAAACCTAATGGAACAGCTCATTGAGTTGGGGCAGAAAGGGAGGGCAGAAAAAGCTAGGACACAGAGGGTATTATGCTAAGTGAAGTCAGACTGAGAGCGACAAATACCACGTGATTTCACTCATACGCAGAATCTAAAATACAAAACCAGGGCCCTACGTGACTCAGTCAGTTTAGCTCCTGTTCAGATCCTGGGATTGAATCCCTACAATGGGCTCCCTGCTGAGCGGGGAGTCTGCTTCTCCCTCTTCCGCTCCCCCTACTTGCGTGCTCTCTCTCAAATAAATAAAATCATAAAAAATAAATTTCATACAAAAAATTGAATAAACAAACAAAAAGCAGAATCAGACCAACGAATACAGAGAACAGACTGTTGTTTGCCACAGGGTGGGGAGGGTGGACAAAATGGGTGAAGGGGAGTGGGACATAAAGTTTTCCGTTTAGGGAATGAATAAGTCATAGGAATAGAAGGCACAGCACAGGAAATATGTCAATGGCCTTTTGATAGTGCTGTATGGGGACCCATAGTAGCTGCACTCGTGGTGAGCACAGCATAATGTGCAGAGTTATCAAACACTAAGTTGTGTACCTGATGTACTAATGTCACATTGTGTGTCAATCATACTAAAATTAAAAACAAAGTAGGACAGGACAGTTTGGAAATCAAATTTTCATTAGTGCTGTTTTTCAAATATCTGGGTATAAAGAAAGATCTGGGTCTTTGGATGACAGAGAAAATTCTCTTGCCATCGTGCTTAACTCTTCTTCACATTCAAGTCATGCTAATAGAGATGGTAAAAGCTAAAGTCACAACCATATCTATGGATGTCACCTCTCACCAAGTTTTCTGGGGAAGAAGCACTATGACTCTTCTCCACTGCGTGAACTCAGTGGCATGGTAAATACTTGCTGATGTGAATTCCTGACAACTCGGCATACTTGGAAGACATTCCTAAAAGAGAGAAAGGCAAAAATTAAACGTGGCTTCTGTTCTTCCAGAGACAATCTATGTTCACTTATGACCCCCTCACCATAAGTGTAAAAGGCCCTAAAGAAATCTAATGTCATAATATTAACTATGTGCAATATGGATGCAACCCATGATTCTTCCTTCTGTGAAGCTAAAATATTTCGGAAATAATGGAAACAAGTGTCACTATGAAATTAAAAGTCTTTTAATTCTTACATATGAAAACGGACATGGATCGGGATCCACTTTTTTTGACCTGTTATCGTAATACTGGCATTTGGTAAAATTATTCTATGCAGTGTGCTCTTTATGCATTTATTGTAATGTCTGGTCATTGTATATATACATAAAGAAGTACATTTGATCTTAAGAATCCAGATCTGTGTGTTTCTTTTCTTTCTTATTTTTTTAAAGACAAGACATGCCAGATTCTTAATATGGTCTACCTACAGGTAAAGAGAGTTAGAAAGGAACAGATGAAGACATGCTACAGGGAGGGAAGAAAGAGCAGAAGGAGGAAGAGGGTTCCAGAGGAAGGAGGAAATGGGTTAGAGAAAATTTATGGGAGAAGAGGGTTAGAGAAAATAATATCCCAAACATCCTAAAGTATCCAGTCTTGAAGTTATTCTCATTTCTTCATTTTCAATTACAATTTAGCATCCAACAGTGCAGAAGGTGGAATCCTTGTTGTTGACTTGACGCCAATGCTAAGTTACAAGTAACATGGTTCCTTTTGAACCAAATCTAAACTTCTGGAATTGTAACTCTCTGCTTCCTATGTAGAAAGAAGGTGCCTACCTGTCATAAGCATTAGAGAACACAGACTTACCTCTTGGACCAGGTGCCAGGTGAGGCCGTGATTGGTTGAGTACTCTAGCTTCACTTGGTTGTCCATGTGCGGGGTGTACTTCTGGCCACAGCCCATCACCAAACTGAACTGAATCATATAGGACGCTCCTATCTGCATTGATTGGGTTTCCACATAGCGCATACTTGAGGCAAGTTTAGAATCTCCTGTGAAACTGAAAGACAGACGTGGGAATCAGAAGATAAACAGGAAAGTATTGAGGGACAATCAGGCTCTTCATTTCATACCACACACCCAAATAATTTCATTTTGCTTGTTCACATCTTGCCAAGCTCAAGAATGGATTTCAGTCAATCCAATCAATGCAATTTAAAACAATCTGCCTATTAAAGGAGCACTGCTTTTTTTTTTTTTTAACTTAATACCAGAGTTGTCAAATGTATTTGAAAATGGGTACTCATCCGTGTGTTGTTCATGAGTGTAAACCCTTTGACTCATTAATCTCACTGCTTAGAATCTATCCAAAGGAAATAACCCTAAATTCAAGGACAGTTTTATAAAATATGATGAATATTGCAGGCCTACTTATAAGAGTAATTGGTAACCATTTCAATGTCAAACTGCAGGGAAAATAGAATCCTTAAGTAAACTGGGATAGCCACTTGACAGATTATCCATATTTCAAATATTTATGACATTAACAGGCTTAGGAGAAAATATACATTTTTAAAAATCCACAAAGTGATGCAGAAAAGAAATTCACCAGAATGTTGAATTTTGTTGAAAGAACAGAGCAGTGGCTCTGTTTGGTGGTGGGAAACTAGACAGTTTACAGCTTTTCTTTCTTTCTTTTTTTTCCCCCCCACATAGTCTTCAGTGTTCAGGCATGAAATACTGAAAACATCATAACGCAGTCTTAATGACTGTGCCTCAAGTTGGTAAAATTTTACTGGGTCCCAATTGAGTCCATGTAATTGTGAACTGTTTGAAGACAGGCACAGTTACTTTTTTAGAGCAAACTGCTCAAGGAATTTATAATCCATCAGAGGAGATCAAAATATGGACACATTTTCACTGTGGTTAATATGGGTCAATGTAAACATTCCCAGGATTTGTCTGCCATAATGCTTGGGACCGCTGCTGTGAAGCAGAGAACAATACCTCGCATCAGCAGTAGTTCCTATTAGTCAGGGGGCTGAGCCGATAAAAAGGGAATGATGCAAAAATTTGCGATGTCTTTGAGGCATTTAATTTTTTTTAATTTGTCCTTCGCTGAATCAGCAAAATAAGGACTAACTACTCCGCCTTGCTTCTTGGAGACATTAAGATGTTATTTAAAGATGGAACATTGTCCATATGGGGGATCATCACGGGTTTGGGCTCAAGGTCACAAAATGCAAGAAGCTTTTTCCTAACAGTGACTAATTACTCTTCACCAATTTTAAATTAAGTTTTTATACTTGGACAACAAATAGAGGAATAAAATGGGTAAGAGCCCCAAACTGCTTTAGCTGAAGGGTCAATTAAAGGAAGGGATGTGTCATATTTATAACTGCTGGTGTTACACATCCGGTGCTTACAACTTGTTTTTTTTTGGGGGGGGGCTACGTTCTCTCTATAATCTTCTTCTTTCTCTTCTTCTTCTTAAAAGATTTAATTTATTTATTTGACAGAGAGAGAGATCACAGGTAGGCAGAGAGAGAGGGGGAAGCAGGCTCCCTGCTGAGTGAGAGCCCCATGCAGGGCTCGATCCCAGGACCCTGAGATCATGACCTGAGCCGAAGGCAGAGGCTTTAACCCACTGAGCCACCCAGGCGCCCCTATTTTCAACTTCTTGAGGCACCTCCATACTATTTTCCAGAGTGGCTGCACCAGCTTGCACTCCCACCAACAGTGTAAGAGGGGTCACCTTTTTCTACCGCCTCACTAACATTGGTTGTTTCCTGCCATGTTAATTTTAACCATTCTGACTGGTGTGAGGTGGTATCTCACTGTAGTTTTGATTTGTATTTCCTTGGTGGCTAGTGATGTTGAGCATTTTTTCATGTCCGTTGATCATTTATATGTCTTCTTTGGAGAAATGTCTGTTCATGTCATCTGTCTTGTTTCCATAGTGTACTGGTTTTCACTTTCACCTCACTATCCTGATACCTTCCTTACTCAGAAGCAAAATAACATAAGAAAAGCACAGACACCTATGCCTTAAAATCTTGATCATTTGTAGCAGAAGTTCACTCAGTTGTTTATGATTTACTCAAGACTGACTGAAAGCCAGTAATATTAGGGCAGCTTTTCCCCTCCTGAATACGCTGATGTTCTTACTCAGCTGGAGTTTTAGAGGTGAGAATTTCACAGACTGCCATCCTTTAATTGATAAAACTGCTCCTCTTTGTTGCTTAAGTCAAGATATGTTCATAAAGGCAAAAGTGAAGCTGAACTTCTCTGTCAGAATCAGAGAAATGAAAAAGAACAGTCCACATCAGTCTTTTGTGGAGAAATTCTGGAGACAGAATGCATTGGGAATCAGGACGCTTAGTTTCATTCATGTTGATTTTCAAGAGCGCCTCAAAAACAAGGGAACAGTAAATAAGCTCCTGCATGTAATTACAAGATTTAATGAGAGAATGGGGGTAATTCTTTCCACTAGGACAAGATCACCTCTGGTAAAATGGATGACACCATAATGTAACTCAGGTCTCCGCGGTTCTATACTGAGTCCCTAGCACAGCTCCCTTGCCTCCTCCTCCCTTGTTAATCCCACATATCGCCAAGGACCTGTTTTCCCGACTAGGCTGAATGCCTCTCTGGAGGGAGAGATATCTTATTTCATCCCTGCATCCCCTTAAGCACTCAGAACCTGGGTCCCTCACAGAAGCACCTGGTATTGTGGAAGGACTTCATGGTTTTCCAACAGCTAGATTATCTTACCTGACCTTTGAATCAAGGTCATTTGGGAGGCCATCAGGGTTCCTCAACACTGGGTTATGGAGATAAAATACCCGGAAGCTGAGTTGTTGGCCCTGGGATCACACAGTCACTGAAAAGTTAGAAACCAGGCCTTCTGATTTCTACTTGGATGTCCTTTCCATGCTGTCGTGTCTATTGAAGGCACTTCAAGAATGTTGAACAAAATGAGCAAAGGAGTGGGGCTTCTCCGTTTGGGAAGAAGGCAAGTTTTATAAAACCATAGTTACTTACATGCTATAATGAACACCGACAAGGTTTGGAGGTTATTCTCATTTAAAGAGATTCCTGCATTTCCCCCACAGCTCTTTCTCCAATCAAAAGTCGGCTGCTTAGCTGACTGAGCCACCCAGGCACCCCTCTTTTTTTTTTTTTTTCCTTTTTACAACTATTTCATTGACATCTCTCCATATTGAAAAAACGCTGGGAATAAAGCCTATCTCCAATTATGGAACTCTTGGAAGATTGCTCCCTTTTTCACTGTTACAAACAATGCTTCTATAATATGCATCCTTATATATCTTTGTGTACTGTTCCAATTATTTCCTTAGGATAAATTCCCAGAGGCAGAATTACTTGGTCAAAGCAAATTTTAAAAATGAGCATTTACTGCCAAGTTACCCTCAAAATAAGGTGGTTTAGGGTGAGTTTAGGTGAGTTAGGGTAATGGGAAATACAGACTTCCAGTTATGGAATGAACAAGTCATAGGAATTAAAGGCACACCACAGTGAATATACTCAATGATAGTGTAGCAGAATTATATGGTGACAGACGGTAGCTATACCTGTGGCGAGAATACTGTAATGTACAGAGAAGGTGAATCACTATGTTGTACACCTGAAACTAACAGTGTGTGTCAACCATACTAAAAAAAATTATTTAGGGGCACCTGGGTGGCTCAGTGGGTTAAAGCCTCTGCCTTCGGCTCAGGTCATGTTCTCAGAGTCCTGGGATCGAGCCCTGCATCAGGCTCTCTGCTCAGCAGGGAGCCAGCCCACTTCCTCCTCTCTCTCTGCCTG
The DNA here is from genome assembly GCA_028646535.1 of Procyon lotor. Lineage (NCBI taxonomy): Eukaryota > Metazoa > Chordata > Mammalia > Carnivora > Procyonidae > Procyon > Procyon lotor. Next base: position 73,395,606 of record CM053614.1, read on the forward strand.
CCTCTCTGCCTACTTGTGATCTCTCTGTCCAATAAATGGATAAAATATTTTAAAAAATTATTTAAGTTCTTGTGTATTTCTAAATGGCTAGACCACTCCTTATTTATTTTGTTGAACTGGTGATGAAGGGTGTGGCAAGAGAGAAAAATACATGAGAAATCGTTGAAATTCTCTCTTTTTTCTACCCTTTCAACTATGAGAAGCCAAGCAGGGCCATGTTAAGACTCTTAATGTTAACGTTGGAAACTTGATAATGTTAACGTTGGAAACTCCATTACACATCATGGCAAACATATTAAAGTACACCCATGTCCATTAAATATATTTTTTCACTGCAAAAACCTTCAAATGGATTTTATCATTTTGCCTTTAAATTTTATTTGGCTAGTAGAAATGCATGTAATTTACATTTAGCTGTAATTTTTCAGCACACGCAGGAATCTGACCAAAAAATTATTGCCAGTATCATGAAATGTTATGAATATTCAAATTTAGCAATGAATGGAGTTAACATATATTATGTTTTGTAGATAGTTAATTTAAATTTATTAATTCTATTTTTGCAATTTTCTTATATTTTTGAGACAATACGCATTTTCCTAGACCCTGGACATTTTCCCAGGCCCCTGGAAAGCTTGAAGGCCCTGGAATGTACCCAAAATGACCAATGAAAGAACTTCCCAGGAAGAGGCAGAGCTAATGCAAAGGCGCTAGAAGAGGAAAAAACCTTGACTTGTTGGAGTAGAGAGGAGGAAGATTGAAGTTGGGGAGGATTGAGTGAAAGGCAGGAAGGCAGGAGAGGCCAGCTGGGCCAGGTCACTCTATCTAACCTGGAGATCTCGTGAACCACTGTCCATAGAAAGTAATTGTCTCAGCTTGCTGATTTTCTGTTTCAACAAGCCACACATACCATGAATCTAAATCAACAAATGTAGAATTCTCTTATTAATTTGTTTAGTGGTGTGTTGTCTTACTTCCAAAGACTGACTTGGCTACTTAGTCCAAATGTTAGGGAAATCTAATCCCTAGATTAATTCCCTAATCTAGTTAGGGAAATCTAACTTTGGAGAAATAAATGACTTAAAAGTCAACCGTCTGCACAAAAATAGGACATAAGTGTTGGAACACAGCCATTTTATCCATTTCTTTGGCAGGTCCTTTGGCTTTGTCCTCAAATATATATCTTCAAGTGGTCCATTTCTCCACTGCATCATTCTGTTCCTAACACCATTATAAGCACATCAAATGACAACATTAGCCTCCGAGCTGAGCTCCTTCTACTGCTTCTCCTATTACCCTCTATCATCTATCAAAAAGCAGCCATAATTATTTTAAAAATATAAGTTTGATCAGCATCACTCCTCTGCTAAAAACTATTTATTGGATTCCCATAAAACTTAGAATAAATTCTAAAATTTTTATGTTGCTCTATAAGCTCCTAGGAGCACCTGCGTGGCTCAGTCAGTTAAGCATCTGACTCTTGATTTTGGCTCAGGGCATGATCTCAGGGGTGTAAGATCAAGCCCCGCGTCGGGCTCGACGCTGAGTGTGGAGCCTGCCTAAGATTCTCTTTCCTTCTTCCTCTGCGCCTCCCTACTTCTCTAAAAAGAAAGAAATAAATACAATGTCCTAATATAATCTAGTTTCTTGCCTGCCTCAGGGCCTTTGCTCTTGCTAGTTTCTCTATCTGTGATGCTTTCCTTGCACACTTCTACATATCATTGTCTCTCATTATTCTGGTCTCTGTTCTAATGCTTTCCTGATTATCTTACCTAAAATCATTTCACTCTCCACTTATGCTACCTAAAACTCCATTCATTTATCCTCATAGCGCTAATCCACTTTCTGAAATATTATTATGAAATTTTTTACATGGCTGCTGGTGTAATTCCTCTTTAGAAGCTCTGCAAACAACAGACTTTTCTGTCTTCATCTCTAATACCAACTGCAACACCTCCAGTATAAATAGTGCCAATAGTGCAATCAATAAACAGTCAAATGTATAAATTAGTCAACCAATGAATGAAAAATTTCATGTAATGAAATCCTCATGTTGAAAAAGCCTAACAAATACTATCTTTTAGAAAGTCATTTGTAAACCTATTTGGAGGAATACTCAATTATATTACCAATTTTAGAGAGGCACTGATATGCCTGAGTGCTGAAAGTACTCTTTAAATAGTCATTGAAAACAACAGTAAGTGACTTTTCAGTTTGTCACTCAATATATTTACCTTATCTATCCACTAAGCTTCCTAGAACGATCACTCACCATGAAATGGCAGTTGAAGTGGCCCTTGGGAGCCACCTCAGCCCAACTGGCTTCCTTGAACAGCACAATTTAAATTGATTTACTGCTCCTTTTTAAGAGTCTCTGCAAAAAATAATCCCAAGAATACTGTAGGCTTACTAATAAAACCATTTAAACTGACAAAATTTCTACATAAGATATGGGCTGATGTTCAAGGAAATAAAATCCTAAAGAAAAGTACTTGGCTGTGTCTTCTAATAGAAGCAGCTGGTGGCATTGCTAAAACTGAGGCTTTGCAACTTCACAGGAACCCTCAGGTTGCCCAGACTAATGTGAACCTTACTGAGAACCATTTTTGTGAGGGACAAGGAAGTGACACACTATGACCAGCCCTAGACCAAGATCATGAATTCTTTTCTTTTGAAAGATTTTGTTTATCTATTTGACACAGAGAGAAAGAGAGAGGACATGTGTGCATGCGGGCAAGAGTTGGGGAAGGGGCAGAGGGAGAAGCAGACTCCCCACTGAGCTGAGAGCCCAACAGGGGGCTCGATCCCAGGATCCTGGGATCATGACCTGAGCTGAAGGCAAATGCTTAACCCACTGAGCCACCCAGGTGCCCCAAGATCATGAATTCTTAAACCTCTTAACAACAACAACAACAACACCTAGGCCCCACAATTTCTAAACCAAGGACCAATCCCTAAAGGGTAACTTCTTTAAGAACTCCTATGTCTTGGCATACCACAGGTGGAAATCTTTTCAAACTGAACGCTAATAAACTCTTTGACACATAAAAAACATCAGGCTTTTTCAGTGTGAGGATTTCATTACATGGGTCACCCACCCTGTAGCTGTTCGTCCCCTTTTACACCTCTATTTTCCTATATCCCTAGGGCTGACCAAGCCACCTGCAGCTGGTGTGAAAAACCAGGCTCCCCAAATCCTCCTATCACAGAGCACATCATGTAACCCCATTTTCCCTCGCCTGTTGTCATTCACAGCTCATCTCACTTTTGCAGGTTGCTCTTTTATCTTCTCTGCACTCTGATGACAAATCTTAAGAAATTTCTCTTTCTAAAAACCAACCCTAACATGACAAGTGCTACTGATTTATTTGTATAAAGAAAAGAGAGTGCTTTAATTAAAAAAAAAACAACAAAATTACACATAACAAGGAATGAGTATCTTCTATTTTAACACCCATCAAAGTACCTAGGAAGCCTTTCAATGTTTTTACCTCTCATTGATCTCTAAATCTTTTAATTAAATCTGCTTTTCCTCAAGGACCGCTAAAGATAAAAACTATATAGCTTTTCTTTTTTTCCATCTTTTTTTTTAAATTTTAATTTTTGCTAGTTTCATTGAGATATAATTGACATATAATATTGTATTAATTTCAAGTACATAACATAATGACTTGATAATATATATACACACATACACACACAGTGAAATGATCACAATAAATTTAGTCAACATCTAGTCACTTCACATAGCTACAAATATTTTTCTCTTATGATAAGAACTTTTAAGATCTACTCCCTTAGCAACTTTCAAATATACAATATAAGAATATCTCGTTATATTGTGCTTTGCTTTATTGTACTTCGCAGATATGTGGGGTTTTTTTTTGTACAAACTGAAGGTTTGTGGCAACCCTGTGTCGAGGGAAGTTCTATTGGCATTTGCTCATTTGGTGTCTCTGTGTCACGTTTTGGTAACTCTTGGAATATTTCAAACTTTATATTATTAATATATTTGTTGTAGTGATCCCGTGAGCAGTGATAATGATACAGTGAGAGCTCAGATGACAGCATTTTTAGCAGTAAATATTTTTTAACAAGAAAATATTTTTAATTAAGGTAAGTACATTGTTTTTTAGACATAATGCTATTGCACACTTAGTATACTATAGCATAGTGTAAACATAACTTTTATACATGCTTGGAAACCAAAAAATTCGTGTGACTTGATTTTTCTGATATTTGCTGTATTGGGGTGGTCTGGAACTGAACTTCCAGTATCTGAGGTATGCCTGTGCAGTCTAACTATGGTCTTCAGGCTGTACATTATACCCCCATAACTTATTTATCTTAAAACTGAAAGTTTGTGTCTTTTGATCACCTTCACTCCCTACCCCCCACCTCTAGCAACTACCAGTCTGTTCTCTATTGGGTTTTTTTCAAGGTCAATCCAAGTTATTGTGAATGGTAGAATTGCTTTCTTTTTTTATGATTGAAGACATTCTATTGTACATAAACATATATATCACATTTTCTTTATCCATTCATCCATGGATGGACACTTAAGTTGTTTCCATGTCTCGGTTACTGTAAATAATGCTGCAGTGATCATGAGAACACATACATCTTTTCAAGATAATGACTTCATTTCCTTCATATATATTCTCAGGAGTGGAATTACTGGTTCATATGGTAGTTCTCTTTTTAATTTTTTGAAGAACCTCCATACTGTTTTTCACAGTGGCTGTGGCAATTTACATTCCTACCAACAGGGCATGAGCGTTTCCTTTTCTCTTCATCCTCACCAATACTTGTTAGTTTTTGTCTTTTTAATACATTCTAACAGGTGTGAGGTAATATCTCATTGTAATTTTCATTTGCATTTCTCTGATGATTAGTAATGTTGTGCACCTTTTCATGCCTGTTGACCATTTGCATGTATTACTTGGAAAAGTATCTACTTACATCTGCCTATTTTTAATCCGATCGTTTGTTTGTTTTTGCCATTGAGTGGTACGTGTTCTTTATTCATTTTGGATATTAACCCCCTATTGGATATATGATTTGCAATTATTTTCCTGCATTTCATAGATTGTCTTTCCATTTTCTTAATGGTTTTCTTTACTGTGAAGAAACCTTTTAGTTTAATGTGGTCCGACCTGCTGATTTTTGCTTTTGTTGCCTTTGATTGATAGTATATCCCCCCAAAAAATCACTCCCAAGATCTATGTCAAGATGCTTACCATCTATGTTTTCTTCTAGGAGCTTAATGGTTTCAGGTCTTATGTTCAAGTTTCTGATTCATATTTTGAATAAACCTTTCTGTATGGCATAAGATAGTGGTCCAGTTTTCCATTTACTGAATTTCCAGTTTTCTATTTACGGAAGAAACTGTCCTTTCCTCCTTGTACATTATTGGCTCTTTTGTAAAAAATGAATTGATCATATCTGTGTGGGTTTATTTCTAAGCTCTCTATTCTGTTCTTTTTAGATCTGTCTGTAGATGTGTCTGTTTTTAGGTTAATACCATGTTGTTTTGATTTCTACACCTTTGTAAGGTAGTTTGAAACCAGGAAGTGTAATGCTTCTAGACTTGTTCTTCCTTCTCATGAGAGCTTTAGCTATACTGCTCAGATTGCTTTTGGGGTCTTTTGTGGTTCCATAAAAATTTTAGGATTGTTTCTTCTATTTCATTTGGAAACTCATTTGGAATTTCATTTGGAATTTCAACTTTGGATTGCATTAAATCTGTAGATTGCTTTGAGTAGCAACTAAATGGGCATTTAAACATTAATTCTTCCAATCCATGAACATAGAGGATCTTTGTATTTGTGTCTCTCTTTTTTTAAGGTTTTATTTATTTATTTGAGAGACAGAGAGAGATAGTGAGAGACAGCACAAGAAGGACGGGGGCGGGGGGGAAGCAGGCTCCCCAGTGAGCAGGGAGCCCCATGTGGGATTCAATCCCAGAACCCTTGAGATCATGACCTGGGCTGAAGTTAGACCCTTAATTGACCGAGCCACCCAGGCGCCCCTTTGTTTGTGTCTTCTACAATTTCTTTCATCATTGTCTTAATTGATTTTAATGTATAGGTCTTTCACCTCCTTGGTTAAATTTGTCCCTAGGTTAAATTTGTTCTTTTGATGTAATTGTCAATAGGATTGTTTTCTTAACTTCTTTTTCTGATAGTTCATTTTTAGTGTATAAACATTTGATTTTTTTCTATATTGATTTTGTATCCTGTATTGTTACTGAATTTGTTTACCAGTTCTTACAGTTTATTGGTGAAGTCTTTAAAATTTTCTATATTTATCATGTCACCTGCAAATAGAGACAATTTTACTTCTTCCTTTCTGATTTAGAGCCTTTTCTTTCTTTTTCTTGCTTAATCGCTCCCACTAGGACTTCTAGTTCTACGGTCCATGAAAGTGGGGTGGGCATCCTTGTTTGGTATTATTTGGTATTATAATATTTGATATTAGAGGAGAAGTTTCAGCTTCACACCATTAAGCATGATATTATCTGTGGGCTTTTCACATATGACCTTTATTATGTTGATGTATATTCCATGTATACCCAGTTTGTTGAGAGTTTTTATCATAAATGCCTGTTGCATTTTGCCAAATGCTTTTTCTCTATCTATTGAGATGATCATATGATTTTTATCCTTAACTTTGTTTGTGGTATATCACACCAATTAATTTACACATGTGGAACCAACCTTGCATCCCTGGAATAAATCCCACATAATCATGATGTATGATCCTTTTAATGTATTGTTGAATTCAGTTTGCTAATACTGTGTTAAGGATTTAGTTTTGGTAGGTTGTATGTTTCCAGGAATTTATCCATTTCTTCTAGGTTGTCTAATTTGTTGGTATATAACTGTTCACAGTTCTCTTATAATACTTTGTATTTCTGTGGTATCAGGTATAACTTCTCATTCATTTACGATTTTATTTGAGTCATTTTTTTTTTTTGAGTCTTGCTAAAGATTTGTCTATTTTTCAAATTCCAACAATCCACTCTTATGGGGTGCCTAGGTGGCTCAGTCAGTTAAGCATCTGGCTCAGTCAGTTAAATGTCTGTCTTCGGCTTAGATCATGATCTTAGGACCCTGGGATTGAACCCCCATTGGGCTTCTTGCTCAGTGGGGAGTCTGCTTATCCTTCTGCCTCCTCCCCCCACTCATGTTCTCTAATAAATAAATAAAATCTTAAAAAAAAACCCCACTCTTACTTTCATTGATTGACTTTTCTATTTTTTAATCTCTATTTCATTTACTTCTGCTCTGATCTTTGTTATTTTCTTCATTCTGTTAACTTTGGGCTTAGTTTTTCTTTTTTATCTAATTCTTTGAAATGTAAGTTAGGTTGTTTACTTGAGATCTTTCTTGTTTTTCAGTGTAGGCATTTATTGTTGTGAAACTTCTTTTTGCTGTATCTCATACATTTTGGTATGCTCTAATTCCATTTTCATTTGTTTCAAGATAGTTTTTTATTTTCCTTTTGATTTTCTTGACTATTGATTGTTTAATCTCTACATTTATGAATTTTCTAATTTTCTTCTTGTAATTGATTTCTAATGTCATACCATTGTGGTAGAATAAGTCACTTGATATGATTTCAGTCTTATTAAAAATTGTAAGACCTATTTTGTGTCCTAGCATATGATCTATCTTGCAGAATATTTTGTGTGTGCTTGATAAGAATATGTATTTTTTCCATGGGATGGAATGTCCTGTAAATATCTGTTAAATACATCTAACCTAAGGTAACTTTTAAGTTCATTGTTTTCTTATTGATATTCTGTCGGGATGCTCTATCCATTATTTTAAATGGTTTAATGAAGTCCTCTACTATTATTGCATTATTGTCTATTTCTTCTCTCAGGTCTGTTAATATTTGCTTTATATATTTAGGTCCTCCTATGTTGGGCACATATATCTTTACCAGTGTTGTATCAATTTGTTGGATTGACCCCTTTATCATTACATAGTGACCTTCTTCATCTCTTATTAGGGTTTTTTCCCCTAAAGTGTATTTCATCTGATATAAGCTTAGTTAATGATGCTTTCTTTTGGTTTCCATCTGTACAGAGTATCTTTCCCATCCTTTCACTTTCAGTCTGTATGTGGTCTTAAAGTTAAGCTGAGTCTCTTGTAGGCAGCATATAGTTGGGTCTTATTTTTTTTATTCATTCAGCCACTCAATGCCATTTGATTGGAGCATTTAGTCCATTTACATTTAAGGTGACTATTGATAGGTATGGACTAACTACTGCCATTCTTTAATTGTTTTTTGGCTGTTTTTAATTCATTTGTTTGTTTTTTTCTCTTGCTCTTTTCTTTTGTGATCTGGTAATTTTCTGCAGTGGTATGCTTAGATTCCTTTCTCTATTATCTTTTGTGTATTTACTATAGATTTTTGCTTTGTTGGCACTATAGGCTTATATAAAACGTATTTATAACAGTCTATTTGAAGTTAATAACTTAAGTTTGAATGCATACTATAAAGCTCCACATTTTTATTCCCTTTACCCACATTTTGTGTTTTTGATGTTACAATTTACATCTTTTTATCTCATGTATCCTTAACAAATTATTGTAATTATATTTATTTTTACTACTTTTGTCTTTTAATCTTCACACTAAGTTTATAAGTGATTTAGCTACCATCATTACAACAGTGGAGTATTCTGAATTTAACCATATACCTACCTTTGCCAGTGAAGTTTATACTTCCAGATGTTTTTCTGTTTCTAGTTAGTTCCCTATTGTTTCAGCTTTCAAAGCTTCCTTTAACATTTCTTGTAAGGCCTGCTTCGCAGTGCTGAACTCCTTCAGCCTTTTCTTTTCTTTTCTTTTTTTAAGAAGGTTCCATACCCAACATGGGGCTTGAACTCAGGACCCTGAGGTCAAGAGTCACATGCTCTACTGACAGATCCAGACAAGTGCCCTGAACCCCTTCAGCTTTTGCTTGTCTGGAAAACCCCTTATCTCTGCTACTAAAACCAAATGCCAATTTTAACATGCTATAACAACCATCCCTCACAGTTATATACATTTTGAAACCAAAATCTGATATATATGACAGCAATGTTCTTATCACCTGTATACCTCACTAGTCTATTAGATAAGAGAGGAATGTCAATGTCCTTTGGTATTATCACTAATAGTATTAGTCAGGTAATCTTTAATAAACCTCAATTAAAATTATTCCCTTGGTGATCTTAAAATATATGAAGGAAGTTTTACAGGCAATTTTTAGAACATAAAGCAGATAGAAGTATCTGATACTGTGCACGGAAGAAAGGAAAGTACTACAAATAATTAACAGCAATTCATTTCTCTGTGGAAAAAACTGCTCTATGATGACACACCGTAAAGTGATTTATAGCATATTGACTCTAATTCTTCTAATGAAAAAGCAATTGTCCAAGTTCTCCCTGGAGAACACTCAGCAGCAACAATCCATGCACATGGAAAGTCATGAGTTAGAAAATGAGAACCAAATGAACTCACAGCTGGGAAAAGCCAACAATAATTAATTTAACACCAGCCATTTGTAGAGAACATGTATACATTTCAAAATTTCCCCTGAGAGGAACAAGGTCATTGAAGGGCAGAGGATACATACTTGAACATGTTCAAAGAATGTTTACTTAATAAGATAATATGCTTCAAAGGTTTTACATAAAAAAAATAACAACTCATTGTTATTTTTTGGACTAGGACGTTAGGATAAATAGTTGGTAATACCACCACTTGAATTTCAATATTGTAACAAGTATTTCTGAAAAACAGTGCCAAAGTGAGTTGTCGTTGAACTTGAACAATATATTCCTCAACAGCAGCAGAGAGAAAACAGTGTCATTAAAAGGGGCTTTATTCTGACTCACTGGCTAAGAAAATAGGAACAGTTTGAGATCTTCCATGTTGTTTCATTTTAATGAGCAGTGAGAATTTTTCATGTCCTTATTAAAGTGGTTAATGTATTTCTCTAGTCTCATTATCACCACCAGAGTATACTCTGATGTTTCATAACCAAGACAACTCCTTTCCATTTCCGAGGAGATCAGAAAGTCAAATCTGATTGCTCACATGTGGTTGTTAATAAAACTCCCACTGGGCTGCTTAAGGTGCCCATGGGGATTGTACAATTATTTATATTTTCTTATGGTTTTCTATAATTACTGTGATTGTGTTTTCACAAAGTAAATGTATCTCCACAATTAAAGCAGTGGTGGGTTAAGAATATTCATCAGACTCATGTGAAAGGATATTGTTCTTGGGGTTTTGATCAAAGCACAGAAATTAAACTGCTGTTATCATGCATTCAACCCAAGTGTTAAATTAAAATGCTCAGCAACTTTGGAGTTTATGTGAGCAGATGTTAACTATTTATGAAAATAAACACGATACAGGACTTGCATTCATGATATGACTCTTTTGTTGCATTAAAAGTGCGGGGGGAAAAAACCTACTACACAAATCTTGGGGGATATGGTTTAGGGTCTACGACTTGATTTGAATTACTGTTAATTCAAGTCAATTTAAATTTTCAGAAGCACATAATTCTAAGAAATCTCATCTTGGTCGACATCTTTACATCTTCTTACTTGGCCTCACCCCTTTGTCTTCTTTGAAGGCTTGAGGACTAAGAAAGAATGTCCATAAAAACAAGTTTTTTATCAAATAAAACACACCCAATATAACCTTTCGCATTCTCCCATACAGAAATTTCATTCCATCTAGTTCAACAGCGCTTGCAGCAAAAGTGACCAGTCGTACCTCCATTCCATTAGCTGTCATTTTGACGCTAGAATGTTAGCCTGCTGTGTGTGTGATGTGATGTCCACGCACCACTCCCATCAAAGGTAATTTTCTGTGCATTGGTGTGTAAAATTTACCTCTAATTATGATAAGGTCACTGATGGGTCCCTTATGATATGTTCTCTGGAGACAACTGCAGTGAATAGCTTTCGGTGAGATTCATCGGGAGAAATTAAATTGGTCTGACCAGGACTCCATAGAAAGTAAAACTCTCTCAGAAAATTATTCCTCAATCATGTTTAAAGCCCTAGAGGAACCCAGAGAGGGACAGTAGGTACACTGGTGAAGGCTGTGGGTTTTGGAATGATGCAGGGCTGAGTTTTAATCTAGAGTCACCGGGCCTAGAAGGCCTACATGGTCTGGCATCTATACAACTCTTGGCTTCTATTCCTGACATTCGCTTGCTCCCTCCCTGGAATGCATGACATCCACCATCTGAATTCCCTGGACATAGCCTCCTCCTCCTCCCTACCCAACACAGCCACCTCCTGATGCCAGTTAATCACTGAACATCATTCTACTGATGTTCTTAAAGTCCTGATCATGGTCTTAAATTATTCATTTACTGTTTAATGTATAATTAAGCTTGCATTTGATCATAAATCTAAGATGGAACGGTATCTTGACTAGGATATTCCATAATCTTGAAACCCCAACAACATTAACTGTATAGGTTAGTGGTCCAATATTGTCCAATAAGATGGATTTAAAAGGAGATCCTAGTCAATAAATCAGGGACGGAAAAACTTCCTGGTGAGATAGCATGAAAACAGAACTAGTTACGACAAATTTTATTAAAATAGTCATTAGAGTCAATAGGTGAAAAAAACATTTCACCATGATCATGGTGAGCCTCCACGAAGGGACAATGTGTTAGTCACTTTAGTTATGAACACTTTTGGAAGAGGGTTTTTATGTGTAACTGCGAAATAAAAATTTGAGATTAGTAACTGTGGTGAAACTTTATATTTATTTAAATCTATCAGTATTTTGCTTTCAATCTTCCTTCCCAAGATATCTTGCTTATAGACTTAATAGTGACTTTTGAAATGGCTCGTATTCAGTAAATGCTTGTCAACAAATGACTAAGTGCTGGGTGGATTAGAAGATCATTCTTGTGTTCCAATCCTCAATGTAAATTATAACAACACTTACCAAAGTGTCCAGTCATGGCCACAGTATGGCTGAACATTTCCAAGGTAGAATCCCAGAGATTGAGTAACCTCCACAAGATTGGTAAAGTCAAGGCTAATGCTGTTGAAAAGGACAGATGTCATGATAATCTCATCAATGGCCCATACGTCTTCTCCCTGGGAAGAATGATATGGTTGCCACCATCTGAACTGAATTCCGAACTGTCTTGCATCATCTGGTAACTCAACAGAGATTATTCTGAAGAAAAAAAAAAAGCAAAAACTTCCAATTACTTTGATATCTTAAAACACAAACATTCATAGCAGGATATTTTTCCCCCCCTGTGGCACAGCATTTGAAAAAAAAAATAGTTCTCCCACTATTATAAACATTCTTCTGAGATTCCCAATTTCTCATCTGACTCAAAGTCCTTTAAGTCACTCATCTGCTTCCAGAAAAGCTAACTCAATAAAACCCGGTTGTCAAAGTGGCAGGATTCATCTTCGTCTGAAAAAGGACCATGGGCATCTCGTTCCCCATATTACATACAGTTTGAGGCTGGTTGGAGCTGTGGCACTTCCTAACTCCTGTGGGTCTAGCCCAGTGTAGGAGGGGACTTGCTGTGTCATAGTGGCTATGACAACAAACGTGTATGTGACAAATGGGGAAGAAAATTAAGAATAATATCTAATTTCCAGGAGCAATTACTGTACACAGCAACAGGAACCATACATTAATTGCCACCGCAACGACATCTGCTTGAGAGCACCATAAATCACAGGATTGTGCTGCTCACATCCATACACAAGGTGAGATATGAAGCAAATGGCAAAGGGAACATTTGTCTCCATCAATGTACAATTAAGCGCCAGGAGAGGTGTTCTCAGTAAACACACACTAAAGGGACTGAGTCTTTTTTCTCAGGGAGCAAAAGAAAGCTCCTTAAGACAGGTGACTAGTTGGACAACCTAGAAATGAATAATTTAAAAACTTCCACGTCTAAGGTGGGATTTAATTAGAAATTAGATCGATTTTCATATTTCTATTATATTTACTCTTAGTTATTGCATAAAAATGTCAAATCACATCTTGGAAATGTAGTTTTTATATACTCAGAGTTATTAAAAAATAGAATCTATTTTCTCTTTAAATAATTTCTATATTGAAATGTGGGATAGAATAACATGGTTTTCATCACTGTTAATTATATTTTCGCAATGTGAGAAAACATATTGTTTTTTTTTTTAAGATTTTATTTGTTTTATTTGACACAGAGAGAGGGATCACAAGTAGGCAGAGAGGTAGGCAGAGGGACGGGGGAAGGAGGCTCCCTGCTGAGCAGAGAGCCCCGATGCGGGGCTCCATCACAGGACCCCGAGATCATGACCTGAGCCGAAGGCAGAGGCTTTAACCCACTGAGCCACCCAGGTGCCCTGAGAAAACATACTTTTTAAATAATGCAAAATCAATATTCAAATACAGAAATATAAATTTTAAAACACTGCTTAAACTAAAAAGACATAGCCATAATATTTATGGTTTTTAAATACCTTTAGAGACTTATAGTTTTAAATACTTTAGGTCTGTTCATTTTTTACCAATGTGAATTTATTAGAAGAGTAAAATTTAGTTAAATTGAGTATTTTAGTAATTTTAACTTTAATTTCTAAGTATTTATTAAATAATCAAATAAGTACATTTATTTATATGAGTACATATCAAATATGTAAAGAAATAAAATAATTGAACTATATTTAAATTGGTTCAATAATGAAAACATTGTACACTAATAATTTAATTTGACCATCATGTTACTAGAAAATTACAATTTTTCTTTATATTAATAATTTTAGAAGCAGTTACTTTTTGATGAAAATAAATATAATTTAAAAATAACAGCTGAAAAGTAGAATTTCTCAGGCAACTTCAAAGGTTATTTCCCTTTATTTCCTCTATTTTAGTACATATATATGTGTGTGTATGTGATATCAGTGATTGAAATGACCACTATTTTCCTTGGCAGAGACATCAAGACTGTGGGTCTGTAGTGAGACTCTTAGATTAAAATCCCCACTCTGACTTAATAAGTCAGTGAGACTTATCAACTAGTAGTTAATAAGTTTTATTAGCTAGTAGTTCATATCAACTAGTAGCTAATAATAAGTTAATAATAACTTAATAAGTTATAATTTATAACATTAGCTTTATTAATAAGCTAATAAGTTAATAATAATAACTTAATAAGTTAATAATTTATAATAATTATAATTTATAATTGCAGCTGCAGGGAAGGTATTCAACTTCTGTGTTGCTCACCATCTTCACCTGTGAAGGTGGGATAATACCCTTATGGCAAAGTCAGAGACATTTTCTGATTTTTCCTACTGTGTCTTCGTACCTCCAACAGTATCTGGGACACAACGAAAACTCAACAAATTCTTGCTGCATAAATGAAGTGCATATTGTCCTTATACCCCAATAGAAAGTTGAATACTGAGGCACAGAAAGGTCAAATATTCGCCCTAATGTTAAGCGGCTTTTAGGTGACAATGCTCAGAGCTGGATCCAGGCAGGAGGGCTATAGAGACCGTGCCCTTGACATTCACTTCATGTATGAGGTGGGGTGGGAATCTCTGCTTCCACTGCCCTGTGCAAACGGCAGCGGCCGGTTAGAAGAGCTATGGAATCATTTGACGCGAATATTCTAGATCCCAGGAACTTGGGTCAACTTTCTGTTATCGATCTTCCTTTTGGGGCAGAAACTAAGCTCAGACATTTCTTGCCATCACGTACTATAATCAAAGCAAAACTAAAATAAAAAGAGGCTTTATAATAATTTTAGAATAAGAAAGAAGCTCTATGATTAAGAAAAATCTAGAATAATTTTAGTTTCGGCAGTGATATAAAGTTTTACATTAAAAATACCAGTTAGTACTTGACATTCTAGTCAGTTTAAATTACAAGATTAATTTAGATAAATGTGCGGGTTTTACATTTTATGAACAGCAAGCAGATAGAGTTCTTTTATTTACTGAGTGACTCATAGGCAAACACATTGTTAGCAATCGGTGAGGAGTAATAGTGGTTAGCTAACTAGCATATCTAATTTACGGATCATACTTCATTTTTGAACAGCCAAGGCCGAAAGGGACAACATGCAATTGATGGCGATTACAGGCAGCAATTTATACTGAAGAAAATACAGCAAACGGCTAAAGGCACCAAGATGTATTTAACTCTCCTATGAAGAACTTACATGGTTTGTATTATTTATTGTATAAAATATAATTTAGAATCTAGAATATATCAAATCCTACTTCTGCCATGCCACTTTTTATTAATATTTGTAAGAAAGAGGGAGATGGAGGAAGAGTCTCATGGACAGAGGTACATGTGTGGAAAATAAGTGTTCTTGACACCTCCACCATGTTCTCTTTTTAAAAAAATCTCCACCTGATCTTAATCTTTCAAGCTATGCACATACCTAGTGCTGAAAAGCCATGTTGATTCTGCTTAGAAGAAAAATGTTGCTGTCAAATGGCAGGCAAGATTAAATGCACCTTTGCAATAGCACATTAAATGTGTAATTATTTTTCATATCAACAAAGATTAATTAAATTTCATGATAAAGATTGATTATTGAATTTTGGAGCTGTCCATCCTTATTAGAAAAAATTGTGTTTTAGGCCAAGTTAACTTAGGACAGTGATATTTCCTTCATGCCTTTTTTTTTCCTTCATGCTTTTATCATTTATTATTATCACCTTGATTCTCATTTAATTTTCTTTTCATATTTATTATGGAGACTCTGCGAAATTTCTTTGGTATTCATATGTGTCTACTGAGTGAGAAAGTTGAGCTTCGCCTTTCATTTACCTTTATAGGGAAAACACTCAACACATCTGATGTGTTTTTAAATTTATAATGTAAATAATTGTAATTCATAACAGTTGTTAACTATTATCTCTGTCACATGCTACTTTTCTCATTACATTTCTAAGTTCTCATTTAGTTACAAACACCTAAATGTAGGGACTGCTGTCGGCAACATTTTTAAGTATACAGAACCCATCATCAGTGCCCCTGCCTTTCTGCATTGGTGCCAGTGCAAACCTCAGAGCCCAAAGCCCTCACTCTCTTATCATATTTCCTCATGATCAAAATGTACTTCCAGAAAGGCAAATGGTGTTCGTTCTTTACTAACTATGAATGTAGTCCCAGTGTTTCCTCTTCTAAAGGTATTTTAATTTTTTCATTCTCTTCTGCAACTTTTAAAAGATTTCAGTGAGCAGGTCAAGAGTGTTCTAGGAGAGGAGAAGACTCTTTGGACATTTCTGAAATTATACCACTAATGGGAATTACTACTCTGCTGACATCAAAGGATGGCTCTGCTTCAAGTAAGACTTAAATGTCACAATTGCACTTATTTTTATTATTTCATATATATATAATATATCCGATAAAATATATTTTATAAATATATAATATATACATAAAATAATATAAATAAAAATATATAATACATATAAATACACTTATTTTATAATTTCCTAATAGATTGTGAAATGGATAAGCTAAAGAAAAACAAAAGTGGCCTGAAGAAAGGACTTTAAGTAAATCTTCACACTCCATTTTTGCCAGGGACTTGATACCTGCTAGAAAAACTTATCTATAATCATTACTTAATCATATTACATGCAAATTTTAAATATATACTGGTTATTGGATTTTATGAATTACTGTCTCATGTAGTTTATTATAAAATATTATAATATACTGATAACAAATACTTGTTAACAGCATTTGTAATTTAGTACCATATCAAAACCATATCCAATAGGCTGCAGTAGAGCTGAATAAGGATTATAGTGTTAAGTGTTTTTCTCTTTCCCGGATATCACAACATTTCCCTTAGATATACATTTTAAAATATGGGAATAAATTTCTTCAAATTATCAGAAATCAGTAAGACAAATGAAATAGAAGAGTGTGACTTGCTAGTTTTTTATTGCAATACACATCAATCTTTGTCCTCATCATCCCTCAGTGGAAAAATATCTTGAATCTTACACCAGTTGAATGATGATTTCCCCAGGGAGGAGATATCACTCCAATCATTTTTCCAAATGCTCTCCAACGTACCTGGGTTCATGATAGTTGAGATATGAATAGTGCTCCAAGAGTTTCCAAGTTATCCCATTATCGTACGAATAATGCAATAAAACTCCTTCACCAGGCTGGTCGGGGGCTCTGCATGTGCTCAGAACAGACTTGCTCCCCAGCCTCAATGTGAACTGGAGAAACCTAGACACGAATTGTCTGTAATTAGCGTGTGCATAAACATTTTTAATCATAATGCTCATTTTGGCTTTTAAAGAATTCCAAACAAATTTAAATGAACTACTCAAAAACTGCATGTTTCCACTCATCTCCCTGTAATGTAAGTAATTTCACTGTGAGATGTATGCATATGTGTAGAAGATGAGGTCAACGCATGTTTATATGCAGACATATCCATACAAATATAAGTGCATGTTTATACATACTTGTATACTATGTATTGTGTATGTACATTTAAAATGCCAATCATTCTTTTACTGCATTATTTATTAGGCACTGGGGGAAGGGAGGATGTAGAGTAAATCTAATCAGCCTCTGCAAGCTGTCAATAAATAAAACTACATAAATAATTAACTAGTCCTTGGCTTAAGAACACAGTTTTGATGCTAACATTTCATATGTTTAAAAACCTAGTCAGTCATTAGTATCTTAAAATCATCAGTAGGCCTTTAATTTATTAAAAACTAGAGCAAATTAACCCTGTATAAACTCACTGTAAACTCCCTCTTGGTTAAAAACTGAAAGATATACATATCAGCGAAAAAAGGAAAAAAATAATTGGAAAATAAAGAGATCTAAATTCAATCATTAGCATCCGGTTTCAATATGTATTCCACCTTGCCTTAACTCACCTGGACTGTGAGCTGTCAAGGAAAGATGTAATTAGCTGACGCCTCCCATCTTTGTTGAAGACCAGGGCCTTCCCACTGGCCAAGACGCCACAACCAAAGCTGACTTCAGCACCACGGATAGAGTAAAAGTTATGGTAAGAGGAGAGCCTCGAACTGCCAAAGCTTTCGGAAATAAACATTGGGAATGTCTGGGAAGCCATCTCACAAGCCGGGCCAGAAAATCCAGGGTCACACCTGAAAGAGATACCATAAAATAAAATCGAAAGCTGTCGGTCCTTCCAGAGACCCCCGAATCTAATTCAGGGAGGAGGACATCCAGGGGCCAGGATTTGACTGAATGGTAAGTGAGGCTCATTAGTCTTTGGCAAACAATGCATCTGAAGACTTGATAAGGGTTAGACTGCAAATATTCCAGAAAAATACAGTCTTTGCACAGCCCTGATATAAAAAGCTGGCGATTAAAACAATAATTCAGCACTCATCTTTAACCAAGGCCAGTGATTTATCTGCATCTACTTTTGCGCATATTTCTAGTTTAAAATCTTCGTAAAAGGTATATTATCATGTATATAATTTTATTCATAATGAGTTCATTAAACTTGTAAAAGAAACATCAATAAGATACTTCCGGGGGGGGTGGGAATGCTTCCAGGGATATGTAGAATAAATTTCCTCTAAGAACAAATGTAAAAATATACATTATGTTTGTGATAGAAATTATCAAGAATATTTGGAAAATAAATCAATTTTCATTTCAAACTTAGGCTGACACTATAAAGGGGATGTAAACACCTTGACCAGGATAGGTGCTCTTGGCAGAACCGTGCTGCTCACAGTGGAATCCCAAATTAGCGGTGCTTCTGGAAAAAGCAAAACAAAACGAAACAAACCCCATACAACAACTTGCCTCCTACTGGATTTATATTAGACACTTCACCGCAGAGACATCCACAGTTGAACATTAGAAACTTCTTATATTTTAAGGCATTTACTCATCAGGAATCGGTATTAGCTTTTTTTTTTTTTTTTTTTTTACTGCACTATTTTTTCTCACTATCTGTACTACGCAAAATTATAAATTTATTTTATGTTCAATTATGAAATTACATTGGTGTCTTTTTGGGGGTGGGGTGCTTAGAAGATGAGATGCTTCTCATCTAAGCATTCCAAACCTCCCCAGAGCTGAAACAAGCACTGTAGAGAGCCATGAAGCACCAATGAAGTGGTATTATGGCATAACCCTGAGCCACTTCTTTAGTGCTAGTGCCGAAATTGGGCTGTGCTGGCCTCACAGATGGTCCACGGAGTGCATGAACAAATGCCCAATTGTATGCGTCTTGTATATTATGGGGGGGAAGGGTTATAGTCACTATCCTATTATCAAGGAAGTGGGCCCTAAAATGCCAAGAACTACTGCAATGTGAAGTCTGAAGGTTGTTGGGCATTAGGGACGGGAGCAGGGAAGCAAATCAGTATGTACAGAGCATTGAAATAAGCCTCAAACAGCTTACTTCTTTCACACGTTATCTCACCGACTTAGTGAACAGCCAAGTAGTTTCCAAAAAAGGATAAAAACTTAGCTAAGGAGGACACATTTTGACATTCGAAAACTGAATGTGGTTTTCCATGGCCACAAACCGGAATCGGTGTCCCCCAACAAGGCATGCATTTCAGGGCAAATGCATTTCTGTGTCTCTTAAATGCATCTTCTTAGAACCAGTGATTGGGACACATTCGTGATCGTTTAGAGATGACTCACTTTGGAGTCGGTTCCCATGTAATGGTTTTGGAGGTGTACTTTTAATCAGAGGTTATGTAATTGGGATAAAATGCTGATCAGGATTCCATTCACATATTTAAAAATACATTTGCAGCCTTTGTTCTGCGGCGAACAGTAGGGTAACACAGTTGGAAGATTCCAGGAATGGCCTAAGGCTCTCCTGACTCCAAAAACATCCCCGATTGGTTCATCTACCCAACCTTAAATGTAGCATTACGGTCAGCTTGTATGTCAGGAGAAAAGGCCCCAGGATAGAGATGTGTGGAAGACACCCAATGCAAGAAGGTTTCTAATGCTTTTTGTCCTTCTCACTAGCACCTCTAACAGGGGTGGGATTATCAGGATAAAGAATTGTCAGTTTAGAAACCCAGGCCTGGGGATTATACACAGGCAAGAAAGTGTTAGGCAGCAGGAAGGCAGAATCCTCGTAGCAAATAAAAGCAGTGGTGAGGAGAACAAAGCGAGAAGAGGAACAAAGCTGCAAGGGCCCCAAATTCGAGGATCCGTTTAAAAGAAATAAGTAGTACTGAGTATAAATTTCTTTTCCATGGCATCTCACTCATACTTGACAAGTCACATATTGCTGGAAGAGGATGTAGTAGCCAAACATTTAGCACAGCCACTAATGAACAAAACCGATGAATCTTACATAAAACATGGTCAGAAACAGGGAAGAAAACTCAAGTTCCAACTGGTGAAAATATTCTGCAAAACCTCAATAGGAGGAAAAGGCTATGATTATTCAAGATAATGTACAGTGTCAAAAAAGAACAATGCCCAAAGGCACAAAACTGCCATGCCGACTTGTGTTTGCATCCATCAGGAGTGACACAGATGCTTGCCTTAATAAGCCCACCGAATGCTAACGGGGAGACTGTACACAAAAACATGAAGGACGAGGTATAACTATTCTAGTTACAGATGGGTCTTTTAGAAATAGCACTTTCTATTTTCATTAATAAAAGCAGCTGTCATTTTAGATAATTTGTTTTCAAAACTTTTCAGGACAACTTTGGGAATTACACAGATGTCTGGCATTGTTGTCGTGTTAATTTTATTTGAAATGCACTAAACAAGAGGATGGCCTGGTTAGGGATGACAGATAAAGATAAGGCAGCACAGATCTAATGAGTCAGTGTTTTGGGGCGGGAGCTGGTGGTTTTATTGAAAAGTGCAGAGACGCATATTCATTTTTAAAATATGAATAGGAACTTTTCAATTCCTTAATACTTTCTAAAACATTTCTAGTGTGCAGAGAGATTTTTGTTAATTAAATTCATTGCAATATAGTTAAAAATTAACATGACACTCTAATGTCAGTGCTGACAAGTATCTTGCCTCATGCATATAATTTCCAAATGATCAGGTAGAAATCTCTTTATGAGTTCTCCATTAATTACTTATTACTCTTTGTTTGGAGGACAAGAAGAGACAGACTAGATGATCAGTGGTTGAAAACTTATCTGTATAACGAAGATGGTCTGTGGTTTCAGGAATTTCCAGGATATTTTATAATTAAATATTAATGTTGGAATGACATAGTACATATGAATATCCATTCTTGTTATAAACATAGCACAATGCTTCAGTGGTGACTAGATGTTAACTATATATAATTTCAGACTTCATATTCAACATCGCTATTATGTAAAATACTTCATGTATCATTTTGAAGACCCAAAGGATTTTCAAAAGTAAGACTGCAAAATTATATTTAAAGATGAATTTTCTTATCAAATCTGCTAAATTTGGCTCATTCTAGTATGCTTTAGCCTTGGGTCAGTATTGATTTGCATAATTCATTTACAAAGTATGCTAGCAATTAACATACGGCTCAAGAACACTAGAACAAGTTTATGGAAAAATAGCCTACTGAAGAATGTAACCAAAGACAGAAAAGGCAGTCATCGAGTTATGAAGATTTCAAATCTGTTCACAAATTTACACGAGGTATGCTAACTGTTCAAAATTTAGCTTCATAGAAAAGTTATTTATTCATCAACTTCCAACTACAAAAGACAATTAATATTCTGTTATACTTAAATTCTCTTTGGAGCATCCTAGTTAGGTCTTAAAAAGACTTCAAAAGCTTGAAAAGGAAATTGAAATGGATTAAAGTGACTTGTGGCCTCGAGGTATAAAGTATATATTTAAAAAAAGAAGTATAATTATTATTTTAAAACATGCTTACTTGCAACCATGTCGAGTACACTGTCCTCGGCCAGAACAGAATTTGAGACACGACGGACCAATGTAAACTGCAGGCAGGGCAAAAGACAGCATGTAAAAAAAAAAAGGCAAAATAAACTGGAAAAACTAAGAACAACATCAGCATGTGAATCAAGTTTTGTGCAGTGATACCCATAAAATCGAGCCCATTATATGCATGCTGTATGCAGGAAACCAGGGAGACATATTGAGTGTTGTGTCACAAGGTACATGCTTAGCTACAAACCTGCTGGAAATGCTTTAACCTAATTCTTTTAAGATTTTAATGTCCCATAGTGAAAATAGGTAGGAACATATGATTTGGGTTCCTTAATGGAGTCTCTTCAGCTAAAATGATTTCAGGCAAAATACTGTGCTTTTGATTTAAACTTCCCATAAAGTTTAATTTTTTTTTTTTTTTAGGTAGAAATAAAGAATTTGCAAAGGATCAGTTTGATATATCATGAAATAGAGATGTTATAATTTAAAATTGATTTTGCAGATGATTGATACATATCTTTCTAAAAATGAATCTATCCTTCTTGAAATGGGGAGTTAAAAATATGTTACGGTGCATCAAGTCTTCTCTGAAGTGCAGATTTTTTCCTAAATGGTGGGACTGACTGATAATGATATTAAAAACCTCAATTCTAATCTTTGGAATGCCAAAAAAAAGGGTTCCTGGTAGTTGAATGGTAGGTTCTGAGATAATCAGACTCAAATACATTTAAAGATATTAAGCCTCTAGATAACCAACCAGTACAATGAGTAACACACTGAAAAGTATGGAAATGGAACAAAACAGATGAGGAATTAGATATGCAATGGTTGTTAAGATTTCACATATTCAGTTTTAGGCAGAAATGAATTTGCATTCCATGATCATTTTTTCTGTCTTGGGATCATGTCAAATTAGTCATATGATTTCATTCTAAAATAAATTTCCCTGTAGATAATGTGACTACAAACACTTGTTCTCTGGAGCCAATTAATTCAAGTGTGATGCAAAGCGGCCAGGAACAACTCTTGCTGAAGGAAGCTGATGGCTGAGGAGATCAGACAGCAGTTAGCAGATCAGATAGCAGATAGCAGGTTAAAGTTCTGGGTTTTAGATGTCAAATAACCCTGAATTCAGATTCCTGCTTCACCTGGAAAACTCCAGATAAGGGATTTACCCAGTCTAAGCCTCAGTGGTCCTATTCTTTAAAATGGGATATTCTTTTCCTTGAAGGAAAATGTTAAAATATTTATAATATTTAATTTAATATTTAAAATAAATAATTTAAATTAAATAATTTAAAATGTTTAAAATTTAATTTAATATTAAATATTTATAATAATAAGATATTAAAATATTCTAAAATATAGAATTCTATATTCTATTCCTTTCTTTGAAGGAAAGAGCAAATGAAATGTTCATGCTTAGCTTGCTGTCTGGTACCCTACGGTTATGATCACCATGATACTGGGGTCAAGAATCCTTCCTGCTCCTCTGCCTTGCTGCCTTCTACTGGACAGCACCAGTGCTGAGACATCAGGAAAGGGCTTCGTTCTTTAGCCTGGGAAAGCTTATGGATTGTTTGCCCAGCACACTTGATTTTGTGGCTGTGGTAGGATTTATTCTAAGTCCTGTAAATGGTTCATTCCATTTTGCGGATCACTCTGGAGGGCCGCCCTAGGACGTACCCAGGTCATAGTTCAAAAAGCTTCCATTGTAAAAAAAATTCTCACTTTTTTTTTAAAGATTTTATTTATTTGACAGAGAGAAACACAGCGAGAGAGGGAATGGTAGCGGGAGAAGCAGGCTTCCTGCAGAGCAGAGAGCCCGATGCAGGCTCGATCCCAGGACCCCGGGATCATGACCTGAGCCGAAGGCAGACGCTTAAGGACTGAGCCACCCAGGTGCCCCTGTAAAAAAAATTTCAATAATAAAATAAGATTTTCTAAGTCAATGAAAATATTGCAATTAGGAATCTTGTCATCCCTCTTCACTAATGATGGGGTCACTGGGATTCACAGCATGAGTAAGTCTATAGGCTCTTTTTCCTACGGAAAGGACCAATTTGTTTTTATCACCATTATTAATTTAATCAAGTTGAAAAACTTAAAAAGTGATAACAAACATACTTTGCTCTAGGATTTTCCATTTTGCTAAGAACGTCAGGATGATTCCAAAAATACTTCCTGTACACACTAGCAGGAAAAACATACCTAACGGAAGTAGGATATTGACCTGTATTTTTCTGTTTATTTGGAATAAATAGTCGTATCACATTGGGAAATCCATAGAGAAGTGGGAGAGATTTCAGAAGTGTTCTTTGGCAGTTGGCACACATGCCTCTCGGGAAGGACTAAGCGTGTGTCCTTTTTTTGCTTTGTGGAGAAGCCAGAGAGCAGGTCTTGTTTTTGTGAAAACCTCACACGTGGGATGATAACAGAATTGAGGAGATTCTGTCTCATGTTTTGCATTTGACTTTCACTGCTAACCATGCTCTTTCCAGATATTCTTACCTCTTCTCATTCTATTCAAAACACGATGGTGGCATTTGTTGACTTGGAATCATGTAACAGCTTTCCTTAGAAAATTTAGATATTCTTTGTATAGGCTTTTAGGTGCTTCATTCCACTCTTAATTTCCTCATTTGCTTTATTACTGGTTTTTTGATATCTTTTATTATTACCAAAGGAACATAAGTTCATTATAGGACCCCTAAAAAGTACGACAGCAGGGGAAAAGTCACCCATAATGTGCTACCCAGAGGCACATACTTACTCCCTAGAGCTAATTAACAGGTGTTAATTATGTTATTGTGTTAACAAATGCTATGCAAAATATTCTACCAATGGAGAAAGTCCATTTTACCAAACTGATTTTTAGATGGTTTTACAAATGCACTATGTTAAATGTACTATGTTAACGTATGTGGTCTTTCAAGTCTGGGCCTCTTTTCTGAATACAGACTGCTTAAAGAATTTACACTGGCTCATCAGTATATTATCTTGCCGGAAGTTATTCCCGAGTTTTGAGAATGTATTCCATTAAATGTGTATCATTTTTTTGATTATTCAAAAATAGCAAAAATATTGGGGTGCCTGGGTGGCTGGCTCAGTCGGTTGGTGTCCGACTTTTAGTTTCAGCTGGGGTCATGATCTTGGGGTGGTGGTACTGAGCCCCCCGTCAGGCTCCACACTCAGCTTGGAGTTCCCCGTCCCTCTCTCTCCTGCTACTTCTCCCTCTGCCCACTTGCGCGCTCTCCCCCTCTCCAGTAAATAAATAAAGTCTTTTTAAAAAATAGCAGAAACATTATTAAAACATGGAAGGTCAGCCGGAAACAATGATGTAGGCTTTTCTGACTTTATAAAATTGACCAAAACCAGTGGCTATGTTACGTTTGCTTAAGTACTGACATTCTGTCCCTCCTTCCCTCCCTTTCTACTTCCTCACAGTGTAACTCTTCGGTCAAATTGATGTACCCTAAAATAAGGAAATCTCTTTGAATCTGACTACAATTGGAATTATTAAAAAAACAGAGTGGGCTATTAATAACAAATATAAGAAATTTATAGTCATGCACCCCAATAACTTAAAATAGCTTCTCTCCTGTATACTCATTCCAAGTGATACTGGCTTTAAAGTTATGCAAAAACCATCAACAATTCACTTAACAATTGAAGATAACATAGGATATTTTATGTGTATCTACATTTTCCTCTTATACTGTTTTCTGAGAAGGAAGTTTAAGTTTTGCTTCAGAAGTGTCATTTTAGAGATGATGTTCCCTTATGTGTGGTGTCTGCATCTAAAAGATAAGCATTCCAGATGTTGCAGTCGTTACTAAGAGAAGAATGGGTCTTATTTCAGTACATTCCATATGGTAAGTATTTATGTTAATTTTGTGTAAAACGTTCAAAGAAAATGTTAGGATATCCCCTGTCTTCAGCTGTGAATTTGCGTTTCAGGGCTTTACGCATTTCTACATTATGTGTGTTGAAACATTCTGGCATCTAATATTGCTGACGCTGCTGCCTTTTTTTTTTTTTGACTGTGCATCCCTGGGCTCCTAACTGAATGCAAAGGAGAAAGGGAAGAAAGGGCGTTTAATGAATCGCAAGACCATGACTTAGAAATGTGATTAAGTCTGTGCCAGCGAACAAAAGCACAGGAAGACTCTTCATCAATGGCATGTGATTATGATGGGTGTAAACT
>CM053614.1:73421838-73440391 GCA_028646535.1 Procyon lotor
TGGAAGGTATTTGGCACAGTTATCTTTAATTCTCTAAATAGCCCTCAAAGAAGGTGTACCACTGTCCTTAATTTAGAAGGGGAGAGTAAGAGAATAAATATTATTACTCAAGCAGATGGCAGAACCAGGATTTGAACACACAGCTTCACTTTCCTCCACCTCTCCATGCTGCGTCTTTCCCTAAGTATTTTGGCAGGAAGCTTTTTTGGCAATAAGCATGCAATCACGATACAGAATTTAAATTTATATATCCAAAATATAAAGGCCAAGTACATAAAGAATGAGGGGCCCTACAAATTGTGATCTTGCATCAGATTTACTGAAGTTATTGTGTTTTTTCCTTTTTTTTTTTTTTTAAATGAGCTCCTTCCTACATAATTTGAAAACGAGAAGGCAGCTTCCTTACCTGTTATGAAAAAGTAGAGTCTCAGGTTTACTTCTGGATTTTGAGTCACAACATGGATTCAAATCTCCCGATCCCTCAGAGAAAATGTACTCACCCGCTATAGTTTTCGGAGGAGTAGATTGTGCTGTGGGGGAGGTGGGGCCCAGCACAGATCTCGGGCAAACACTCAGTGTGGAGGAGGGACCAGGAGCGCCCATGGTTGGTGGAAAACTCCAAGCTGACGCTGGTAACACCAGGACAAGCACAACAAGAAAGTACAAAGATGAGAAAACAAAGAGACTCACTCCTCGCTAAGTACCCTGAACATCTGTAGAATTAGAGTCACAAATTTTAAGATGCTGTTTCCAAAATGATCATTTCCCCCTCCACTGCAGTCTGACCAGCCTTTAAAGGGCAAACGGTTAAACTACCGTGGGAGAAACAGACTATCTTTTAAAGCCAACAAATGGGAACCGGCGTTGGCGTGCTTCCGTCTGCTAGATGGCAAGGCAATTACCAAGTCTCACACCGCCACCTCACCCCGTGAATGTGAGACTCACAAAATTCTTGGAAAGGACGAGCAACACTCGTGCGAAGCGAAACCGAGAAGTCATAGCTCTTGAAGTGCTAATTGATTTCCGTGCCTATTATGAGGGGGTCACTAGCCCACATGAGGTCAAGCTTTTTTTTTTTTTCCAGTTTTGTTTTTCTTCTCTCTTGGCAATCTGTCAGCATGGATGGCTGCCACAGCGTGTGCAAATACTTCTGATAACTAAGACCAAGCTCGTAGAACGAACTCTTATCTCCTTAATATTATCCAGTCATACTCTGCTATTAATTGAAGAGCTCCTCTTTGTGGGGGGAAGTGTGTCTTTTTTTTTTTAAAGGATGTTTCATTAGAAATCCAGCTGGAAACCTACTGAGAATTTACTGATTTAATAGCCAAGTCCACGTGTTCATTTTTTTATTTTTTAAGATCTTATTTTTTAAGTAATCTCTACACCCACACGGGGCTCGAACTCAGAACCCTGAGATCGAGTGTCACGTGCTCCACCGACTGAGCCAGCCGGGTGCCCCCACGTGTTCATTTCTAATCCGTGAGCGAGTTCACACACTCACGGAATAGGACTTCCTACCTGTTGCCAGGCTGATGTGTTCCACAGCCCAGATTAATGGAAAACTGTATCATGTGAGACATTGTAGAAGGGAGAACGGGTAAGACGTGGAAAAAATCGACAGCCCAGACGTTCCTGTTATGCCCTTGGTGGTTCTTTTGCCTGAGACAAAATCTGGTAGCTGGTGTCTGAAGCTCAGGATTGATGACGACAGAAACTAAAGATGGAACCTTTAAAACAAAGGAAACCCAAATCACTCATCATCCCTCTATGTGAGTCTGTGTGAATTCTCCTACATTCAGTCTTGCAGTTACTCCACATGTAACTGCCATTTATGATCCCCGGGCGAGGTCCTGTGTGTTCCACTGTTATTTCATGTAGTCGATGTGTCTCCAGTGGGTATTTGTTTGTGTCACTCAGGATTCCTCCTTTGCAGCCCCCTGGAATTTTCTATGTGTGACTGATCAGGCCCTCTCTGCCTGAAGCCTAATTAGTATAAGGTCTTTAAAAGTTACCAGAGCATATGTATACATTTTATATACCTTGGCCCAAGCCAAGGCAACGTCACGGTTATACTTTATCATTGGCCCTCTTTTAAAAAAGTGAATCTGTATGGCATTAATAGTTGCCAAACTAGGTATTCTGAAAGCAGGATGCTAAGCGGTAACAGCCAGCGTCAACGAGTTAATCCGTAATAACTAACATAGTCGACTCGGTCTGAGGCATGCAGCTGACCAAAACAGGTGTAGCCTGAGCTAGTCACAGGCGGAAAACCAGACCATTATGAAATCCCGAAGGGTCTACCTTGAATGACCCTAGCAGACAGGGTACGCTGGATACTTTCTCTGGTCGTCCCTAGCCTCAATGTTCATCTCCCGTCTAGGAAGACGGGAAACCATGAAATCCTACGTGCTGACTGTGTTCAAGCTCTTTATGGTACCGAGGGTGCCATCGACGTGGAGAAGAGCCTAACTAATAATGAATGTGTGAGCATAGCTCGGCACGTAGAAATCTACTGCTAGAAAAAAATAATTCTACACCTAATGACAAGCATCACACATAATTGTGAAGATGTCTGCAAATAACCAGAGAGCTGGCACATATCCTAAATCCAAAGGGCAGAGGAAATAGGTCAATTTCAAAAGTGGCTATAATTAGCCAAAAAAAAAAAAAAGGGGACAATAATCTATGCTTCTACAATGTCTTCTGCCTAGGAAATCCTAAAATGCTGGATAAACAGTCATTATGCCTGATAGCAGGTCTGTGAGGCTCCATAATTAGGACCACTTCCAGGGCTTTCTAGGGAATGAGAATAATTATTGTCAGAGTACTGGGCTCCATCTTATCATCTCTAATGGGCTGTAATTCATTTTCCCTGATAAAAACCTCCCATTTTGTTTGTAGCAAGAAAAAAAGTGAATATTAAAGTGTCCAAGTCACTTTTAAAGAAATCTGACAACTTCCTGGGCTTCTAAAAGATAGTGTTCTCCTCTGCTTCTAGCAGGATCTTTATGGTTTTGACCTTGGACCGTCTAGAAAGATCTGGGATGGGGCCGTGTAGCACCTGGATTGGCATCAGTACCTTATAGGAGGAGTAGGAAAGAGTATCCAGTGTAATGTGCTCTTTTCTTCCTTCAATCTTTGCATACAGGGTGATATCATTTTCATGAGAATCTCCAGGGTCACAGACTCCCCCTGTACAAAACAAAAACTGTAAGTTCTTGGTACTGAACTGCATCCATAAACACGTGTGGTGTTAACGTTCAGAAGAAAAAGATAATTACAGAATCCAGATGTCCCTTAAGAATGACCCTAAACAAAAGTAACCAGACCCAGGGAAATAATTTTATGAAGATAGTTCCAATAGAACTCTCTCGTGCTAAAGATCAAAGGCTTGCTCTCTGGGAAGGCCAAAGTAACTACGTGCTTAGTGAGATCACTCAAATGATAGTTTGCAATGAGCTGTGACTGCATGTCCGTATTTGAACCCACATTAAAAAAGATGTGCTCTTTTTAAGAAACTGTCACTTCCTTATATTTGAGGTCTTAATGGCGAAAATTCAGACCTGACTGATGATGGTTTTGAAAAAATGTGCTGATCCACTGCATCAACTATTTCTGAAGTGATATTACTTAGACAGTTGCACATAGTGTCCTTAATATTTTCGCACATGTTAGGTATTTGTATCTTAATTGCAGTTCATTTTACATTCTTCATTTTTGTTTCTGGTACTTTATTTGGTTGTTGGAAGGGACACAGGATAGTTAGTTCTGAGAATAGTTCATTCCCTATCGCTCTACTTTACAGTCAAATGAAATGATGGAACATTAGAACCATAAGGTAATTAAGATCACCCTGAGGATGAAACCGAACAACAGAGCAGGGACCGGAAATTGAAGCCCATTCAACTAACGGATGGAAGAGCTGTGAGTCAATGGTATGTCTTCTAGCCCTTGACTCCCTATTCTTTACACTACTGCATTCAGCCAATAATCCTTACTATTGCTGGCTTCTGTGAACTGTCGGCAGAACGTGGGTTTGAAAGGGCTGCATGTCTACACAGAGGCCTCTCCCCACCCACGGCTACCGTTCACAACAGCACCAATCACCGCAGCAGGAATGTAGGCATGTATGTGGATTTCCTGGCAAATATTCTATCCTTATGGTCCAAAATTTATAACATTAACTCTTAGCTTTATTCCTATCTTTCAATCCAGTTCTTAAATTAACCATCATTGATGTTAATTTTTATCTATAGGCAATTTTTGTTGCTAATAATCTATGGTGACAGTAGAGTCACCTCAAAATTCTAGAACAAGGTTACCCCCTGAGAATTAATCCAGTAAAACCAACAAATAATGGTTGAGATTCATCATCTGAAGGAAGAAAAGAAGGAAGGGAGGGAAGGAGAGAGGGACGGAGGGTGAAAGTCTGACAGAATCTCAGCCTGGGTGACTGGAGTCTGATGTTGGGAAGAAATTACTGATTTGTGATGTTTTAAGTAATAAAGCTAGAACTTAATCAGCATAAGAAAGATCCAAATAATAGAAGTGACTTGGATGCTGGTATCCACGAAGCATAGAAATATAGCATGTTACATACATACATACACACACACACACACACACACACACACACACACATACACACACATAACTTGGCATATTATAAATATTTATTGAGTTAACTAATCTGAACTGAGAAGAGAGAGGCCAGATGTGGTGATAATGTCACCCTCAACCTAACAGATGTTTATTGTTTAAGGGCAACAACCAATAGAGAGAGCCTTATGATTTTGATATCTGATACCATTTTTTTTTTTTAGCATTTCATTACACATGGCTACACCACGGTAAATAGAGCTGGTAAGAGTCACTCTAAATGACTGTCTCTGGGGGAAAGATCGGCATGAAAACTAAACCGCTCTCTAAGAACTGTAACTTCACTGAGGACATATTGAAGACTTACCAAAAAGAACACAGGGAAGGTGAAAGGTCACAGGCAGTAGGGATTTAAAACAGCAGACCCACAGACATAGGAGCTGCACCTCAGTCCTCTCTAATTTCATTGATTTGTTCCCTGTAAATCTCTGCTCTCTTAAGAACAGTCTGTGAACTTCACCTGCCTTTCAGAGGGAACGGAGTTACAGGCGAGATCTCCTCCCGCCCAGAATGACAGAAGAAAGTCCAAAAGGAGCCAAGACTCTAAAACGATGACAGACTTTATCTAAAAGATCCCTCGGGGGGCAATTTATCAGCTCTCTGAAGTTTCAATGACAGCAGCTCGCACAGAAATATATGGATTCTTCTTCAGTTTCGTTCGCTTTGATGAACTGTGGGAAGGTCTGACTCGAGGGGCATTTTGTACAGCAATTACAGAAGACTTCAATAAAAACTAGATGGACAGTCAGTTTTCAAATAGTTTAAGTAGCTTTTAAGATACTTATTTATATTAGGAGAGTGATTTTGTTATTTACTATGTACGGGACGTTGGGCTTGAAGAGAAAATAAGCCACGACCTCAAAAAGTCTGTAATTTAGCAAAGATAACAAGATTAACACACACGGAAGAATGATAATTAGCAGTAAACTGTGTTGTTGCTGTCATAATTGCAGACAAAATTCAGAGGCGAGAGATACGAGTAGGGGCTTAAAGAGCTTTGTGTACGGGAGATGTTCAGTGAATGTGGTGAAGGGATAACAAAAGAATGAATTACGTGTGTTTGATTATTTTTATCTTGTTCACTGCATTGGGGCTCTAAGAACAGTGTTGGATACTGGTCCTGAATGAATTTGTGTTGAATGAACACATGAATGAAGGAAACAGGCCTGAACCAAATTTTGAAAGTTGGGCAAATTTTCCAGAAATTGTCCCAGTAGATCGATTTGAACCAAGGGGTGAAACCAGGAAGAACTTACAGGCAGGGCCAGACAGGAAGGGAGTGTGATCCTGTCTAGATGAACAATGACAATGACTTTCCAATGGTGCCAGTATAAACTGTCTACCATATCTTAGATCTCATTCCCTGTTGCCTTCTTCTCCACCAGCTACAAAAGTTCTGAAGTCTTTCTATAGGTTGGGTCTTACTGTACACAGTTTTCCCCGACTGTCCTGTCCTATTACATCCTCTCCTATCCTAAAAACCACCTTTGCTAATCCTGCTTTCTCCTCAAGATCCAGACCCCATTTCTTTTCTTCTGTTACTGATGAACTTCTTGAAGGAGCAGTCCTTTTTCAGGGACATAAGTCTTCTATTTATTTTAACTCTATGTGCTTTTGGTTTTCCGAGCACCACACCATGGGGAATACTCACTCAGGAGTCCCCAGGGGGGTGGGGCCATGGGGGGGTTTGGCCCCTGTCCTGGTTGGCTTCTCTGTGGGCTGATTCCCACCCTTTCCCTTCCTTCTTCAGTGTAGAACATCTTCTTCCCACATGTCTTTATGTCCTTTCTCAGTATCCTTTGTCTACCTCTAGGCCTTCCACCTTTACCTAGATAAGAGCTCCCCCTAAGAATTTTTCCTGTCCTTTGTCTACTCTCTCGTCTGTTTGGGAGAACACAGCAACTGTAGGGAGTGGCTCCACTTGTCACCTGTGTGCTGATGACTTTCAAATCTTTCTGATCCTGAGAAAAATGTCTACTTCCTATGGCTTTCCAGAAGCCTCAACCTCAATATACCTAATGCCAAAATCTTCTACTCCATATCTGCTACTTATTTATTTATTTTTGGACATTTCTTATCTCAGGAAATAGGGAGAAATCCAAGAAATCCAAAGAAGAAATCCAAGAAAGAAATCTCTTTGCTTTCCGATATTGGTCTCACAATCCCCGTAGTCTTTTGGGTGTGAACCTCATTTGGTTCCTTCTCTTCAGCTGTTTAGTCTCTGTCCCCTCTCATATGATTACCACTGTTACTGTCATATTTCTCTGTTGCTTGGACTAGTGCAATAGCTTCCTAATTTAGGCTTGCCAGATGGAATATATTGCACGAACAGTATTTATAGGAAAAAAATATTTGTTTATCTGAAATTCAGATTTAAATAGGTAAAGGGGATTAAGAGGCACAAACTTCCAATTATAAAAGAAATAAGTCAAGGGGATGAAAAGTATAGCATAGGGAACGTAGTCAATAATACTGGAATAACTGTGTGGTGACAGATGGTAACTAGATTCATCACAGGGATCATTTTATCGTGTTTGAAACTACCGAATCACTACGATGTATACCGGGAACTAAGAGGATATTGTATGTCAATTACAATTAAAAATTTTTTTAAAGACTATTTATTTCAGAGAGAGTGTGCACGAGTGGGAGGGGCAGAGGGAGAAGGAGAGAGAATGGCAAAGGGACTCTGCTAAGTGTGGAGGGTGACACTGGGCTCAGTCTCATGACCCTGACGTCACGACCTGAACCAAGACCAAGAGTCAGATGCTTAACTGACTGCACCACCAGTCACCCTGCACTAAAAAAAATTTTTTTAAAGCTGTTTTGTTCTTTTTTTCCCTCTAACTCTGGCAACCCTACCCTAATTGGTCTCCTGTCCTCTAATTTCTGAGTGTTTCAAGTCTTTCCGTCACACTCGTGCCAGAGTTATGTTTCTAAAACACAGATGAGAATACGTCACAGAACTGACAGGAATCATGTGGTGGCTCCATGCTGCCTTCTCTTTCTAGAGAAAGAGCCCGAACTCCTCAATCAATATTAAAGAAAATCACCATTCTGGTTCCGGTTTTCTTTTCTTGCCCCATCTTCTACCTTTCCACTCGGTTGTATTGGGAAAATCACCCACCCCAAACAAGTCATGCGATTTAGACCTGTGCTTTCTCTCAAAATGCTGGCTTAGCTTGGCATTCTCTTCTCCCTTCAAACCCTTAAAAATCTGTTTGTAATATTCACAATTCTCCCTGTTTCAATATGACACTGAAAATTAACTATCCCGTTTGTATATCGGCAGACGTGTGGGGACAGATTTTTACATTACAGTTTCTGTTCTGACTTTTGTCTAAAATAAAATGCCCTTTATTCCCCTCTTCTTTGAGAGAACTATCATTTTCCTCCTGCATCTATTCCTGAGAGGTAAGTTGTAATTTGTTTTGTTTTTAAAATTTTTATTCACATGTAATGAACACACTGTTACATTAGTTTCAGTTTATAAATCCCTTTAGATTTAAATTATGGCCGCCCTTCAAGGACCAGTTCAAATGTCCTCTCCCCCAAGAAGCGTTGCCCTGATCCCGGCACTGAAGCGACCCAGAGTGTCCTTGGCACTTCCATACCATCTTCATTTGATTATAGCCCATAAAACTCTCTCTCTTCTTAAAATTTCTTATTTAAATTCCAGTGTTATATTAGTTTCAGGTGTACAGTACCGTGGATTCAATGCTCTGTATGGTACTCAGGGCTCATCACGACAACTGTACTCTTCATCCCCTTCACCTACTTCCCCCATCCCTCACCCTCTCCCCTTCTGGTGACCGTCACGTTCTTCTCTGGAGTTGAGAGTTGGTTTCTTGCTTTGTCTCTTTCTTTTTCCCTTGCTTATGTCTTAAATTCCATATATGAGGGAAATCATATGGTATTTGTCTTTCTCTGACTTTTAGGTGTTACTCGTGGGCAGGAATTCTAAGTAATTTTTATGTATAAAAAACGATATAGTGACTCATACCTACTTACATTAGGTACTGTTTTAAGGGATTTGCCTGAATTCAATCACTGATCAGCAACTCTGAGATGAAGGTACCATTATGACCCCTGATTGTATTCTCCACATAACTTAGCTCACTGCTCTTTAGTCAATCAGAATTAATTTTTAAAATTAAATGGAGATGCTTTTATTTGGGATAATATACTGTCGGCTCATTATTCAAATATCGACAATATTATTTTAATTGATTCATTAATGATCTGCTTTGTTTCAGAAAGAATTAAAGGTGACTAAATTTCTTCTACAAAGATGCCCATATAAACATGCCAGCGTCTTACAAAGACGCTGAATGGGATTGATTTAGCATGATTCACCTTGAAAAAAATCAAGAATTCAAATATAGTATGTGAAAAATGGTAAAAAGGGAAAATGCTTAGAATTAGAAGCCCTGACAAGCTGAATGTTTCTTACAACTTTTCAGAGGGGAGGGTTACGCTTTCCCTGGAATCTTCCTTAATAAAATGAGAGCCAGTTTGAATTCTAATTATGTAAAGGAAATGAACTCTGGGTCTCTAAGTATTCAGTTCATTTCAGAGTCTAATTGGGAAGATTCTTAATGTGGGAAGATTACATTATTATGTTTTATATGCACAACTTCCCCGTTATCAAACAGATCATCACCGAAAATGAGGTAGCATCAGGCAGACAGTGTTTTGGAGCGTGACATAATCTGAACTTCACCGTGACACTCTGACCTGCAGGAAGTAAAGAATGTGAGGGAAATAAACAGCCAGTGCTGAAGCCCAGACTCAGGGGGCCTGTTTGTCCCGATGAGCGGACATCTTTGCGAGTAAGTTCAAAGGTGGTAAATGTTTATTTCCTGTTTCACTTCCAGGTGTTGCCTGCTTTTCCAGTTACCCAACAAAAAAGGCATGTGACACATTCTCACATTTCTGGAACGGCATCCAGTGGAAGAATACGTAACTAACACGATAAATTTGAGAGGGCCCTAATTTCAACCCCGTCATTCTTCCTTGGGTATTTTTCTAAATGTTTACCTACTTCTACGCTCCACAATCATCTGGGGAAAAATACATCCTATGAGCACTTTCTTTGTGTGTTTGGCACATACTAAAAAGCAGACAGTGTTACTCAAGTATCATAAGCCTGTTTCTCAGCTTCGCACAAAGA
The DNA here is from genome assembly GCA_028646535.1 of Procyon lotor. Classification (NCBI taxonomy): domain Eukaryota; kingdom Metazoa; phylum Chordata; class Mammalia; order Carnivora; family Procyonidae; genus Procyon; species Procyon lotor. Next base: position 73,431,674 of record CM053614.1, read on the forward strand.
AACAGTGATGAAATTATGATATATCCATGAAAACAAATGGCTTACCTGGATGTCTGCTTTTGGGGGAAGCCAGGGACTTTAGACAAAGGAGTGACTTTGTTCTCAGCTTCTCTCCTATTGTCTTTTCAGCTATGACCACAAAGGGAGAGGTGGGATGAAGGTCTATGGCATTTTACCTTCAGGACTACCAAGGCATTTCAGGACTAGCTCTCTTATAGGATGGTTCTAGTAGGGCTGGTCTGAAGCAGGTGTGAGCTTTTGTTCATCTAACAGAACTCATATTTCATGAATTTCATTTTATGTCGTTAGATAGCAAACAAGCTTATTTCCACAGGGATGGGGGCAGGCCTAGGTTCTGCTTTAGGTTAATAAGATTTGTTCAAAATGTACCTACCCATAACAAAGTAAAATCTCAGGTTCCCATAACCGGTGGTATCCATATATGGGGTGCATAATTTCCTCTCTCCATCTTTGAGGAAGACCATTGATAAACCTGATTCTACTGTTCCACATTCTGTACCAATGACAGCTCCCAAGATGTCCCACCTTAAAAAAAAGAGAGAATCATGAACAGTTGGAATATTAAGCCAAAGCTTTATAGAGTATAACAGTTTATTTTTAATGAAGAACATTTACTTAGTAATCAGTAATTCTGAAATAAAGATGTGGCACAACAGATTTCAGTAATGAACAAATTTTAAACATATTCCATTTGCAATTATGATTTTTCTGCAGAAGGATAAATTTAATCAATACTATGTATAGCATGTCTACTACATGATAGTCTTTATTCTCAAAGTACTTATAGTCACGATGGGGGGGGGGTCAAGTTTGAACTAAGGAAAACAGGGAACCATAAAAGACAGTCTCATCAGATCATACACTTGTATGGTATTTGCACATTACCAAAATGTAAATAGAATGTAATGTAAATAATAATGTAATTATAGCATAATAAAGTAATAATGTAAAGTCATATGTAATGTAAATATTCCTGAGAGGTAAGTTGTAATTTAATAGAATGTTAAGTCCTAAGAGTGGCAAGAGTCTAGCAAGTTTTCCAAAGAAGATGAGATTTAAACTGGATCATGTCAAAAAATATAGATTCAGATATACAGAGGAGAACAAAAATATCTAATATCTTAAAACTCCTGTTTCTCCTTAGTGTTTATTTCTGTTTGTGTCTAATCTGGATATTGCTAGTCACACAACTTGCTTGCCCACACATGGAGAAAACTGGGACACACAGAGGTAAGTGGCTTGCCTAAGGCCAATTGCCTGTTTAGCTCTAAAACTGAGATCTTCAGTTTCTCAGTTTGTTGTTATTTTAGTAGTTACGGTTCTAAAGAGTGTATTGTGTCAGGGAGATTATGTTGACCCATTTCAGTTTATAATAGATTTGGGACCAAGATGTTTAGGAAATGCCTATTTTTTTTTTTTATTTTAACAGATTATATTAATCATTCAAGAAACTCAAAAATAACTTTTTGAAGCAGCTCTTAATAGTGCTGGACCACTGTAAATTAACAAGGAACCTCTCTTGACTCATACAAGAAAATTTTACACTGGTTCATTGGTCTTTTACTTGCTCCATTTATCCCAATTAAACCACTCAGCCTACTGATCCACAAAGCAAGTTAAGGTTATAAATGATGCATATGATGACTCCTTTTAGGCGTTCGAGTATTTTTAAAGTGAAAAATTGAATAGAAAAAGATGGAATTGTCCTGGACTAAAAGAACCTTCTATTCAGGTGAAAAATGAGATTAGTGATCTTTTTCTCATTATTAGTTGTGAATGAATAACTCTTCTGGATGAATCTAAATGAATTATTTCCAAGACATCCACCACAGACAGAGCTGTGTGAGATATGTTCAGACTGTATATTTCTTTCTTTTTTAAAAAAGATTTATTTATTTTAGAGAGAGAGAGAGCGAGCACACGCACGTGCACAATCAGGAGGGGCAGAGGGAGAGGGAGAGAGAATCTCAAGCAGACTCCTCACTGAGAGTGGAGCCTGATGCTGAGCTCGGTCTCACTAACCTGAGATCACGACCTGAGCTGAAACCAAGAATCAGATGCTTAACCGACTGCGCCACCCAGGTGCCCCATATGTTTCTTATCAATCTTTATCTTAAAGTCTAGTATATTCAATTTTACTCTACATTAGTCTTTATTTCTCCCACTTCTAACTGTTGGAAGATAACAAAAGTGAAGTTTTCTTTAGAAACCCAAATATTTGCAATCAAGTGAAATGGAAAGTTTAGTCTGCTTTGAAGAGAAAGAAGCAGAGGGCTAAAAAATCATTTTGTCTAAGTGTCAGTGATTTGAATAAATTATCTTGCATTTGTTAAAAATTCAGCAGAAGCCTGTTGTAGCATAAACTCATTCTTTCATGAATTTGTATAGATACCGGCTCAAGCTTAGTTGGAGACAAAGTATCCTTGAGGGATAGCAGAGAGAGCCTTTCACTCCCTGGACTCGAGAGTCCAGATCCATAAGGGCGCCAAGTTGTGGGTCTTTTCTAGATGGTCCCTGACCGTCTACTGATAATCAATTACATGAAGTAAAATTATAACATCACCAACATCACCACATCTTTGAGGCCAGGAGTGGTATCTGAAGAGATTTAAAGTTTTAGTAGTAGCAAAAGATGGCATGGCAATTTTCCTGAAAACGAGTGTTACTTTTCTACAGTCTAAATTATGTCTTCCTCAGGTAAATGGGGTCATAGTGAGTGGCAGTTGAAGAAATGTTTGCCTACAGTTGAGACCCTGTACAACATAGCAATTCATATTTATGCTTTGATGACTAAGTCTAAAAAAAGAGGCCCTATATTATTTATTATAAATACAGCGGTATCTCTTATTTATGATATAATGGGTTGACTTTGGAACACAGAAAAAAAAGTTTCCTAATCAATAAACTGCCTTAAGGCAACTTTGTTCCTTAGATGTAGCAAGGTCACAATGATGTTTAATTTAGATCTTTAAAATATGACTTTCTATTCTTGTGTCAAAAAAAAGAGGAATATTTTTGTAAGTCAAGATAATTTAAAGCCGTTTCTTAGCTGGAAAGCGGATGGTCCTCTCTGTCAACTATTTTGGAATACTTTGAGAATACAATTAATTACGTTTTAATCAGCTCATACTTTGATACTTTTAAGAAAGATATAAGAGGGTAGAAATTAAATCTTTTCACACAGAAAAGATAAATATGTTAGGTGATGGATGTGTTAATTAACTAGATGGAGTTCTTTCACAACGAATACATATATCGTGTCACCATGATGCACTTTAACTTTCTCACAATCTTATATGTCAGTGATGCCTTGGGAAAGCTGAAATCTAAAAAGATTTCCTCCATTAGCTTAAAAATAGAATGAGACCTATTCTTTGAGGGTAATTTGGCAGTTACTATCAAAATGAAAACTACATACTTCCATGTATGTATATGTATATATTTGATCTCCTAATTCTCCTTTAGAAATTTACCTTTCAAAAATACTTTAACAAGTATGCAAAAATTTCCATTACAATATTTGTTGTCTATCAAAGGGGTTCAATTAGATAAACTGGTACGTCGTTTTTTTTAAATACTGATCTAGAAGATACATTCATTATATGTTGTTGGTTTTAAAAAAGTTAAGTTGTGGTACAGTATACAAAATATGACTCTGGTGGGTGGGGTGTGTGTGTGTGTAGTCACAGAAAAAATTCTGAATGGATATGTGTGTACAATTTAACTGTGAGAAATGGGATTAGCATCCATTGCCTGTGATTCTTCCTTTACATATCTGCTTTGCAGTAAGAATGTAATTTTCAGGAAAAAAGAAAGGCATTCAATTTATAGGTATTATAATGCAGAATGAAAACTTAAATGATCTCATCATAGGTTGATGAAAATGCTAAGAATATGAACACAGGCAATGGAAGTCAAATTTTAATCTGATATTCTTTGCCTACAAATATGGGCATAAAATGCTCTAAAGCTAATGAAGCATTTCACATTATCTCTGAAAATTTATTTTATTATATTTTCCAGACTATATTAAATCACCTAAAGTTGGCTATTAGGTGTGAGTAAGATATAGGATAAAGTCTTGCTATGAGATTCCACATTTACCAAATTCATAAGATTTTTTAAATCTCTGTGAACTCCCTGAGGTTAAATAAGTTCATTCTATCCATAGGGTCTCTATTTGGGATAAATTCTCTGTTATTTAATAAAGGATGTGCCATTGGTAAAGACCCTTCCACATTCATTTATATTCATGAGGTTTAGCTTGAGTAGGAGCCCTGTGAGGTCTAGCAAGGTGTGTACTTTGACTGAAGGCTTCTCTACCTTCATTTAGAGGTTTTCCCCTGTAGCATGACAGCTTAGGAGGAGGAAAAGGACAAGCTCTATCTGAAAGCTACCCTGCATTTCAAAAATTCTTTTCTTCAATTGGTTCCCCTGTATTTCGCTCAAATTCAATTTTGTCTTCAAGTTTTTATTACATGCATTATGTTGATTTACTCTCTTGTCGGAATAACATTAATAAAGAACATTGTCTTCAGCATGGGAGAAAGCACTCAGCTTTCTCATCAATAAGACAGAAATAGGACCCAGACTGGAGGATGGTTAGAGAAAATAATGTGCTGCCTGGGATGCGACAGGGGGTCTCCTCCTCCTCCCATAAAATGTAGCACTATCTTTGTTTTAAAATAAGTGGAAGAGGCGATTCAAATGAATTTCTAAATTATTACGAGTGTTTTTTATTTTTTAGACCAGAATTAGCAAAGCAGCAAGATTGGACAGTCACAGTACCGTACGTAAGTGCTACTACTTAATCTTTAAGCAAGGGAACGTTGAGCTGAAAGAAAAGGGGCGCTTAATCTATCTGTGGATCTTTGTTACTCTTCATGATTTTTGTCTATAATCTTCTGGGCTCCTCAATTTATTATTTATGTTACCTAACTGGTCAGGTGGGGTTTGCTTTAATAAAAATGAACATGCTTATAAAAGAAAAAAATCCACTTAATACAATATTAACTCAGACTGCCTACCTATCTTCAGTTGAATTATAAGCTTAAATTAAATCCTTCTTTAGCTTTATCAGCATTTTTGTGAAAAGTGTTCTAAGTCAGAGGGAACATAATTCTTCTGGGTAGGACAGAGGGAAGAATTTGTAGAAAATACAAGAAGATACTCAAACTGTCCTGAAGAATTCTAAATAATTTTAAGGCCTGGGGCGCCTGGGTGGCTCAGTCGTTAAGCGTCTGCCTTCGGCTCAAGTCATGATCCCAGGGTCCTGGGATCGAGCCCCGCATCGGGCTCTCTGCTCTGCAGGAAGCCTGCTTCTCCCGCTATCATTCCCTCTGCCTGTGTTCCCTCTCTCGCTGTGTTTCTCTCTGTCAAATAAATAAAATCTTTAAAAAAAAAATAATTTTAAGGCCTATTTTCAATAAAAGCACCAATTTATATTGAAGGGGCTATAATGGAGATTGTTCTTGTTGGTTTATGTGCAAATTTGGTTTTCAAGGGTTATGTGTAAGTTTCTTTGCTATTATTTCCCTGGAACAAGGAAACCAATATAAAATTGTTTTATTGAGTTTATATTGACTTTACTTGTCCCCCTGCCCCACTGGATAACTTTCAATATCAAGAAAGACATTTTGAGTCAGATGTAGGTGTCATCCAGTTAGCAAGCAATGCCATTAAAACATGTAACTGGTACTATGAATTTTGGTTTCTCCATAGTAAATCATCTGTCAGAGACGAAGCCATGGCAGACCTTGGAAAACCATTGTCTTACTCAATTTTTTTTCCCTATAATCTTAGATGAGTTTTTTAAAAAAATATATTTAGAAAGAGCTTCTTCAGAGCAAATTCCTAAAGCAGTTACCTTAATAGGATATGGGTGATCGCAGAAGAGGATTGTTAGCAATGGAAGTTGGACGGAACAGGAAATAAGTCAGTAGCTCAGAGACTACTCTCTCTCTAACCATTGGAAAAGTCAGCAACACCAAACATGGGAAAGCAAATTTGACCTCAGGATGAGTCCTGTTTGCCCTCAAGCATCTTTTCTATATCTTGCTGGTGTATTGGAATGTTGGGCATTCCACCATGTGCAATATTTGCCAGTAGTTGCTTTTAATTTTTAAGTAGAGACACTTCACAAAATGACACTCCACAAAAATGATGTCTGTGGCCTGGGAGAAGGATACCTACCTGAAGAAGTCCAGGAAATATTTTTTTGAAGTTGGAAATATTTTTTGAAGCTTAAAAAAAGAAATTTTATTTGTTTTCTATTATGATACTGTATTCTCATTACTGAAAAATAGGAAAATAAAAAGTTCGAGAAAAAAATCACCCATAACCACACTCTCCCAGAGACAAGCACAATTAATAGTTTTTTATTTTTTTTACAATTAATATTTTAGTGTATTTATTTCTAATATTTCTGTATGTATTTTTCCAAATGGTTGTGATAATGTTATATAGATGGTTTATACCCTGTCTTTTTTTCACTTCCATTAGTAATGTACACATTTTCCAGGCTATTATTAATTCTTTAAAATGAGCCACACATTTTGTTATATATATGCCAAACTGTATTTTGTCATTTCCCTATTTTTGAATTTCAAACTATAACAATAAATAGTTATAGTATTTAGCTTACTTTATGGGCCTAAGGGATTAATTAAATTAAGGTCAATCCCCTAATGCTCCTGGATGTGTTCTAGACGACAGGGAACTCCAAGCTATGCTTCTTGGGGTGCTGGAGTTCCTCTCTTACTTCACAGAAATCCCTAGATCATCAAGACTGACTTGTAGCCAAGTCTACTGACCTGTCTACTGGAGCCAAGTCTACTGACCTGTAGATCAGGCGAACCACTGGGGAAAGGGTATGGAGAACAAAGACAAGGTGGAAGACATGATCATCGAAACATTTCAGTGCCAGCAGCCTCCTCCGATACCTTCCACAGAGAAATCCCATCACTGGCTAATGTGCCAAGCTGTCAGAAATTAAATCACTTTGGGAGGATTCAGATTTCATTCTCTCTTCCTCTGTGATTTCTCATTCTCTCTTTCTCTAAAGATTCTATCTTGGGAGGGAAGCCAGTGGCTATATTCTGGATGCTCACAGGACAGCTGGTTTTGGAGGGGGAGAGGGAGAGCTACAAACCAACTCAAGAATGGCAGAACCAAAAGCAAAGATGGTGTGTAAATGTGCTGCACGTTAAAGTTAATTAAAACATTTAATTTCTATGATGGAGTTCCAGAACAATATAGTGCTTGCTTTTTTGCTATTTGAAATGTTACTGTTTATATTTTTAAAGTATTAAAAAAAAAATGCCTCAAGAGAAAGCGATGTTAGAACCCAGGGCCAAAGCAAACCAGAACAAGATATACGTTCTTGTAATAGCTTGCAACACGATTACTCAGATCCATTTTAGCACTTTCACGGTTTTAAAATATATCCAATTATCACTTTAACTAATATGGTCTTTTTTCTTAATGACACTTCATTGGTTTATTTAGAGCATCCAATTTAGGTTTCATTGGCCGATTCAACTTTATTTGTTTGTGTTTCTTCTATAGTTCATTAATTAATTTGAGTATAATTTTCCTTTGAGCACCACTTTGCTCATATCCCATTACCAACAGTAATTATAGTTGGAATAACAGCTAATTCAAGTTTTTTGATTGCTTATTATGTGCTGTGCATTGTGGCAAGTGTTCTACATATACTGTTGCATAAAATATCCCCTTTTAGCCTTTTCAGTGCTTAAATTGAGATTTTATTTTATCTGATTCGAATGATCTGATTTTATTTTATTATTTTATTTTTTTTAAATTTTATTTATTTATTTGACACAGAGAGAGAGATCATAAGTAGGCAGAGAGGCAGGCAGAGAGAGAGAGGGAAGCAGGCCCCCTGCGGAGCAGAGAGCCCGATGCAGGGCTCGATTCCAGGATCCTGAGAGCATGACCTGAGCTAAAACCCACTGAGCCACCTAGGCGCCCCTGATTTGATTTTAATATGCCTCCTTCTTTCATTGGACTTGCCTGGTATATTTGTTTCTCTTCTGGACTTTTAATTTCTTGTGTTATTGTAAATAGATAGCTTACTTTTATTAAAAACTTACTTTGGAAATCTCATTTAATAAATGAATATAACTCAGATTTATTGAGGTACTGATAAAGTTGAAAATTTCATTTAATAAATAGAACTCAGTCAAATTTATTGGGTTACTGATCTGTTTAGATGGATTTTTTTTTTTAAAGATTTTATTTATTTGACAGAAAGAAACCAGTGAGAGAGGGAACACAAGCAGAGGGAGTGGTAGTGGGAGAAGCAGGCTTCCTGCAGAGCAGGGAGCCCGATGTGGGGCTCGATCCCAGGATCCTGGGATCATGACCTGAACCGAAGGCAGACGCTTAACGACTGAGCCACCCAGGCACCCCTGTTTAGATGGATTCTTGACAAATTGTTTTCTGTTTTTTATTGACCCTGTTTTTTATTGTTTCCCTTTGTTCCTTTCCTGGCATGTATGACACTCAGTCTTCCATGTCCTGATACTTCAGAAGTTACATAGCTTATATCTGGCTAATTTATTATTTACATATTTACACTTGAAGTTTTCTATTAACATTAAGAGTTATCCCAGATCTGTATCCTCACTCCAAGCAAGCTAGGAACTTGGGCAGTATTTTACTTCCTTACTCTTC
>CM053614.1:73440491-73478437 GCA_028646535.1 Procyon lotor
TGAGCCACCCAGGCGCCCCTATTTGGGTCTTTTTTAAAATAAAAATTTTACGACTCTTTGTTCTAGTTCTGTAAAAAATACCATAGGTATTCCGATGGGGATTCCAATAAATCTGTAGATTGCTCTGGTATGGACTTTTGTCCATCAGTCCACTAAATTGCTTTAGTATGGACATTTCAGTAAGATATTTCTTCCAACCTATGAGCGTGCTATATCTTTCCATTTATTTGTGTCTTTTTCCAATTTCTTTCATAAGTGTTTTATAGTTTTCAGAGTAGGTCTTATAATTCCTTGGTTAAATTTATTCCCAAGTCTTTTATTCTTTTGATGCAATTGGAAATGGGATTGTTTTCTTAATTTCTTTTTCTGATAGCTTTATTAGTGTACAGAAATGTAACAGGTTTCTGTACGTCAATTTCATATCCTGCAACTTAACTGATTTATTAGTTCTAATAGTTTTTTGGTGGAGTCTTTAGGTTCTCTCTGTATAAATTACCATGTCATCTGTAAACAATGACAGTTTTATATCTTTCTTTCTAATTTGGATTATTTTATTTCTTCTTCTTGTCTAATTACTGTGGCTAAGAGTTCCAAAACTATGTTTCATGGAAGAAGGGAGAGCCAACATACTTGTCTTGTTCCCGATCTTAGAGGAAAAGCTTTGAGCTTTTCAACTTTGAGTATGATGTTAGCTGTGGGTTTGTCATATATGGCCCTTAGTGCATTGAAGTATGTTCCATCTATATCTTTGTTAAGAGGTTTTGCTATGAATGAATGTTGAATTTTGTCAAATGCTTTTCTGCGTCTATTAAGATGAATATATAGGGACGCCTGGGTGGCTCAGTTGGTTGGGAGCCTGCCTTTGGCTCAGGTCATGATCCCAGGGTCCTGGGATTGAGTCCGTTTAGGGCTCCCTGCTCAGCGGGGAGTCTGCTTCTCCCTCTCCCTCTGCCTCTTCTCTGTGCTTATGTTCTCTCTCCCTCACACTCTTACCCTCAAAAAAAAAATGAATATATGATTTTTATTCTTGGTTTTGTTACTGTATCATGTTGACTGATGTGTGGATGTTGAACCATTCTTGCACCCCTGGAATTAATCTTTCTTACTTGATCATGGGGTATGATGATATTAGTGTTGTCAAATTCAGTGTGCTAATTTTTTTTTTTTTGAGGATTTTTGCATCTATGATCCTTAGGGATACTTGCCTGTAAATTTTTTTTTTTCTTTTGGTGGTGTCTTCATCTAGTGTTCGTATCAGGAGAATGTTGTCCTTGTAAAATGAGTTTGGAAGTGTTCCTTTCTCTTCAGTATTCTGGAATAATCTGAGAATGATAAGTACTATTCTCTAAATGTTTGGTAGAATTCACCTGTGAAGCTGTCTGATGCTGGACTTTTATTTGTTGAAAGTGTTATTATTAATTGAATTTCATTACTTATAATTGGTCTATTTAGATTTTCTATTTGTGATTCAGTCTTGGAAGACTGTGTTTCTAGGAATTTGTTCATTTCTTCTAGGTTTTCCAATGTGTTGGCATGTAACTATTCACAGTAGTTGCTTAGATCCTTTGTCTTTCTGTGATATGAGTTGTAACTTCTTCTCTTTCATTTCTGATTTTATTTATTTGTGCCCTCTCTTTTTATCTTGATGAGTCTTGCTAGAGATTTATTGATTTTATCTTTTCAAAGAACAAGATTTTAGTTTCATTGATCTTTTCTATGGGTTTTGTTGTTGTTCTCTTTCATTTATTTCTACTCTGATCTTTATTATTTTCTTCCTTCTACTAACTTGGGCTTTGTTCTTTTTCTAGTTCTTTAGGTATAAAGTTAGATTACTTATTTGGGACTCTCCCTGTTTCTTGAGCTGTATTACTATGAATTTCCTTCTTAGAACTGCTTTTGCTAGGTCACATAGATTTTGAAAAGTTGTATTTCAATTTTCATTTGTTTCAAACTATTTTTTTTTTTATTTTCTCTTTGATTCCTTCATTGACCTATTGGTTGTTAAGTTAATGTTTAGTCTCCATGTGTTGGTGTTTTTATCAGTTTTGTTCTTATAATTGATTTCTAGTTTCATACTGTTATGGTTAGGATAGATGCTTAATATGATTTCAGTCTTCTTGAATTTATTGAGACTTACGATGTGGTCTAACAGATGATCCATTCTGGTGAATGCCCCATGTACATCTGAAAAAAGTGTGTGTTCTGCAGTTTTTGGATGAAATATTCTCTCTATATATCTATTCAGTCCATCTAGCCTAATGTGTTGTTTAAAGTCAATATTTTCCCTATTGATTTTCTGTCTCAATGACCTATCCATTGAGGTAAGTGGGACATTAAAGTCTCATACTATTATTGCATTGCTGTCAATCACTCCCTTTATGTCTGTTAATATTTGCTTTATATATTTAGGTGTTGCCATGTTGGGTGCATAAATATTTACAAATGTTTTATCTTCCCCTGGATTGACGCTTTTGCCATTATATAATCTTCTTTGTCTTTTGTTATAATACGTTTTAAAGTCTATTTTTTCTGAAATGAGAATTGGTACTCCAGCTTTCTTTTCATTTCCATTTGCATGGAATATCTTTATCCATCTCTTCGCTTTCAGTCTGTGTGTGTCTCTATATCTGAAGTGAGTCTCTTGTGCACAGAATATAAAAGGGTGTTATTTTTTTTTATCCACTCAGCCATTGTATGTCTTTTGGTTGGCGCATTTAGTCCATTGACATTTAAAGTAATTATTGATAGGTATGTACTTACTTTCATTTTGTTATTTGTTTTCTGATTGTTTTTGTAGTTCTTCTCCATTCCTTACTTCTTCTGTTGGTCTCTTCCTTTGTGGTTTCATGGTTTTCTTTTTTTTTTTTTTTCACGGTTTTCTTTAGTGTTATGTTTGGGTTCCATTCTATTTTTTGTGTTTCTATTGTAGGGTTTTGGTTATGTACAGAAAACATGGTTACAATGAAGCTCATATATATGTATAGAAGTAAAAAGGTTTTTTGTTTTTTCCTAATTCTTGTATGATAATTGACTGGAGAAGAATTTTATGTTCTGAGTAATTTTTTCAGAACTAGATAATTTCATTTTTTTTTAAACTTAGACTTAGTGCTGCCAAGAAAAGTACTATGAATCTCACCTAGAAGCTTTTAGGATTTCTTCTTTTATCAGTGTTCTGAAGTTTCTTCCTGATGCCCTAGGACTGGATATGTTCCCATTCATCTTGCTAAACACTTCATTCACAGGACCTATGTCTTTTCTTCCGTCTTTTTTCAATCTTGGGAATATTTCTTTAGTAATAGCTTTGAATATTTCATTCCATATATTCTCTCTGACCTCTCTTTCTGGAATTCCTATTTTTCTTACATCAGAAGAGCCAATTTTCCCCCTATACTTTACGTCTTTTTTTCTTATATCCAGTGACCCTAAGTTTTGGGTAGATTTTAAGACTCAAATTTCTAGCTCATTTAATTTGTTCTTCAGCTATGCTTATGCTGATATTCAGTGGAGAAAAAAAAAACCCATTAAATTTATTTCAACAATCATAGATTTTCATTTCTCACATCTCTATGCTTCCTCATAAAATGTGTTTTAATTTATCAAATGCAGTATGCACTCTTATTCCTCTGAGGATATTAATTATGCTTCTTATAAAATCTCCATTGGTTTATCCTACTCTTTCTATTTTCCCAGTCCTTAGTTCTTTAGTTTGATGATTTTTAAATGGAGTTGATTTTCCTCAGATTTGTTGATTCTAGGTCATTTGCTTAAATTTGTATTTGTTATTATTTTTTTTAATTTTGGCATAAAAATGACTACTGATGGGGGCAGATGGGCCTTTAGGTAGGAGAGGGGAGTCTCTGTTTCCCCTGGAGGTTTCCAGTTACCTGGATTGCCCTGTTTCTCCATTCCAAGTGCCCACATGCATTGTTCGCTCCTAGGTCTCTAACTTGGAAGGTGTAATGAGAGACTCTCTTCCTCGGCAATCACTATGGGAGCTCAGAGCCCCATCCTCATTCCTGTGGCCAGTGTCTGGGTCCTGGAGCAGTGTTGAGACATCTTTTTAGTGTCCTACTCAACATGTGTTTGGGGCTATCATTCCCTCCTTCCATCAAATCTTCTCCTCTCTCTTTTTGTGTACAACGCTTTATAATTTCTGAGCCAACTAGAGCACACTTTTTTTGTTTGTTTTAAAGTGTCACTATAGATCTGTTTGTTCGTTTTCTGTAATTTCCAAGGATTTGGGGCAAGTGGAGGAGAAATTCAAAACTTCTGTAATTTCCAAGGATTTGGGGCATGCTGTCTTGATTCAATATTCTAACATTCACTACCTTGGTGGAGTTCCTCTTTAATGTGAACAGTGACAGCAGTAAAGGTATTTGAAAAGTAAAAACATACAATGTTTGCATTTGGGATGAAAGAGAAGTATATGAAATCTATATGATAGCAGGGTGTTTTTCTACAAAGCTCTCTCTCACCTAAAGGCAGTCTCTGCTAGGTGAGATACGGCGGTTGCTAATTAAATGATGTATTTGCAAAGTTAAGCCGAAGCTTAGAAAGATTCCCATAAATTATCAGTGTATCCATTAAAGTTTCTCTCTTGCTGAAGTAACAGATGTGTCTTCTTTAGGAAAAAGAGAAAAACACCTTTACGATCCCACTTAAAAAATAAACCTATCAACATTGGATTTAGGACAGCTTTGTGATATGAGAGGCAAACAGCTCTTGCATCCTTGTGATGTGAGATCAAATAGTTTGACTCAAATGGTAGGGAAACAGGAATATCTGGGAAACCAGATTCCAAAAATAGTAGCTTTCTTTTCTTTCTTAACATTCATATGAAGTGTTTTGAAATTATTAGAGAGGATTGCCTATTCATTTTTCTCGTTCATAATTGTTATGGGAGAAAAACATAGTAAGAGAAGTGAAAATATTATATATAGGTTAATAATTTAATTAATTTAATTTTTTTTTTTAATTTTTAAAAAAGTGACCTCAAAACTACAGAGCTCAATCAATTCAATGAGTTGCTTTTGAGCACAGTGGGGATTTACTGTCTACATCTTCTATGTCAGCAGGTGAGCCAATATTGATAAATTATCAGTATGGGTGATGATGATTGAGATGAAGAATGAGACAAATATTTAGTAAATCTGGCTGGTAAAACAAACCACATCAAGAATTTCACTACAAAATTCCTAATCTATTTTTCTCTAAAATATTTCACATTAATTTGATTTTGTGACGAGCTTCTTTTTCCCCCAGAAGTTATAATTAAAAATTATCATGACAACATTCTTTCCTGGACCAATAAAGCAACATTTGGGAGTGGATGCAGAGAGGACACACACACACACACACACACACACACACACACACACTCCTGGACCAAACCAGCATTTTAATCATCACTGCAAACACAGAAAACACTAGATGCCCTCATTATCCTTTTGCACCTTTATGCTATAACACCAAGTCGGATGACTGAGCAACCAGATGAGAGCATAAATGAGGTAAATCTGGGGGGTGTGGCCGGATAACTTAGGGGAAAAGCTACAAATAAACCCAAGATATGGTTGCTAGAATAATTTACTGCTTTTAGAACTGGGACGAATTAATTGTACGGCAATTAGAATGGCCCAGGTGCTTTTGTCAAGCACATTATTCTACATTATTGGAGCAGAGATCTGCTGACAAGGCCATGGCTCGAAAGGATTAAGCCTCTTAACTGTGACCAAAATCCTGATACATCCTCAGTACTGAGAAGGGACCAAAGAGCATAATTGATACCACCTGAGTCACTGAGTGGCTGGCACTTGTGCTGACGTTCCTCTGTGTGTGTCCTAACTTTAGTTCTTTTTCAGGAATAAAGACTTATAGTTCCTTCTTTGTTTTTTTAGGGGGGGTGGTAAATGATTTGGTTTAGCCACAAATTCTCTCCTATCATTAGTGCTCTGTGAAAACGGAATGTCTGCTCTGTTAATGGAAATAATTTTCACGAGCTCTGTCTCTGGACTAGTACACTAATTTTCTAAGATATATTGGGTTTCTTCGAATATAAAATCAATTCCTTTCTAAGCATAACTCATGGTTTTCTGTTTGTTCATACTAAATCTTCACTAATGTTACTAGCAGATTGTTGGATGGACCATTAATCCATCCAAAAAAGCTTTTCTTTTGTTCTTTTATAGGCAAGCTTTGATGATACAACAAGCTGAAAACAAAAAAGAAAAAGAAAGCATTGTGGGACAGGAAATAGGTAGATACGAAAGCCATAATTAAAGATAAATTTTCTCTCTCCTCAAAAGAATAGGAGTAGTAACACTGAAGACCCTGAGGAAAGACGTAGCTAGATAGGCAGGGATTTATGTGGATATGAGAGTTGTCCTACTGGAGACTAAATTTGTGTTTCTCTCTCTGCTTTCGTGGGATGGTGACAGGGTATCACTGGGAATCATCTGCGTCCCCAGGGCATGTGGGTCTCACTGAAGAGGATGGCGCATCACTTCCACATGGATGGTATTAGCTTGGAGAGATGAAGGAGTGGAGGTCAACGGATCCCTTGAGCTTCCAGATCTGAGACTCTCTCATAGACAGCCAAGCTCCATAACCAGGGAACGGGATTTGAATTGGTCTTTTGTATCAGGAATCAGAAAGGGAGAACTGGTCCACTGGTGATGGTCCCTTATCTCCGAAAAGTAGGCAAAGAAGCCTAGCTTGCATATCAAAATTGTGGACCCCATCGAAGCCCACTGGTTTGTCAGGGGAGTAGAACGAGCCCTGTGTAGTTACAGGTTATGAAGGAAAGCAACGTGACCGTTGGGGAAATCCTGGAGATAGGACAGGGGAGCAGTAGTTGCTGGTCCCTCAAGGAAACACCTGAGCCACACTGGACGTTGAACTGCCAGGGTGTCAGGAGCTTCCAAGGAGAAGAACTTTATGGTCTGAAGGGTTTGAGCATCGCTGTGGGGCTCTGAAGGAACGAGGTCCCTCAAAGTGTCAGCCTTCTGCAGACGCATACCTGGCCTGCCCCACAGGCTGGACTTCCTTGAGGCTGGGCCGTGTCAGCCACAACAGAAATCGAGCTTTCAACAGTGAAACACCCTGATGTAGCAGCAAAAGGTCACAGCAGCAGCGGCAGCTCAGGCTGCTGGTCAGATTTCTGTCTATCAATCTCAGGCCCCAGGAAGGTGACCGAAAGTCTCAGTATAATAGTAGTGGAAAGATTGTGTCTTCTATACACACTGAAAAAAAATTTTTCCCCAGTAAAAGCTGAATGAACGAAGAGGAACTCTAAGAGCTTCAACTGCAGTTAATAAGTATTTGCAATTATACATTTTTAATACACATAAAAAGTAGTTGATTGTTTAATGAAGAATGTTTGGGGCAAGTCTAACCGTTTGTCCCGTCTGTAAGAACAGCTGGCTTTGGGGCACCTGGATGACCCAGTCAGCCGAGCATCCGTCGCTTGACGTCGGCTCAGGTTGAGATCTCAGGGTCACGAGTTGGAGCCCTGTGTTGGGTTCTTCACTCGGCCTGGAGTCTGCTTGAGATTCTCTCTCTCCCTCTGCCACTCCTCCTCCTGCTCTCTCTCAAATAAATAAATTAATCTTCTAAGAGAATAACCAATATGGATTTAGCTATGCTTTTGCTATGTACTAAAATGCACTTAAAATATGTCCGGCGGACTAAATACAAGTGCTCTCCGCAGCACGGGATAGCAATTACTTACCCTGTGGGCTGGCTTTCAAATTCTTCTGACCACTGCTCTTGAATATCCTCTGTAGAAAGATCTACGTCCCGGGTGGTGGCAAAATTGAACTCGCTGCCTTCATTTCCATGGAAATAAATGGAGTTCCCATCTGATTGACAGCTATGCTGTAGATGACAAGAGCATGAGGAGGCTGTTGAATTGGTTTTGCAGCTATATCTGTCTTACTCATGTATAATTAGAGTTTTTAGAGAAGTCACGATATTATCCCCTCCATGATGGGTTCTCAAATCAGAAGAGCTTGTTACTTCTCTTTGTGTCTTGCTTAATTCAATTACAGCTCCTTCCGAGCTTATTAAGTTATCACAGACAAAGGAGTCAAGAGGCCATTTGAGCTTTGCCCCTTCAGCCTTCGGCGTGAAACAAGAATATTTTAATTGGAATAATTTCCCGTCTTCACCCAGTCCTTGTCGTGGGAATTAAGTGTGATAATGACTTGTCATATATTTTCAATACTGTGCTTATGGGGCTAAATCTCACTGACCTTTTCAATATCCTATATATTTCTGGCTTGCCATTCAAGCCTTTCACAATTTGTCTGTAAATGAGATATGAGTCGAAGAGCCAGCTAATCAAAACATAGAATACAGAAAAGGTCAAAGTAATCCCTGATATGATCATATATTCTCAGCTACCTTTGGAATAAAAGTTTCTGGCGAGACCTGAGTAGTGCGTGATGCTCCCGGTGAAGAGCTGGGAAATCACAATCTTTGTCATTCTCCCAAAAAGCACAAGGTTTACAAAGAATAGAGAACAAGAGTTCCTTGTGGTATTTTTTTTTTTTAACCTCTATTTTTTCAGCTTAAAGTCAGAGGTAAGATCAAACTCTGGAGCTGAGTAAACTGAGTATTTGCTTTTCAAAAATGTAATTTTTGGCAGTAGGTCATATATACGGAAATACTAACAAAAGAAAGAGCAAACATCCTTTAAGTGTTATATACTCTTGAAATAGGAATGAAGAAAAATGATTGGACAGAAAATATCAGGCCCAGCGACTGTAAGTTCTGTAGAGCTGGGGTCATGTCCATTTTGTTCCTTGCTATATATACAATGTTTGGCTTATAGTAGAAATTAAAAAAAAAAAACATTTGTTGGGGCACCTGGGTGGCTCAGTGGGTTAAAGCTTCTGCCTTTGGCTCAGGCCTGCATTGGGTTATCTGCTCAGCAGAGAGCCTGCTTTCCCCCTCTCTCTCTGCCTGCCTGTCTGCCTACTTGTGATCTCTGTCTAATAAAGAAATAAAATCTTTAAGAAAAAACACATTTGTTGAGTAATTCAATAATGAATGAACGAACGATATGGCTGTGCCTTTGCAAGTAATCCATTTTTCTCTTACAGAGAACTTACCATGTAGAAGGCATTTAGGAAGGTACTTGGGGGAGGGGTTTATATGAAGTACAGTAATACATAATCTTTGCTCTCAAAAAAATTCCAGTCTCATTGAGAGATATCAGAGATAGGTCGCAATGCTAGGCAACAGATAATAAGTGCTAACGAGAGAGAAAAGGTAAGAATCACTGTCCAGGGCTAGTCTAAATGCAAAGGCTTCATGGGTGAAGAGGTCTTTAACCTGCTTTAAAGGATGGATAAAAATCCAAGTGGAATGACAAATATGAATGAACAACAAAGAGTATCAATAGGCGTGATTTTGAGAATTTGACATAAGCCTGACAGTTAAAAAATCTTTAGTAGTCTTAGAGATCTCTACAATATCCGCTACCAATGGTTTCCTAAAATAAGGGAGTGATGTATGCAAAGAAATGTTTTACGACAATTAAACTGGTTATGGCTGGTAAAACCAGTGGAAGGAGGAAACAGAATACTATTTTGAAAGAGCAAATAAAGCTTCTAGAAGCTTCCAGAAGTTCAAGAGTCAGAGCATATGATCTTGGGGGGGTCATTTCACAGCACTAACACATAAGAAACACCCACAGAGCCCGTCATCATCTTGGATAATATTGCAGCATGAAGCATGCATCACCTGCCTGAGAATCTTCTTCACACCACAGTGAATACAGATTATTCACGGATGCTAAACTGAGCTCATTATATGTGATCCTAAACCCACAGAAATGGATCAAAACTAGGGCTCAGTTTATGGAACAGTAAAGTTTAGAAACTGTCAAAAGGTGACAAACCCAAGGGTCCACTACTATTATCCTGTAAAGACTACAAATGCTAACTAAAATAACGAAGATTACTTTCCTAATAAATCCGCCAAACTCTGAGTAACATTTTTTTTTTACAATTATCTTCACATTCTGGAATCCTGATCATCTATGGCCTATGTGTCTCTGGGATTAATATAAGAATGCTGATAATCAGTGCTGATGACACATTTAGTCATTGTCTAAGGAAAAGCCATACGTGAAATATCTATATGTGTGAAAGCAGAACAATTTAATTACAATTTAAAAGGACATATTTATGTAATAAAAAGAGTGACTCACTTAACATGAAACCTTGGTCATTTCTGGCTAAACACCAAGTTAATTATTTCGGTTTTGGTTCCATTTGCCTCAGAATTGTGTGTTAATATTTTAAGACTATGTTATAAATAAGTGTTTTGCTACTCCTCCAAAATTTATATTATTAAGATATTTGATATATAATTTAAGTTAGTTCAGATGGAAAATTTATGTAAAAAAAGCCACCATACAACTAGATATTGTTTAACTGAATATTGTTAAACTGATTTCCAAAAATTAAAATCAGTTGTTTTAGAAAAACAGAAATAATTTTAAAGGATCTTTTTGTTATTTTGTTGATACCAAATACATGTGGTAGTTGAATAGATCACTTATAATTGCATAATTATTGAAAATTATCTACCAAATATACATTTTGTACACTATGACTGCAAAGCGCTAACATATGAAACAAGTAATATTTACCATGTCAACGATAAAGCAATCTGCAAAAATATTAATACCTCAACCGAATGCTATCTAATTTTCATGTTAACATAATAGGATCTAAAAACTAGTCGGATCTGTCTTTGGTAAGTTTCCATGAAAGAGATAATGGTATTGTTTCGGGCATAGTTTTATCATTTCCATAGGGAAGGAGTTGTTCTTTAACAGTTTGTAGTAAAAGAAGAATACTGCCAAATCTAAATTCAAACAGACGGGGCTGCGGTTTAGAACGATCAGTGCTGGTCTTTCCCCTGCACATATCCTAATCCTGTCTGTCAGGTAGAAGGAAAGATTCGCAGCTGGCTCTCTTCTCCCTTCCCAAATAAGCCCAAAGTCTGGGTGTGGAGGGGGAAGTACTGCTCTTTGGATGTTCTCTTCTTCACAGTCTCAGTGCCGCAAGCAACGGGTGGCTGCCTGACTCCCCGCCATGCTACCAGATGGGGAGACGACCATTTTTTCCAAAAAATGGCCCTCTGTCATTCCGAGTAGAACCCAAGGTTTTCAAGGTGTAGAGTCAGGGTACTATGAACCAGCAGGATCATATTGGGACGAGAGAACAGGGGATAGTTTGTGGGAAACTGGTGTGTTCCTGAGTCATCTGGGCAGGAACGAGAAGGAACAGACCCCCTGAGAGGTTGACTGTATTTGGCCTTGTATTTAAGAATCCTGGGGAACGTAGGGGGACAGACCATTGAGGGTTTGCATTCTGAGGATCCCTAAATCAATAACAAGGCAAGTTAGAGTTCCCTGTGAATTCTATTTTAGGATTTGTCATAAAGGTTCAAAACCTTAGGATGGGCCTGCTTTCCCAGATACTCCCCGAATTCAGAACTTTCTTTAAAAATTATTTTTTAAAGATGTCATTTATTTATTTGACAGAGAGATAGAGAGCACAAGTAGGCAGAGCTGGTAGGCGGTGGAAGAGGGAGAAGCAGACTCCCCGAGGAGCAGGGAGCCTGATGCGGGGCTCAACCCCAGGACCCTGGATCATGACCTGAGCTAAAGGCTGTTGCTTAACGACTGAGCCACCCAGGCGCGCCCAACCTCAGAACTTCTGCCTGAATGCATTTGGACCGGGATAGAATTGGCTTGTTTGATACCACATCTCTGCCTCTGGATGGGAACCCGTGCCCCGAAAATCTACCTCCATTAATTCAGCACTTACATAAATTGTAAGTGCTGCCCCACCACTGACATGAATTGAGGAGATGAAGGTTTGAAAAGAACAAAATCCTAGAAACTAAAACCAATCAAGATGACAAGAAATGAAGACTGAGTCTGATGATTGGAATCAGAAGGCCTGTTTCAATGCCTTCGCTCTACTGAATAGCTACGCAGTTTTGCGTAAGTCACTTAACCCCTGCAGGCCTCAGTTTCTCCGGCTATAGAATGAGGTTAATAATACCTGCTCCCTAGGGGTGCTGTTAGACGCACAAGTAGTACGACCTGTGGATGTGTTTCTGAAATGTCTGAGTGCTGTACAATAATCGTTGTTTTTTTTTTTTCCTGGATAGATATTTTTTCCAAAAATAAGCTGTTATAGTCCATACACTTAGCAGCAGGGGAAAGAGAAGTAGAAACACATGTAAACCCATTTTTAATTGCGTTTCTCATTAGAATAGTCACTAAAATGCTTCGGGTCAACTTCAGATCTTTAGTAAAATGTAAAAGAATATGTCCCACAATAACCATATGGTAAAAATACTGCAAACATTCATTCACATTTAGGGCAGGTAGACGCAGCAATTAGAACTTTAAAGGTTCTCCAAATTTTGGCAGATTACCAAAAATCCTCTGAGGACAGGAAAACCTAATAATGCAAGATGTCTGTTGTTACTTTTTTTCTTTTCACAGATGAACTTGCATCGCATAACATCAGTATACTATGTTAAAGTCCAAGTGAAATGTGTGCTGAGAGTATGAAAAGAATCTCAGAAAACTGCTCGCAGTGATTTTAATACCCAGCTGTTTTTGCTTAGCATCTATTCAAACTCATGTCATTTCTATGTAATAACAATTAAAATCTAAACAAGTTCAAAGGACAGTTATACGCCTAACTTTGTAAGATACATGAGCTCTCGATGTGATAAAAACAAGAATATTTTGGAACTCAGAAGTATTTTGAGCATACTAAAAATCCATCGTTTTTTTTTTTTTGAGCAAATTATCGTAAAATTTGATTTTCTGAGTTACGGCTTTTGACTAACTTACGGTGACTATCAAGTAAGTAAGCATGTATTTGGGGCAAAATAATGGTATAAATTCTGAAGATGGCTCTAAATATTTCTATTTCTAGCCCTCCTAATGTGCATTAATTATAAATATTTTTACTTTGTGTCACTATTTTAGCACTGATCAATGACATATACTTTATAGGTCCAAGCACAAGAGATCGCCAATTTTTAAAAATCCTTTAAATGGAGTCCTCATTTGTCTCTATTTGTCAATCGAAAATATTTTCCTGCTTTACAGCTCAATGGGTTTCCTTTACCTGAAAAGCAGAACACAGTGTAGCTAAGTGACAAGAACTGTCCATTCAGAAAAGCATCAACAGGATACATCAGTGCAAATTCCTCAATATAACAAGTCCTTGGCCACAATTCAGGATAGCATTTTTCTAAGGTTGCTCCCTTATCCTCTGTGCAAATGTTAATGACTTCACCTCTGTACTTGTGAAAGGACTTGCGATTGCCCCCACCATAGTTTAATTAGGTTTTCATCAAAGACAAACACTGAGGCACCTCTTAATATTATCTCCCTGGGGTCTAATGGCCCTGATGCTTCTCTCGGGCATCTTGTAGCCTTAAGATTTATTTTTCTGACGCTATCCTTTTTGTTGGAATGAGTATATTGGGCATTTGGGCAATGCCAGCTTGCAGAGAGCTGATGGCAGATGGAACGAAATCTGCCTCGTATGCCTCCCCCTCCACATGAGCAGAGAGCCATCCATTTCCTCCATTAAGGAGTTGTCACTCAGCCCACCCAGCTGGAAGACCATTTTTGATAGCCAAGCTGGCTGGTGGCAGACAATTCAGATACAAAGTGCACTTTAAAAGGAAGCTAAAACATCATTTGTAGGAAAATTGAAAATGCATGGCCTCCACCACAGCCAATGTTTTAATGACTGTAATATTTAAAGTGATTATTTTTGCCACTTCGGATTGCTCCTTAGAGAGGAGAGCTTTTTTAATTAAAATCTAGGCAATGCAAATAGATGAGATATGAGGAGCAGAGGAAAGAGAAATAAGATGAATAAAATTAATTAAAATGGCATTGTTGGCAGAGTCATAAATTAGCCAATATCTGGCTGGAAATAAAATACGTTGGTAGAGGAGTTTCTGGATTACACCAGGATGTGTGATTGAGTGATTGGACATTGACTGACTTACAGCCTCCATATCGCTGTGTTTCCTAAGCCTTTCTCTAAGCGGGAGCTGTCATCATATAGAAATACGTATTTCCTACATCCTGGGTCAATGGTCTTTCAAGGTACAGACTTTCATGCTATATTTAAAAAAATCAAAATAGGAAGAGAATGACTTCTCTTACGAGGCAAAATGAATTTCTGCCATTTTCCACACATTCAATTTCTAGGTAATTTAGCACCAGTTAAAAAAATGGAAAACTTGGCTGTGGACACAGTCCAGGTGCAGGAGGGCCGAAGTGCATTTTCTCTAGTCGACACAATAGATTCAACCGTGGTGAGTGAATTTTAGGGAGCTTAAAGAGTAGATTTTCTCATTATTTTCTGGATTCATTAAGCATTCACATTGGAACCACTTTGTACCAAGATTCATAAAGTTTCGATTTATGGTATATTTTGTGAAAAGTGTATAATTACTTGGCAACAGTGATGACAACTCCAAAATGGCAACAGTGACAGATTTGAATTGGAGTAAGGAGAGTAAGAATAACAATGTAAAATTCCATAGGGCGGCTGTTAACCTTGTCTAGGGAGATCAACTTGACTTTCACAGGCTCTGAGGTTTTCGGACTTGCCTTCTCAAGTTAAGGTTGAGGATGCCAGGAACAATGTGGGAGGCTACAAGACACTGAGGAACGGAAGGGCTGGCTCTCTAGTAAAACGCACTTGTCAACACTGTTTGATCTTGGAGAAGCCATTTGGCCTCTCTGAGCCTCTGTCTTTTCATCTGTGAAGCGGGAGTAATTGTGAGGATTAGATCAGATACTGTTGGTGACGTGCCTCCTAAAGATCAGGGAATCTCAGGAAGTCGGTAAATGTCCACTGCCCCCATCTTCATTCATTCACTTAACAGACTTTCCTCAGGGAGCGTCACCGGGCAGGTTACCGTGCTATGTCCTGCGCTAGGCACAGAAATGATCAAACACGTTATGTTTCTGACGTTCATATAAAAGTAAAATAAATCTCACGGAACACGTCGTTGATTAGTGATTAAATGTGTCAGCTTCAAACCAAAACCAAACAAAAAGGGTATATCAGTCAGGGAGGCTCTGGGGATTTGTTTGACTAGTTACTTCCAGTAGAATTTACCAAAATTATCTGATTCCAAGTTATTGCCATCCTTGTCATGGTGATTTGGCTCAATTCCATATTTCACAAAGGCTATTCCCCATTAATTACTGTACAAATAGGCAGAATTGGAGGGAAATTGTGAAAAGCACACTACTTATGTTTAACCCCTCATCCCCAAAGTACTCTTATTAGCTTGACAAATTATATTCTGGCTCATTCTACAATATCATGCACCCACCTCTTGGGGGAAACATGACAATAAGAGCAATGCAATCCAAAGTGAAGAACATCCCAAGCAAAGGGAATTTAGGTAGACAGCATGCAATTAACCAGGCTGGAATCTGGCCAGAGAAATCATAGTTAACGTTCCGATTCTTAATGGAAAAAGACACGGGAACATGGACTAGCCACAAGTCTTACTGAGCTCAGGTTTATCCTCGTTAGAAAGCCGGGACTCAAATCCCTCAAGTTACACACCAAATAGTTTCCAGTACAGCGATTTGCAAAGCACGTTTCTGGAAAGTGTATCTGATTTCCTCCTGTTTGTCCTTATACTGTGAAAAATAAAATCAAATCATTGAATGGATCGTTGAAATCTTTTCTGGAGTGATTGATTTCTGGAAGACAAGTTGGGTAGTATAGTAGGCGGGTCCTGATCTGCTAGGGGATTACACACCGCAAAACGCACATTTAAAAGTGAGCTCTGCTTTGAGGGTGATCATCCCTTTCACCACTCATCTTAGGTTTTCTTCAGGAGCCTCAATCTGCATGAAGACTTCAAATTTTCAGACAAATTAATTTACATGTTTTTGTAATTCGGACATAATGACTTTTTATTCTGCATCAACAATTCCACAATTTATGACAAAAGTACTAGACGGGTGTCAGCAGAATCCCAGAATGAAAGCTCCAATTCTTAATCAGGACTGGAGATGTGCCTAGAGTCCACTGGGACAATGAATTTGGTAAATGCCTAATGTACAAGAGCTATAAGAAAATTAATAGACTCTCCTGTTCTGACTTAATGCTCCCCCTTAATGGGTTGTTGATTTACCTAATGGCTGTTGTCTTCATTAGGGCCTTTGGTATTTGTTAAACAGGAAAATTGTCATTATTACTGCATATTTATCAACAGTAAATGTAGTAAAGGGGAAGCAGTCTGTCTAAATGGAAGTAGTAATAGAGAAAAGATTATCATGTGACCCTTCTAAATTCTGTATACTTGGTTATTCCAAATCCCTGGTACATTTGAAAAACTTAATAAATTACTGTTCAAAGAAATTTCTTTTAAATACATGTGATCAAATCACAGCCTGTGCTAAAGGACAAACCTTCCTCACAGAATCTGTGACATCTAGCACTGATTTATCTCTCAACACAAGTTGACATAAATGTGTAGAAGGAGTAATCTGGAATTCTTTGCTAGCCACGCAATGAACTCAGGTAATAAAGAGAGAAAGATTAGCAGGCGCAGGCCCAGCAGTCAGAGTGGGAAGAGTTCTTAAAAATAAAAAAATATGCGGAACAGCACCTGTCTCACAGTGATCTGCATTTAATCTGTGGGTCAATTCCAGAGTTGACAGAAGCCAGTGATTTATGCCTTTGCAAGCCGAAAGTAACCAGGCTAGCTGAGCAGGTATAAACATTTATTAATGGTGACTGAACAAAACACATGCACACACTCTCTCTCTCTCTCTCTCTCTCACACACACACACACACAGATACCAAAGAGTCACGAATGATTCATGCTTTCAAAATACAAATTTTGGCTGCCACCAAAGACGAGAGCAAACAAACAAAATGAAGCCCTTGTTTGACTAAGAGTTGTCTCCATGACATATCGATCCATTTGGAAACTCTGCTTCATGGGGTATTATTAAAAGGTGAGGAAAACAGAAAAAAACAAAAACAAACAAACGAAAAAAACCACCCAAACAACCCAAACCCAAACACTTGCTCACAGCTCTTTCCTCATCGTCCACCCCTGGGTTTTCCTATGAGTGCCTCACTGATCTCTGCGGCTTTTCTCCCTGACGGTGAGTTACGGAAAGCAGGCTGCTAGCTGAAGGAGCTCCAGGCTGGCCCTCCACAAACTTACATTTAGTGTCTGTCTTTGACCTTGAAGTGAAGGATGTTATCAGACTGCAGGCTGTATGTTTGAGGAACTAGAAAGAGATAGCTTTGCTGGTCCAGATGTTTCAAGAGTGACTAAGGAAAGTGGAGTGCTAAGCCTCCGTTGATGGACCACCCAGTGTTTAGCGACTAGAGAAACAAAACTTGGACGATACGGCCTTCCTCATGGTGCTGGCATGTACGAAGCCTTTGTGAAATGCCATCATGACTCCTCTTCCTAATATCGTTGCTACTATTATTTATCATCATAGGGGTACTATTATTATTGATTATTATTTAGCACCCACGCTAGCACGAGTATCATTCCTGGATATGAGATTCCTACCCAAGGTGGAATGCTGACTCGTGATACTCTAAGTCTTAACTGGAAAGGGTTAGAAAATCGATTCATTCCCTTTAAACCTTGACGACACAACCAAGATCGCTGTCACAGAGTCGGAGCACCGAAAGTTGCCCTAAGATGAATTGTTGCCCCACTTCAGGCAGGAAGAATGTGCCCCCCACTTTCGAATGTGGCACAAATACCCACAGGCACCTGACAGGGAAACGCGCCCGCGGGCTGGGGCATGGCTGCCCTGAGCTCTTCTAGCAACTGCGGATAAACCGGCAGAGGATGTTCCGTGTCTTCTGAATAGGAACAACAGACACAAATAATTCTTGATTCTTCTAGAAATCATACGCAAAAGTTAAAAAGGGACACGGTATTCTGTAAACAAAGGCGAGATCATCTTTACCAGCAATTAAGGCAGGTGATTCAATACTGAGCAGGCTTCAGTCCACTTGCCTTGCGAGGCCCCGATCTGCTTACTCTGGGACGTTGCTAATGAGGGTGGTGCTCTGGGGAGCTTTTTCACTTGCAGCACTGTATTTATTGGCATTTAGGGCCCCACCTACTTGGTCACGAACAAAGGGATGCTTAGGGATTTGCGGGAAATAAAACATCATGATGGTAATTAGAAGCATATGAATATGGTGTGCCTTTTCTTCCACATGGGCAAGTTTTCCGGAAAAACACTGAAGATGAGTCAGGCAAGGCCATGCACTTGTAAAGAGGATGGAGGAGAAACACAGGAAGAACAGATGAATCCCATAACCTCTTGCAGCTTACCAACCCCAAATCAAAAAGCACAACAAATGTAAGGTCAGATTCGATATTAACAGCCAATCCTGTTATATATCTATTTTAAGTTCATTACCCAAGTGCCAACAGACGGTAATGGCCTTCTACCAACCCAGGGCAGATTTAAACTAAGTCAATTACTCCATTTGGTCTTATATCATTCTGCCCTGCTTGAGATAAACAAGAACAGGCTCAGATGGAATGAATTAAATATTCCTAAAGAAACTGAAACAAAAAAAAATCTAAAGAGGACAAGGAGAAATATGTACTGGGAATGTGATTCATTTTCATCTTTCCTATCTGACCTGACACCCTCAAACACTATTTTCAAGGTCATCAGATAGGCAGCTCAAATACTCACTACTTTCTAGTCCCTTGGTTTAGGAACAGTAGCATTTGAAAAAATCATTTGTTGTTAATAATAGAAACTATTATAATTCTGATTACATGAGTGTCATTGAAACTTAATTCCAGTGGAAAACATTTCTTATTTTGACTGCCAAAAGTTACATGTACGGGCAACACTTGTGTCCAACTTAGTCATTTTAACGCATTTGATTCTGGTGTTACTTGAACGACATATGAGAATGACATAATTGGTGAGGTCTATATTTTTTCTATCTCATTTTCCCCCACCTCATAAGCAGGGTTGTCGGCTCAATACTTTGCCTCCACACATTTTCCTCTAGGTTCATTTCTTTGTGAAGCCTATTCTCAAAGAATAAAGAATAAAGAATAAAGAAGAGACGTATTAAACCCTTTCTAGATGCTGGGGACTGTTGTAAGGGTTTCATATGTATTTTCCTATTTAATTATCACAGCTTGGGGTGGATACTATTATTATCCCCGTTACAATGAGGATACTGAGGAAAGAGACTTACTAAGTTGTCTCAAACCACGTGGCTAATAAATGGTAAAGCCAAGATTTGAATCCACCTAGTTAATAAGCCCATTTTCTTCAGAGTTGTACTGTCTTCAGTTTCATTCATGGTATTTTCAGCTGCCTTCAAGTCATCAGTGAATATGAAATTCATCTTCCTTCCTCACAAACTACATCTTCTGGTTATTTTTTCCACCTTTCATTCATTCTGTTAACACCTAACAACAATCCATCACGTACCAAACACTGGAGATTAAAAAATGGTTGACCTAGTCCCCAAGCTTAAGAAGCTGACCTTCTAACTGGGGAGATGGAAATATAAATGGAAAGCAAGGTTGTAAACGCTCTCATAGAGGTATACGTCCCGTGTAAGAGAATATTGAGATGGAACTACTCCACATTCTTTTTTTTTTTTTAAGATTTATTTATTGGACAGAGAGAGACAGTGAGAGAGGGAACATAAACAGGGGGAGTGGGAGAGGGAGAAGCAGGCTTCCCACTGAGCAGGGAGCCTGATGTGCGACTTGATCCCAGGACCTCATGATGCTTAACGAATGAGCCCCCAGGTGCCCACTACTCCATATTCTAAGGTGAGGGTGGGATGGACCAACCACAAGGACCTCGTGAAAGAGGTGATAAAAGGGCTTAGTTACTCACTTACGTTGCTGGGATACAAACTCAAAGTTGATGTGTGTAGGAAGCTGGGCAGCAGAGAAATGATTAGAGAAGGTTTGTGGTGAACTATGCGTCCCACCCATGACAGCATCAGGGGAGGAAGGTACCTTCTTCTCTCCTCAAGCCCGGGGCACTGGACTTCAAGGATAGCACCTGGATGGTATGCTGAATGCTTGGACTTGTGCCTGGAGCTGCCTGGAGGATGGCTAGGTAAGAAGAGTGCTGTGCTTAGAAGGAAATATCCCAATCATGGATGCAAGGTGAATGTTTACTCGAGAGTACACTTGGGTCCATGGACCCAAGAAACAGCCCAGTTTGTCTAAGATCCTGCCCCAAATGGCTCCCGGGTGGGGGGGGGGGCAAGAAGCCCTGAGTGGAAATAGGTTGTAATCATTAACCTGAGGCCCCATGGCTGGAAAAGGAAGCAGCCATGAGAGATGCATCAAAGAAGAGCAGGTTAGAGATCTCGAGCATTAGTGAGGGGGGAGATCTCCAAAGAGCCCAAAGGTAGACTGAAGAGAGAGCCAGATATGATCGATGGCCAGGCCAAAGGATCAGTGATTCCTGCTTCTAACAATACCTGCCTTCTACCTCTTCTGCTTCCCCCAGATAAAATTTAAAAAAAGATAAAATTACACAAGATGATATATATGAAATCCTGTGTATGTGTGTATACGTATGTCTGTGTGTGCATATGTGTGGCTGTGTGTGTATGCAGGTATGCTCCTAGAATAGTAAGGCCTCGATAAAAGGTAGCCCTTATTACTTAGACTAAGTGTATTCTGTCTGTGTTTGGACATTTTTTTCCCGCAACTAAGCTCTATTTTGTAATTAAGCATACTTTCTCGATCGCTGTTAGACTCACTCTTTGATTTAGTTAAGATGTAAACATCTTGGAGACTTTTACTGAATATAGAAAAGGTAATATGTAGGTAGAACAAGCAAACAATCAATAACCCTCAAAACTACACGTCCAAAATAAAGCAATGTTTAAAACATGCCCTGTGACCAATAGGAACATGGAGATGTACTTAAGCTTTTTAATTGGTTGTATTTAGTTTTTGTTTCAGATGCCACCAAGTGAAGGAGAAATATTTAATAAAGGAGTTGCATATAGTTTGAATAAATGATTTTTATTGCTAGAACTCCAAATCACTTGGCAAAAGCAACTTTTTCATGCTCAGATATTTGAGACAGAAAGCAAGAGGGCAGGGCAGTCATGCAGAGGTAAAAAGATAATTCTTAGATTATGTGAATGCAAAGTTTTAAAAAGAATTTTAAAAAAGAAATATCAGAGAAAAATTTCTACCCGATAGCCAGTCCAAGAGCATGATATATATCATTGCTACAATGTTTTTTTCCATAGGTCACCAGGCAAGTCTCAAATGTATGATTGCTAAGTTTGGGAGTAAGATGATGGACCACAAAGCAAAGCTATTAACCCACCCAAAGTTGTAATTTAATTGAATATCACTGCTGAAGCAAAACCACATTTCATGCATTTTTATCAGGGATGGTACTAAAGTACAATCCATTAAGAAACTGAATGGCTAATTAGATTAGTATAACAGCTTGTAAACAAGGCATAAAGATTGCATTTATAGAGTAAAGGGTACTGAGTCCAAATGATAAATGATCATCATGGGAAAAGGATGTGAATCCCAGGCCCTGAGGTCCCCATGAGTTTTCAGGGTTTTTGTGTCTTCTTACCAATGTAGAACAACATCAACAGAAATCCTTCTTAATCAAGCGGTAGTGGGATAAGAAGGTGGGATATCCTTACAAAGGTTCTTTTCTAGGGGCGCCTGGGTGGCTCAGTGGGTTAAAGCCTCTGCCTTCGGCTCAGGTCATGATCTCAGGGTCCTGGGATGGAGCCCTGCATCCGGCTCTCTGCTCAGCGGGGAGCCTGCTTCTTCCTCTCTCTCTGCCTGCCTCTCTGCCTGCTTGTGATCTCTCTCTCTGTCAAATAAATAAAAAAAATCTTTTTAAAAAAAAAGGTTCTTTTCTACACCCGTTTGAAAGGAATCCATGGACTCTCTTTCAAGGGACCAATAGGAACACGGATGAACTTCCATAAGGTTTACTGGGTGTTTTCTCACACCGAGTAAGGATGATGCCTGTTCCCAGTGCTAGTCAATTGGTGTGATTTCATCAACTTCAAGTAAATTGTTTGGCACTTGATTTGCTAAACAAGAAGTTATTATGTCAGGGGAGTTCCTGTGTTGATGGTTCTAAAGAATTTGGAATCATTTTTCTAGAATTTGAAAACATTATTAGAAGGAGGTGAGCATCTTAGATGTTTATGTTCTACTTGCTGTTGCTCCTGTGAGCTCATCTCCTTTGAGCAGCACATCGTACCGGTGAGTCACACTTTAAGAAATTCTCTAAGCTGTATTTGCACTTTATTTTCATATATTAGAAACTCAAGAGGGTCCAGCTGAGGGTCTAATGGCGTTCTTTATTGTCTAGGCACAATTTCTTCTTCCATACACTCTCTGGGCAGGCAAGCCCGGGACTTCAATGTCCATTCAAAAGGCTGATAATCACCAAACTTCCTCTGAG
Organism: Procyon lotor; assembly: GCA_028646535.1. Taxonomy (NCBI): domain Eukaryota; kingdom Metazoa; phylum Chordata; class Mammalia; order Carnivora; family Procyonidae; genus Procyon; species Procyon lotor. The sequence goes on from CM053614.1 coordinate 73,463,039, forward strand.
TCCCTGATTGCTTTATCTAACCTCCCACCAAATATTTCTTCTTATCTGTCCCCAGGATCATCAAGATCAACCTAGCCATAAGGTCTGGTGGACCACAGTTAATAATACCATACTGCCTCTTTGAAAGTTGCTAACAGATCCTAAAAGTTCTCATCACAAGAAGAAAATTTTGTAAACGTGGGAGGTGACGGACATTAACAAAACTTATTGGGATGATTGTTTTGCAATATATGTAAGTGTTAAATCATTACCTGGCACACTGGAAGCTAACGTAATATTATCCATCAGGTGTACCTCCATTAAAGAAAAGATCCACATGAACAGAGTGAATTCATCAACTTCTGTGAGCCTGCTTCTCCTTCTATTTTTCTTGTTTCCATGAATGGCACTGTCGTCCACCAGCTACCCAAACCTTGTGCTCACCACCTGCTATTTTCTTCATCATCTTCTCATGCTCATCAGCTCAATAAGTCCTGAATCTTCCCTATTCCCTCTCCTAAAAATCTCTGAAGTCCATCTCCCCTAAGTCTGGCCAACATGGCCGCCCACTGGATTTCTGTTACCAGCCTTCTATGTGGCTCCCCTACCTGCACTTTCTCCCTCCCATCCCATCTTCCATCCTTAAAAGTATATTTAAAAAGTCAAATCTGATCATCAGACTTACTTGCAGCAATTCAGTGACTCCCTGTCGCAACTTCAAGATAAAACTCCAACTCTGCAGCAGCTTGCAAGATCTTTGAGGTTTTGTCCCTGGCCACATTTCCAGACTTAACTATCACAAGTCTCAACTCAAAATCTGTCGGACAAAAGACTAAACACTGCACATCTGAGACCTGGCTTTGTGCTCTTGCCGTCCAGGCCTTAAGTATACGATTTCTGATTCTAGAAACACTACTCCTCCCTTCTGGCCAACTCCAAATTATCTTTTGGTCTCTGCTTAGATTCCCCATCTGAAGCACCTTCCTAATCCCTTGAGACCGGATTTGGTATTGAATATTGTACTTCTGGAGCTCTAAACTTTCCCAGCAAATCACAGAAATTGTGTTGTTTTGTATTTGGATGTTGACACGTCTAACTGTCCCCACGAAGCTGACAGCCGCGTGAAGGGAAGAAACACATCTGCCTTTTTGTGGTTACATTCTGTAGGTTCAGCCCAGGACACGGCACAGTGGGTCCTCAAAAGTACCTACTAAATGGATGAATAAGGGAATGTTTTTTGGACCAATGACTTCCCATCGTTAAAAGAGAAGGTAACGTAAATAAGAACATTACTTATTCCTTTACTAGTGGATTTGGTAAGAATAGTTACCTTTGTCTGACCTGGTTGATTAAGTTTTAGGTGTTAGAGGGAAGGAGAAGAAACAAAAAAGAGCTCAAACCTTAATTGTAGCTCCCGGGAAAAAAAGCCAGTTGCCCGTGTCCACTGGATCAAGGCCGTCTTCTAAAATGACTTGTCTGTGAGCAGAGTTGATGATCAGGATGTTGTCTAAGGCCCAGCAGGCTTCATACACTTCGCCTCCATGGAGACTTTCCTGCTTCCACTGGAACTGGACGTTCTCCCCTTTGGCGTCCTCAGGAAGGTAGAGGATGTGGATGATGGTGCTGACGTTGGAAGGGGCTCTGGAACATACGGTGAGATGGGGATTGGTGCCGTATAATAAGAGAACAATAAAGGTCAAACGTATCCATTTTTTTTCTTTCTTGTAGATCAATTTTGTTTTTTAATTAAGATCGTAGTTTTAGAGACGCCTGGGTGGCTCAGTGGGTTAAAGCCTCTGCCTTCGGCTTAGGTCGTGGTCTCAGGGTCCTGGGATCGAGCCCCCCATCAGACTCTCTGCTCAGCGGGGAGCCTGCTTCCCCCCCCCCCCCCCGCCTGCCTCTGCCTACTTGTGATCTCTCTCTCTCTGTCAAATAAATAAATAAAATCTTAAAAAAAAAAAGATTGTAGTTTTATTAGCTTAACATGATAGGTATTGCAGATTAAATACTCATAATCCCATAGCCCTTACATCTTCTGGTATATGCTGATGATTAAGATGGTCCTATTAAGTGACAACAGTTTACACATTAAATGTCTTCCAGAGCCCTTCTTTTAACACAAAGCAGACACCGAGTATATTCAGGTAAACCAGTGAAGGAATAATGGAAGAGAAAATGGCACACACCTCGTGGTGTCTGCAAAAAATCAAAGTGTCTCCAGCACAGTTTTTGCACGAGGTAGACACTCAATTAAAAAAACCTCAAATAATCTCACAGTTGATTTGATTTTACTTTTTCCATGCATCATATTTATTGATTTCTACTTTAAATCTCATTCTGGTCAAAGATATACTTTGGTGATTACAATTATTCCAAACTCTTTTTTTTTTTTTTTTTTAAGATTTTATTTATTTGACAGAGAGAAACACAGCGAGAGAGGGAACACAAGCAGAGGGAATGGTAGCCGGAGAAGCAGGCTTCCTGCCAAGCAAGGAGCCCAATGTGGGGCTCGATCCCAGGACTCTGGGATCATGACCTGGGCCAAAGGCAGACGCTTAACAACTGAGCCACCCAGGCGCCCCGATTATTCCAAACTCTTAATGTTAACCTTTATCTCAGTGAACGCTCCAACTGCCTTGAAAAGAATTTGTATTTCTGCTGTTGTTGAGAGGAGTGTCTACAAATGTCAACTGATTCAACTGTTTGAATTTTTTTAAGCATTTTTGATCGTTGTTTTGTCTACTTGTTCTTTTTTTTAAAATTAGCATATCATGTATTAATTGCCCCAGGGGTATGGGTCTGTGACTCACCAGGCTTATACATTTCATAGCACTCACCATAGCACATACCCTCCCCAATGTCACCCTATCCCTACCCCTCACCCCCCAGCAACCCTCAGTTTGTTTCCTGAGATTAAAAGCCTCTTATGGTTTGTCTCCAAGCAAACCGTAAGAGACTGGTCGGTTGATTTTATTTGATGCTAAAAAGAAAACAAGTAGAAAAACTCTAACATTATCTTCTTAATTTTGATTCTTTCCTTGAAATTTTGTATCTATGAGAGACCACTGTATGCTGTTTCATAATTCATGTTTAATAACGGTTATGTTATTTCTAATAGCCAGATACATTTTTGTTTTTTCTAGATCAGTGTGAGATTTGCTATGAAAATTAAACACTCTATATAATTCTTTACAACTTGATGCAGATCCATCTTTTAAAGCTTGATATAATTTAACCTGATTTTTCTAGTATGTCTGTTAGAATCTAGGCCCTTCTGCTATATAATAAAGTATTTTTATTAAATATTTTATTCTACCAAAGTAGAAACCTGCTATAGTAAAAATGATTGCTTAGCCAAGATTAAAAGTGGTACTAAAATGCAAACTACTAGTACCCTGGGCTTACTATAAATCAGTTTTGAAAGGACCACAGAAAAGACATATTTTTCACTCACCGATGAAGCACATATATATCCAAAGAATTGTCAGTGTAGGTTATAGATGGTGTACCTTACCTTTGGGGGTAATCAACTGCCTTTTCTTTTAAAATACTTCACAATGACTATGTTTTTAGGTTCAAAAAGAAATTAGACCAATGAAAACAGTATATTTTAGTTTTAGGCAGTGATCGAAAATAGGTTCACTCCGATCACTACTGGTAAGGAAAATCTGCATTAATGAGCATAAGAGCTTGGAGCATGGTCTAAAATTGAAAGTCTCATTTAGTGAAAAACCCAATGGAGTCAGCTGAATGTGATCTTCACATGTTGTAATTTAATGTGTACATTGACTATTTGTCATATCAAAAATATGTAGCTTTTTTCCGCAAGAAATGTCTACTATAGGTTACCTAAAGTATGATACATAACTACTGGATAGAGAAAAAAGGAGGTATGGATAAAATTTTCAATATGCCACCTTGTTTACAGCCATTTATAAAAATAAGTATTTAATATGAATGCATTTTCATAATAACTACTAGAAATTAGGAAGAATAGCAAAATGCTGTTATAAAATTGACACAGCAGGTCAGAGCTCGGTCCTTATGGATTATATGGTATCCTGCCTCAGAGAGAGACAGTCTCCTAAAATCCATGAGGTAGAATCACTTTTCTCAGTTTCTGGTTGGAGCAGACCTTGGACATGTGACAGTTTTTTAAATGTGAAAAATGACTGGAAACTTTAGGCAGATTGGTTTAGCTTTAAAGACTAAGAACCTAATATTTACTCTTCTTCCTTAAATAAATCACAATTCTTTCAATAGGGTAATACGGTAAAGAAATTAGCATGTGAAGAAAGAAAACTGTACAAAACTGTTGGGAGAGGTTCTACTTGAGTCATATGAATTTCAGAACTAAACCAATCAGATTTAACTACTTAATAGAAGTCCAAGGCAGTTTTTTCCTTTAGATATCTTACCAGCGCTGAAATTAAGCATCCATTTTGAATTGTTTTATGATTTAATCCCGGCAGAAGGAGTAAATGTCATTTGAGTTTTGCCAATTTGACTACATTTTTTCCACGTAAGTGAGCTTCTTTAAGCAATTTCTTTAAGCAATCCCTCAATTTCCTTATTGAGGGATTTTTTTTTTTTAAATAAAGAAAATGTAACAAAATGACTACAAGTTGCATCACAATTATGATAATAGAATTTTAGAACCTGCCTTTGGGCGGTTGGAAGGGAAATGACAGAACTAATGATTAGATGTAAAAGCCCCAGGGCTGTGAACTCATTACCATCCAAGACTGGAAGGAATTTAGGAGGTAATGTCGTATATTCCTAGGCCTCCGAGCCAGCCCAGGGCCAGGCCACCTAGAGAGCGGAGTGATGCTATTTTGTGGAGGATTCCATCCTAAAAGTTATTCTCCCAAATGTGCTTTTACCAAAAATGGTCTGTTATAGCCACTAGGAACCGTGGGAGGTTCTGAATGGAAAACGCCACTTTTAACAATACTTCTTCAAACCGGGCAGAGAGCAATTCGGGCAAGCCTGTAATTCAGCCTAATTCACAACCAGAGTCCTTTTGATGGTGAAGAATTAGATCAGCGGAGGAATGAAGGCAAACGGGGAAGCCGAATCCCACCTGCGTCAGGGTTCACGAAACCACCTGAAATGATAACAAACCTAATTCTCTCAAGCTGAATCCAGTCTGTGGTATTATTCTTGGCGTAGGACACGATGATGCTGGGGTCCGAGTAACTAAAGCGACAGGACCCTGAGCCTGTAAAGAAAATCACAGTAAGTTTCCAAGTTACAAAACGGTGCAGCTGCGTGTGATCCGTCCTCGCGGATGCGGGACCATCTTGTGAGCCCTTGAATGTTTATCTAACCGCCTCCCCAAGTCTCCCGACGACGCTGGAATTTCTTCGGTTCTGATTCGGTTAACGGTTCTGAGAAATACTCTCAGGTAAATAAATAACCTTAGGAATCGGGGGAAAAGGCAAGAAAGCTGCAGATTTCTTGAGAGATACACGACTAAGTCATAAACACTGAGTTCTACGCCAAGAAACGGCTCAATATTCTAGAATGATTAATAATGCCATTATGGTTCCTGCAAGTCTATATTAATTAATAGCGATCGTATCAGATGGTATATGTCATTGAGTTGAATGAGGGACTAAAAGCACCGTTCTTCTTCTGTGTGTTATTTGATTAGACAGCATGGGAGAAACCAAAATACTGGCAAGAAGAGTTAAGTACTAAATGAATGAGAACTACTGGATGTGATGGATATTACTCTACTACAGCCCAACACGAAAGATTTATTTTTATTTATTAAAGATTTTTATTTATTTGTTTGACAGAGAGAGAAACCACAAGCAGGCAGAGGGAGAGGGGGAAGCAGGCTCCCTGCTGAGCAGAGAGCCCGATGCGGGGCTCGATCCCAGGACCCTGACATCATGACCTGAGCCGAAGGCAGAGGCTTTAACCCACCGAGCCACCCAGGCGCCCCTCAATGTGAAAGATTTAAAAGAAAGACATTAGGTCCCATTGTGAACATTTGGTAATTATTTCTCACTCTGATTTTCCATATTGGAAATACGACCAACGAAAGTTTAAAAACTCTGACAAGGATTTGTTTCTTACATTCAATGAATTCATGTAATAAAACATAGCAGGACTATCATTTCAAAGACCTTCTCCGACTACCCAAAACAGCCATGGAGCATGGAGCATGCCAGAAGGAACTGAATGGCAGGATTTTTTCGTACCATATTAAAAACAAATGAACCCACAGAAAAAGAAATAGCGCGATTTATGTTTAACTCTCACCCATCTGCTAGCGGAACCTCGGTTTCAGCAAATGGCATCTGTTGGCGGCTTTTACATTGGTAGTTCTCGGGAGTTCCAAGCTTTAATAGACTCATTTATTTTATTTCAGGGGTGTTTAGTACAACACCAGTCAGTGGGCAATCGCCAGAGCTGCCAATGCGCTCGAAGGCCAAAAGGCCGCCCAGACTTCCTCTCCCAGTCAAAATGTGGGTGCAAACAGTACCAAAGAAAGAGTACTCGAGAGACAGCTCCCCGGCAACCCTCCGCTCAAACACAAACCCGCCTTGTGCCATTCTGATCATTGCTAAATTTCACCTTTCATAATCAGCTGCTTAAAAGAAGTATCGAGCTGCGAGGCTGGAATCGGAAGGGGCTGGGATTATGGGAGACAAACTATCACACAGACAAGAATAAGGACCGGCAATCTGTTTCAAAGCGAAGTTCAAATCAGCCTAAAGAACTTCAGCGGTATGTGTGTGCCTCCTCCGTGTTGTGTACACTGCAAGCTCTCAAAAGCACATGTATAAGGTGAATCCTTGAAAAAGGAACAGGCAGAACAAACGATGACCAAAAATGTTCCTTACAGGATGCGATTACTTGCAGACTGCTTTCAAATTACGAAAGGAGGACGGCTGACAAACAGCAGAATAAAAACGTGTCCAGATACGACCACGATGAGAAACATGACTTCTCTCCTATTTCCTTATGCTGTCACCTCGATGTCGGGAAATTTAGTTTATTATGCACCCGTAAAACACAAAGGGACCCGGCAGGTGACTCACTTTTCCTCAGTCACTTAGCCATTAAATGCTTGCATATCTAAAATATTAGTGTCTTTACGGATCCCTCTTGTCCTCAACATCGTCAATAGACCCTCATGAGCTCGGGCCAGGACCCTGCAAGAGTGATTAGTTAGCCTCTCTGTCTCCAGCCTCCCGCCTCCCTCCCTGGCCACACTGTTGCCTGGGCTCTTCCTACGAGTAAACTGCAACACGTCACCTCCCCGCTTAGATTCCTTCAACAATTCCTCGGTACTTTCAGGAGAAAACTGCACTTGCACCCACGGTGGGACGAAGACACACAGTTCCTAGACCAAAGGTATGTACCCTGCAAAAAGAACTAGCCCAGTGTCATTTAAAGGGTTTCCACATGCAAAGATGGTCAAAAAAGGCAAAGAGACTCCGACACAGGGATGGACAACTCAATACCAGGACTGGGGTGTGGGGTACGAGGGGCCAGTCCTGGAAGAAGTACCCCCAAGAGTACCAGTCAGCTTTGGCTCCGAGGCCACCCCCCCAAACTCCCATTCCAAATGGTGCCAGTCCAATGAGTAAATGATTCCCCACACCCACTCTAAACGTAGTTGTTCCACATATACTGGGTATAATTTTTCTTCACAGAAACCCTTCTGGATTGCAACCCCACTGTCACCCAGACTTCAGCCAGCAGAACAAGATCTCCCTTGCCCAGATTGACAATGGTTCCTTGAGTCTGTGTAGGATGAGGGGAGGAAATCAGTTCCTCAGTGTCCATGTGCCCAGGTGCCTAATGCCTGCTCCCCAATTCCATGCCCCCCTTCGCTGTGGTGAGGCGCTGTCACAGACCTTAAAGCACCTTTTACACAGTAAGGAGGCGGTGATAACCACGTGCCACCTGCCATAGGGACCCTCTTTCCTACTTTTCTCAAATCAACGACTTTTAATTGCCAGCCCTGGAATTTAACCAGGGAGACAAACTCGAATGTCAAATGCGAAGTATCCTCTTCTAGCAGATCAATTTTCTCCCCTTCAGATCCCTTCCGTTGCCATCCTTCACTCTAAAGTAGTAAATTTGCAAAGATGGGAAGAACCACTGAAGGAGGGCAGATAATTCAGGATCCCAGTTCTACAAGTACGGTCTGACAGCCATTGATATAACCGGTCTAAAAATCCAAACGCCTCCTTTGGTTCATGACTGGCAATGAAGGAAATGAAAGTCCACATATTTTCATTTCTTGCCCACAGCAAGGGTACAGGTAACCTACAACGTGATGAAGTGTTCCTCAAGTTTTGTATTCATAAATAAAGTCAGTGAAATTTGAGGATTTATTGAGGATCCCCATTCAGCCGTCTAAGAAATCTGTCTCTCCTGCAGAGCTCCACAGAAAAGGTTACTGAAATACCTACAGTGTTGGGGAGGACAGGATATTTTGTGTCAAAGGCACTTCATTAATATTGTTCCCAGTTGGTCTTGCTTGTCAGCTCTTGATTTTAAATTGACAAATAAATTGATTAATGATAAAGATAAACCTACAGTTATTTACAGTAACTGTCATTGACATTATTATTGGTTATTTAGTGAACCCCACAGTATACAACGATGGATATTTTTGCTAAAAACATTTCTAGCCTATTATTGTTGTATAGTTTGTCCTATGGATTAAGAAATATATGCATTGCAATATAAATACGAGCCATGCTAAAGAAGATATTTACATAATGCCCTGGAACTATTTTGCAACAGAATTAACGATGTCCTGAATTTGTGCTACTGAGCTTGTGCTATTTTAGAATTCATATAAAAATACCAGATCATTTAAAACAATTTTCATAATTTTAACGTACAATTGTAAAGTCTGAATTCATTCTTTTTTTTTTTTTTTTAAGATTTTATTCATTTATTTGACAGAGAGAGAGATCCCAAGTAGGCAGAGAGGCAGGCAGAGAGAGAGGGGGAAGCAGGCTCCCCGCTGAGCAGACAGTCTGACATGGGGCTCAATCCCAGGATCCTGACCAATCATGACCTGAGCCGAAGGCAGAGGCTTTAACCCACTGAGCCACCCAGGTGCCCCTAGTCTGAATTCATTCTTATTAGGTTAAGAACGCAATACATGTAGTTAAGAAAAACAGAAACACAGACATGAATGCCCTCATCTTTGTGTCCACAGATCTACCTGGTATCACGTTCTCCATCCATCATACCAGTGTTTCCTGCTTGCCTCCTGTTGTAACAGGTTGAAATGTTCCCATTCTAATCAACGTGAACTTCCTCCAATGGTCTAGATCCTACCTCCTCTGGCTCCTTAAAATTTCCCTCTTCTTTTTCCTGAATGATCCATCTCTCCCCATGAGCTTCCCGGATCATTCCTGTCATCATACAAACATCACAGAAACATACAAAGCATCTCCCATCTTTAAAAAACAAAACAAAACAAGAACACTTTCTTGATGTCACCCTCTTTCTTCTCCTTATTCTGTTTTTGTTCGCCTGTACGGCAAAACTCCTCCAAAGGGTTATCCAGTGATGACACATCTTCACATCCTATTTTCCTCCTGCAAGCCACCCCCCAACCCACACACAGGCTCCCACTCTCATGCACTTCCCTGAAGCTCACTGCGGGGGGGGCACACTGCCAAATCAATAGACCCCAAATTCAAGTTACTTGACTTCTCAGCCAGATTTGTTACAGTCGATCTCTCCCTCTCTCCCCTACTTCCACCACATTCTCAATTTCCTCCCCATTTACTGGCTGCTGATTCTCAACCTCCTCCTTCATTTCCCGTTTCCTTCTTGACCTCAAACTGTTTTCGTGCCTTTCTCTTCTCTTACCTACGATGCCTCTTTTGATGAGCTTTCCACTTTCAGTAATTTAAATAACGTCTACAACAGATGATACCCAGGATTACACCTCCCACGAGGTTCACATTGACAGATACAAACTGCTATTTATCATCCCTAATGAACATCTTAAACCCACTACGTCAAAATTGGAAGTATTGGATTTCTGCTTCCCCAATAGCCACTAGTCTTTTCATTTCAAATGAAACCATCCCACAGGCTCAAACAAACAGATGAACAAAAAAAACCTAGGAGTCATCATTGCCTGCCCCCTTTGCCTCAAGCCCCATTTACCCCACCAGACTGTGCTGCAAATTCTGCCCCCAAAATATTATTCAATTTATATCCCTTTTGACTGCTATTTCTTCAGTCAAGTCATGAGCTTGTCTTGGTGGTTTTCTTCCCCCCTCTTTTATCCTCCTGTCATCCATCATCCTCACATCAGTCGGGGAGGGGTCTTTTAAAATGTTTTAACAATTATACTGTTTTCTGGGGCTCTTGGGTGGCTCAGTGGGTTGGGCCTCTGCCTTTGGCTCAGGTCGTGGTCTCAGGGTCCTGGGATCAAGCCCGGCAACGGGCTCGCTGCTCAGCAGGGAACTTGCTTCCCCTTCTCCCTCTGCCTGCCTCTCTGCCTGCTTATGACCTCTTTCTCTCTGTCAAATAAATAAATAAAATCTTTAAAAAAATCCCAAAAAACCCAATTATACTGTTTCCTGCTTAAAACCGTCTCAAGGCTTCTCAGCACCTAGGAACAAAAGGGTGAGCTTCTCATCCTGATATATAAAGTCCTTCATGATCTGCTGTACCAATAATGCTTGGTACACAGTAGGAGCTCAATAAACTCTGATCTTAGACCATCCCTTGTACCACTCTTCCTCTCATTTATTATGTTCCAGCCATTAAGTGCTCTGGACTTTCTTTCTCTTTCCTGAATACTCCATCATCCCAGGGCTTCTTCGCTCCTTTTCTCTGCCTGAAAGTACACTTACGATGTTAATTTCCTTACACCCTATTCTCTCATCATTCCATTCATATCTTTCCCCACTGACTCTCCCCTGCCTGGGTCCCTCTTCTCCCTCAGGAATCTGTGCAAATGTCACCTCCTCAAAGAAGTCTTCCCTGAGCACTCAATCTAAAGTAGTCTATCCCAATCATCAATCATCCTCCATCCTATCACTCAGCTTTGTACTATTCATAGTACTCTCAGTATTTAAATTTATTGTGTTTAATCATTTACTTGCTCATTGTCCATATCTTGTTAGGATACAAGTTCCATCAGGATAGGAACTGTGTCTGTCTTGCCCATTACTTATGTCCCTGGTACCCACCATGATGCACAGCAGGAGCTCAATCAACCCTGGTGGGATCAAGAATAAGTTTGTTGTAATTTATTTACTTCAAATTCTCCATTTCTTCATTTTTACTGAGGTATGTTTCTACTGAAAAAGAGAACCATAGGGGCACCTGGGTGGCTCAGCCGGTTAAGCATTTGCCTTCAGCTCAGGTTGTGATCCCACATCCAGTCCTGGGATGGAGTCCCTCATCAGGCTCTCTGCTTAGCAGAAGCCTCCTTCTCCCTCTTCCTCTGCGTGCCACTCCTCCCCCTGGTGCGCGCTCTCTCTCTCTCAAATAAATAAATAAAATCTTAAAAAAAAAAAAAAAAGAAAGGGAATCACAACAGTAGATGAGACTTAAGGACTTTCGATTTGCCTTCAAGAGTCAAAGTGAAAAGACATTTAACAACCATGCCTTAGGATACCAGGATGCTTATTTCCTCATCACAGACGAACTCTGGTATCGTTGTATAGTCACCTGGGTAATAATTCCCCCAAATTAATTAGAAGATGCCCTAAGAGGACTTAACTGGTTCCATAATCCAGTCTGCTTTTGGAATAAAAATATCAGAGACAAATTACGTAAGTAATTATGGTCCATTTTTGTCAGCCAGGTAAAGTAATATGAAGAATAATGATAGCCAGATGAGTTATTTTGCTTATTAGTAAAGCCTTATTATAATGGCCCAACCTAATTGAAAATAAACAATTTGCAAAGTCATACAAGGTAGTCATAAGCCACGTAGAGAATCACCCCCAAGGCGTGAGTTCTGACCTCTCCATCAGGAACTGGTTTCTACCGTGAAAAAAGTTTCTCAAATGCAATATCTTCTTGATTGTGACATTATCTTGTCTCAAGTTGATTTGTTTTGTTTCTATTGGAATATTTGAATAGATTAACACACTGTTTTGTTTCAGTTTTTGTTGAGAGAGAGAAAGCGTGTGTGGTAGGGGAGGGACAGAGGGAGAGAGAGAATCATAAGCAGGCTCCACGCCCAGTGTGGAGCCCAATGCGGGGTTGGATTCCACAGCCATTCTAATACACTGTTCTAAGTGGGAAAAGTTCCTACTTTTACGTTTAGGAACAAACTTAATACAATTGTAACCTTACAGAAAAAAATGTTACTTTTTTTTTTTTTTTTTTTTACAAAGTTTACGTATTTATTTAAGCAATCGCTACACCCAACACGGGGCTTGAAATCACAAGCCCAAGATCAAGAGTCACGTGCCTTTCTGACTGACGCAGCCCCCGTACACTCAAAAAATGTTACTCTTAATTGTAATATTATAGATTAATGAGAGAATCTTTGATGGAAGGTGCATGTTAACGGGTCACGTACCTTTTTTTAAACATTCATTTATTTGTTTTAGAGAAAGAGACAGCAAGGGAGTGGAGGAAAGAGCAGAGGGAGAGGGAATCCTGAAGCAGACACCCCGCGGAGCACGGAGCCCCACGGGGGGCTGCGTCTCACAAGCCTGAGATCGTGACCTGAGCCAAAACCAAGAACTGGCCTCCCAACCGACTGAGCCACCCAGGCATCCCTGTGTCAGATAGGTTTAAACATATCTTATTTTTTTTTTTAAACATATCTTATTTAATTTGTCTCATATGAGGAGTATTTGTTAGTATTAGTTAGCTAACAACTCAGTATTTGTTAGCATCACTGACAGTTCTATGTAGTCTTTTAACTTTACTTTTTAGAGTGAAATATCCTTGGACACAAGTTATCTTTCAGAAAGGAAAGTCCGCATGGGAGATAGGAGAGGATGGAGGACAGCCACAGCTGTAATCTGGGCTTGGACACTTCTCAGCTACGTGACCTTGGGCGGGTCACTTCATTATTCTGTGCCCGGTTTCCATGTTTGTAAAATGTAAATAATAATAGCAATCTCTTCATAGAACTGATGCAAAGATTAAGGAGTTAATACATGAAATGCGACTAGGAAACGGTTCTTGGCCCACACTGTTTAACAGATTTCAGCTATGATTCAATATTTTTTTGTTTCACTTCACAAACTCATTTATCCTAGAAAAGGAACACATTTCTGACCATACTTGCCTTAAGCTAAATATTAAATTGAATTACTGCTTATCAAAGAACTTACAGTGCATTTTTCCCATGGCTTCTTATATTTGGGGGCTATTCCTAGTCTCTTCAGTAGAAATGCTATAAATTCAACACAGAAATAAAATCTGAGACTAAAATGAACTAACTACTTGTTTGTTAGCATTACTGGTAAGTGTATTCGTGGGGAAGAGAAGAGACTACCTGATAAGAAAAAAATAAGGTGCTCTGGGAGAGGATAGCAAGACAAATAGGTAGAAGTAGATCCATTTCGTAAGATCCATATAATTGCTGGAGCGGAGTTGAAAATTTGATTTAACAGTTCCTAGCATCCAAAGAAAACAGAAAATCTGACGATAAAGAAAGTAAGTTCTAATAACTCCAGAGAACAATAATGGTTGCTATGAACAGGTAAGTACCACTATGTGCATGCCTGCTCTACAAGGAAGGAAACAGAGGCAAAAAGAAGTTAAGAAATGTACTAGGGGGGTAAATGGGTTTCAGAATCAGATAGACCAGAACCACACTTTTGACTGTTTCATTGTAACTGCTTCTGGTGAACACAAGCACCCTTAAAAAATATAGTAGTGTCACATTTTCACACGTCACAATAGGTTGGGAGAGGTTTCTGTACTGTGACTTCTACTCAGGCTTATGAACTTGAGACCATAATGGCCTGTTCTGGGTACAGAGGAGAAAATCTAAAGGACCGAACCACTGCTAGCTTAAATATCCTGCCAGGAACCAACTCTGCTTTCAGGTTTTAGAACGGGAGATGAATGAAACTGCACACAGAAGAAATGACATGTTGGGGAATCTGGGTGGCTCGGTGGGTTAAGCATCCAACTCTTGATTTCAGCTCAGTTCATGAACTCAGGGTCGTGAGATCAAGCCCTGCATCAGGCTCCACGCGTGGCATGGACTCTGCTTGAGATTCACTCTTTCCCTCTCCCTCTGCTCCTCCCCCACAAGTGTGTGCTCTCTCTCAAACAAACAAACAAACAAACAAATCTTTAAGAAAGGAAGGAAGAAAGAAACATTATGCTTACTTGGACATCACTTCCTCTGCAGGTGCCCTGAAGGTCCCTCTCCTTCCCTTGTCCCACAGTCAGTCACCTAAACCTCCCGGAACCTTCTCCTGCATATTCATTAAATTGATACTTTTCCTTTACCTTCACCACTACCGCCTTAGATCATCTCTTACCCCCAGACCAACGGGATAACTTTGTGACTGGGTTTTCAGAACAAACACAAAAGGTTAACCTTCCTCCAAAGAGTTTCTCTGTTGTTTGCTTTTAAATCTGCAGAAAAGCATTTCAAAGAGATTTCTTTTAGAGGTTTTGCATTCCAAAAAAAGCAATATCCTAACATTTCCCAATTTAGACTATTTTAATTATGTGAAAAACATTCACCTGATATAATACTGCAATCAGGATTAAATTTAAGATGCCAGATAATCCATATTTGTATTCTAAATAACAAATTCCATGATAACTTGTAAATCTGTTTCTGAGATAATCATTTAGCATAAAGAAACCATTAATATTTACAAGTGTCAAACAGTATCTACTACTTTTTAAAGGTAAAAGAATAAAAAGAATGGCAAAGCTTATTTCTCAATGGTGGCTTCCTTTTACTGTTAGACAGCCTCATCACCGTAATTCTAAGAAATACTTTATTGTAATCTTAGTCTGATCCATGAATCCTCTTCCTCAATTTAAAATTATGACTGAAATTGGTATCGATGTCTTCCTCTGGTTACATTTACCTAGTATACTACCCCTAGTATAATTTAGAATAAAAGAGACAAGTAACTTCCCACTTTTGTTATATGGAGCCAGGCCAAGATGATTACTCTATCAATGAACCAATTAATCAATGAGTCAACGAATTATCAAAAGTAGTTCCCATGTCAGATACATGTGAACTCAAAAACCTAGTTAACTTTCTTGTGATGAAGTCCCATTTCTCTTGACTTTGGCTGTCATTCAGGAAAAAAGTAGAAAGTGCACACCCTCTGAGTAACCTTTCCCACAAAGGAAGTAAAGTATCGTTTAGTGCTCACATTTACATAAGGCTCTTGTGGAGACACAATGGCACTCCACGCCCCTCTTAGAGTGGCTGCTCCCTCTACCCAGCTAACTCTCTTA
>CM053614.1:73478937-73504503 GCA_028646535.1 Procyon lotor
GTGATGTGCGTTTATGCTGGAGAGAAGGTAGAATTACGTTTTCAATCCTGATTGAAAAATTATTAGGCTGGAAAACATGCCAACCACCCGTTCGGTAGGTACAGAGGAAGCTGAAATGAAATGGCCCTGGAGGATGCTGTCCCCACGTCAAGGCAGTGACTCACACAGGACTTTAAGGACGCAGGAAAGAGGAGGAGGATTAATGAGAGAATTGGGCTCCTTCACACAACAGGAGATTTATGAATGGTTGGTGCCGACATCATCCTCCGAACAATAAGTAAATAATTGAAATATTATTTTCTCAAGAGCAGTCTAATTACATGGCTCATTCTTCTTTTTGGAGCAGAGTGAAATCACTCAGCCTTTAGTCTGGCATTCTGCTGAGACAAGTTAATCTCCTGGAAAGTCACTGACGATCACTTATCATCAAATTCTCATTTGAGATACATGCCGTTTGTCCCCAAGATTGAGGACATCGGATTATCGCTCCAGAATTTATTGCCTCTGAGTAAGTCGGCGTCTGGGACTCAGCCTCAAAGAAGCGATCCAGCATTCTATGAACCAGGACTGTGTATCTACCAGCATTTCTGAATGGAGATACTAAAATTATTTTAATATGGGCATCGACTAGAAAAAGTATTTGAAAATGGAAAAAGGAAAAGAAAAATCTCTTGGATCCCCAAGGATCACCTGACTCTTTTCTCAGGAACCGCTCACACTGCGCGTCTGACAATGTGCTGGGTGAGTGTGCAAGGCAAGGCCCTTTACTCACCAGAGTAAAGGGGACCCTGAACTGAGGGCCATTTGGTAGTTGGGCAGTCCGCTGGCTTCTTCTGGAGACACCAGAGCTCCTGGTACTTTCCACTCAAACCTCAACAACGAGAACATCCAACTTTGGACCACATTTTATAGTAAAGAGACAATGCTTCATAATGAAGAGGGCATAACTGTTTTCTCGTGAAAGATTAAGCTTTAAAAAAAAAAAAAACCCTCTGCTCTTTGTAAATGTGGAATACTTTTAGAAAAACAGCAAGGAAATCTCACTCGATAAGACTGAGAATAATATCACCTTCAACGATGTCATGCCTTTTTTTTTTTTTTTTAAAGAAGCTACCACGTGCCCTCGATGTGAAAATGACAGACCCCATTTATGGCTCATCCTCATTACTTCTCAGTGAGGAAGGAAAGAGAGCTCTTTTTATTTCACTAGTGAGTTTTAAATTTTGATCTCTCCTTTGTTAACAGGTACAATGACAAATATTATTTGGGTTGAAAATAACCCTTCTAATATCCTACTCCTGCATATAATATTCTGACCTCCTACTATGGTGAATTCTACTACATGCTGCTTGAGGAAGTATTTTCTCCCTTGTTTCAAATGTACTTGACATTTAATTCCATTGAGTGAGCTCTTACCTCTGTCATCTAAAAGAGAGATTAAAGAAGGAAATAATAAGCCTCAAGAATCACATCTTATTTTATTGGTAGGACACCTCCTGGTTAACCTTTCTATTGTAGATGAGGCTTTTCCCCAGAGCAATGACATCATGGTAAGAAAAGAAGAGGAAGGAGGCGGCGGAGGCAGGAGGGGAAGGCAAGAGGAAAGTTTTGTAATGAGAGTTTTAACCAAAGAGAAGAAACAGTGAGAAAGAGTGGGAAGAGGTGAAGAAGTCAAGAGAGAGAAAGATCAGACTATTAGACCACGAAACCCTAAAAAAATTGAATTATAATTTCATAACTCACAAATATACAGATACTTAGAGAATCTGGCAAAGGCATGTTATCAGAGAAAAGATTTATTTTGCCTGACTGTTCACATCTGTTCATGATCTCCCTTGGTCACCTGCTCTTGAAAGAAAATGTAAGGTTTATGCTCTGTGTTACACGGGGTAAGTCTAGAAGGTCATATATCTTCTACGTGATCATCATTACCAACAAAATCCCCCAGCAATCCTTCAGCAGTGCCCTAGAGCCCTTGGTGTCCGTGGTTAGTCCTTCCCTTTGCCCAGCGCTGTCTTCCAGGCTTCCTGCCACTGAGCCTGCTGGATCTTGAGCAAAGTGGTTGGACTTTTATGCAGTTTCCTTCCTAGTGACACCATTCATCAGTCTAACTTTTTTTTTTTTTCTGATTTCTTAGACACCACTTCCATTGCGGTTCTCACACTTGGCTACTAAATGGGGTCCTCTCTATTTTTGCTTTTTCTTGGGCTCCAAGATACCAGTGAACTATGAGGCAATTTTTCTGCTTGCCTGACTTGTTTTCTCTTATGGGCTAAGCTTTTAGTCACTGAATAAAGCTCCAGCTAGAATAACTCACTCCCCTCATCCTAAAACCTCAGTCTTCTTATAGTCTTTGCTCAGAAAGTTCTTTTTCTCAAAGAAAATAAACGGTGACCAGCCAAATCACCCATGTTTTTGCCCTAGCTCAGAATAACTGCTCCAACAAATTAGTATTTTCAAGAGACCAGATGCAGCAGAGTCTGTGATCTCCCTCTCGCCGGTCCTGTCGTATGATCTATCACAGATACAAATGGAAATGTTCTAGTCTCTTCTGGATTCAAGCAATCTTACCCAGTGCTACCCACGGCTTTAGCTATAGACTGAGGGGCTTTCTGTATGCTAAACCGACGGACAGAGGTCTTCATGTACCAGGGGATACGAGACAACTTCATTGGAGTCCTTCTTCCTGATGTCTCATATCCCTGTCGGCATCACAACCTACTCATTGAAGATGCTTCTTCTGAGGACTGACTCTTGTTCTTCCCTGGTCTCTGCTGAAAAGGACATCTCTGCTATTATTATTGTGCTGGAGGGAAAACATCTGTTGTCGTCGAGTTGCCATTTATCATCATGTTTCCTAACAGTCCCACGTTTCCCACTAGAACATCAGAGCCTAGTGATATTATAGCCCCAAATGCCTTCTGTGATCTTCAGAAAACAAGCATTAAAGGGATAATCTGTTAGACAAAACAAGGATTCCTGCTTGACTTTGTAATTGCTTGGAGGATAAAGGCACTTCC
Organism: Procyon lotor; assembly: GCA_028646535.1. Classification (NCBI taxonomy): domain Eukaryota; kingdom Metazoa; phylum Chordata; class Mammalia; order Carnivora; family Procyonidae; genus Procyon; species Procyon lotor. Next base: position 73,481,958 of record CM053614.1, read on the forward strand.
TAAGAAAACTTAAGTCGCTTTTCACAAATCATTCACTTTCTAGTTCCTTTAACTCTCTTTCTCTCTGAACTCTCCATAACCGCAAGTTATGAATCAATAATTTCTCTTCTTTTTTACTTTTTCTCATTTTCTTATTATTGCTGAATTTTTTCATTGAGGTAAAGTTGCACACAGTGACCTGTACAGACCTTAAGCTTTGACAAGTGCACACATCTATGTAACCCAGGCCCCTCGAGATATATACAACATATTTGTTACCCCCAAAAAGCTCCTCCTGCTCTTCCCAGTCAATCTCCGATCCCAGAAGCAATCACTGATCTAATTTCTAGCACTTTGGATAATTTTTGCCTATCTTAGATTTCACTAAAGTAGAACCATATAGTAAGATCATATACATAAATGAAACTCTTTAAAAAAAAAAGAACTATTTTGGATCTGGCTTCTTTCATTCAACATAATGTTTTTGGGATTAAACCGTGCTGTTTCAACTATCAACAATTCATTCCTTTTTATTGCTGAACAGTATTCCATTGTGTGGATATGTCACTGTTTATCCTTTTTCCTGCTGATGGGTACCTGGGATGCTTCCAGTTTGGGGCGATTAGTTATGTTTTTTTTTATTTTTTTAAATTTTTAAATTTATGTTTTATTTTTGTCCTAAAGATTTTTTAAAATTTTATTTATTTGACAGAGAGAGAGAGATCACAAGTAGGCACAGAGGCAGGCACAGAGAGAGAAGGGAAGCAGGCTCCCCGCTGAGCAGAGAGCCCGATGTGGGGCTTGATCCCAGGACCCTGAGATCATGACCTGAGCCGAAGGCAGAGGCCTTCACCCACTGAGCCACCCAGGCGCCCAGTCACTTCCCTTTTTTTGGAGGTTGGACGATGGTTTCTATATGAATGAGACACTCCTGATCCCTCCCATCATAGTAACACACTTGATATGATCCTGGAGCCTTGTCAGCAGTGCTGATAAATTGGTACCGCTCTCGCCCCCTTGCAGTCAGGGTCACATTCGAATCGGTGAAGTTACCATTGCTGTGCAGAGGTAGACTTCCACGTGGTCCAACATCAGGGTGCCATGGACACGAAGAAGCCTCTCTCTCAACAAACCTGAGCCACCACTGTACTCCCCTGAGGGGGCACTGCTGTTCTCTTCCTTTGTAACGTGACTTTTCAGCTCCCATTCAAACAAAGCAATCGGAAGTGCCTGAGAGACGGGGGTGGGGAGGTGGGGGGGGAAACAGGGCTGCTTCCCTAGCAGAGCCCCAGAGATATCTGGGGAACAAAGAACAAGGACTCTACGCTCTGCATTTCAGGGACGTAGAAGGACACTGGCTGTGTGACAGTAAAACCGGAGCCCGGCGTCGCCAAGATGCCCGGGGCCCAGACCCAGGAGCAGCAGTACACTTTCCTTGCCCTCAAGCCCGCAAGTGGCGTCCTTGCCCTGAAGGGATGGGCAGGACGAGGGCAGAGGCTGTCTGTGTGGACCGGTCACCAAAGACTAGATGAGACCCGGAGACGCCACGGGTATCAGCAGGAACAGATGACCAGGAGACCAGAGCTGTACCCTCACCACCCCCGCCTTTGCGCCGATAAGTCCTCTGAAACTTTGTTAGGACATCGGGAAAATGGAAGAGGGTTAGCCAAAGGTGACTGAAGTTAAGTTTTCGCCACTGGTAGGAGGGGGACAATAAAAAGAAATTAAGTCGGGTTATGAGAGAATAAAGAAAGTTTCATTTCTCTGATGCCCAAGTTTGTGGAGAGAATTTGTAACGGCTGCACTCGTGGAAGCATAAACAATTTCTGGAAGGAACGGCGGAAATGGCTAAGGGTCGTTGCCCCTGGAGGAAGGGAATATAAAGTGTAATGTGGGAGGAAGGCTTATTTTATTATTTATTTTCTACAAATATTGTTGGACTTTTTGCCAAGTACATTTATTAATGTTTTAATGAAATCTAACATTTAAACTAAATACACAAAACATTCCATGTTGAATCGATGGAAAAAAAACTTTCTTGGTTCTATCCCAACTGCAGCCAGACACTTGGAATAGTAACTGGGCTGTTATGTTCATCCCTAATAATAGTCATATTGCTTTATGGTCCTTGTTTTTCATGTACAGCGGTTTGTACATGAGATGATAAACCTGGCTATCAAAAATTACATGTGATGGAGTGAAAAAAATTGATTTTATTAGATGAAGTTAATGGAAGCGAATAAGTTGCGAGCAATTATTTTTTAATGGCTCTCTCTCCCTCACTGTGCAGACATGACTTCAGTTTTTTTTTAAAGATTTTATTTATTTATTGGACAGAGAGAGAGATCACAAGTAGGCAGAGGCAGGCAGAGAGAGGGGGGAAGCAGGCTCCCTGCTGAGCAGAGAGCCCAACGAGGGGCTCGATCCCAGGACCCTGAAATCATGGCCTGAGCCGAAGGCAGAAGCTTAACTGACTGAGCCACCCAGGTGCCCCATGACTTCAGTTTCTTAATTTCTCCTTTAGCTTGTCCTTAAAAATTACAAACTAAATAATGCATATGACGATTTTCAAACCCCAGGGGAGAAACATGCTTATAAAAGCAGTATGTTTTTCTCTTGCAGCAAATTCCCTGGTGAGGTACTTAGTCACGGGAATCAGGGCAGCAGCCGTGCCCCACGCCTTCCGCTCTATGTGGCGGGGCACACAGGGGCACAGAGTTCCCGACTAGGCAACAAGGTTTTCTCCTTTCCACATTGTCCAAGTTGCTCGTGATTTCTCATTCTGGAGGTTGGGGGTGTGTGTGCGAGAATCGAAGACAAGATCACAGAGAACATGCCAGTATGTGTTCTGAGAAAAGGGATTTCAGGGGAGTCAAAACTGCCCGTAGAGTTCCAAAATAAAGTAGGGCTTCCTTACTTTACTGGAAATATTTGACTGGGACGTTTGCTTTTTACTGGCTGCTGGTTTCTGACTTTAGAGAGTTTACGTCTATTTTTAAGGATTCTGAGACAGTGCATATCCTCTTTTTTCCCGTTCTCTGTGATTCTACACTATTTTCACAAACATATGCCCCATATATCATATAATACAGATACATTGACTCTGATGTCTGTTTTTCATCCAAAGGTAATGAGGGAAGACTAGAGGACTCCTTTAAATAAACTGGTTGACAATATTTTTTAAAAGATTTTTATTTATTTATTTTTCAGAGACAGAGAGCATAAGCAGGGGAGTGGCAGGCAGAGGGAGAGAGAGAAGCAGGGTCCCTGCTGAGCAGAAAGCCAGATGTGGGGCTTGATCCCAGGACCCTGGGATCATGACCCGAGCTGAGGGCAACCGCTTAACCGACCGAGCCACCCAGACACTCCAACAATTTTTAAACCAATAATGATTTGGGGTCATATGTGGGCTTGGGGGAAACAAGGAGAACAATGTACGAATCAGCCAGGAGGAAGAAAGGAAGGGACAAGGAGGAGGGAGGAAAAGAGGGATAGAGAGGAAGGAAAGTAGGGGAGGAGAGCAGGGCAGGTGAGAGAGAGACAGAGAAAGAAAGAGAAAAAGAAGGAGGGAAAGAGAGAAAAGTAGCGAAGGAGAGAGAGAGAGAGAAGGAAAGAGGAGAAGGAACTACCTTTTCTGAGCATCTAGGATACCAAGCGTGGCGCCAGACCTCTGGAAGCTCATCAAACTAGAATGATACTGTGGGGCACCTGGGTGGCTCAGTGGGTTAAAGCCTCTGCCTTCGGCTCAGGTCATGATCTCAGGGTCCTGGGATCAAGCCCCACATCGGGCTCTCTGCTCAGCAGGGAGCCTGCTTCCCCCTCTCTCTCTCTGCCTGCCTCTCTGCCTGCTTGTGATCTCTCTCTGTCAAATAAATAAATAAAATCTTTATAAAAAACAAACAAACAAACAAACAAACAAACAAAAAACTAGGACGATGCTGTAAAAACAGTATTCATCTCACTTTTACTGACCAGGAAACAGGCTCAGCGCAGTAAAGGAAACTTCTCCCTTTTCTCAAGGTACCCAGCGGGCCCGTGGCAAGCTCAAGAGTCTGAGGAGACTCACCTGACATCAGAACCTCTGCTACCTTTTTGCTCAACAAAGTCATCTCTCCAATGATGAGAGGTTCATAGTTGGGGCTTTTTGTTTTTTAAATCTTAAAGGGGCTGTGTGAAGGAGGTTGTGGGCAATGAGGGTTAGAATAAAATTACTCTAAGTCTATTTGATAGAAAACAGAAGTACGTGGCTTTTAAAGTTAATAAAAAAAAATTTTTTTTTAAGTGGGATAAACCATAGCTTAAGTGAAAGGGACACAAAATCCATAACTTCGGTCAAGGAAGCATATATCAGATCAGTCATGAAAATGGGTGAAGCAAAATCAATCATGTTTTATTGATTTCAAAAACAACAGAATTTGAACCACATAAAAGTCACATTTTGTATCTGTCAAGAAAACTCGGTGAAGACAATGAATTAGCTTGACAGAAATGAACTTGCCTTGAAAGAAACAAATCATCTGATAACATCTATATTAATGGAATATTAAAAACCCAAATGTCAGGAGGAGGAGAAAAACTTTTCCTGGGTACAAGCAGTGCTTAGAAAGTTTCGCTGGCCTTTTCTTAATAAAGATTTTCGATTTATTTTAAGACATTTATATTTAGGATATGTTCACAGGGAAGTGAAATTTTATTGATAAATTATTTCTCAAATGGCATATAAAGTATGAGACTTTATGACTCTGTGCAGTCTTATTTTTACTGTATAGTCTGTAGAGTGATACTTCTTTCTAGAAGATAGAAGGTGAAAAAAAGAAAAAAAGACAGAAGATGTTCTTCCATCTAGTACCGAGGCACCAGCACTCCCTGTGTGTCATCTTCAACGCTCAGGTCAAGGGCCACTTTCTCCAAGAAAATCCCACCAGAGTCATTGTTCCTTTTTTGTGGAACTAGGGTATGTACGTTATTTGTATCCCTCTATTATACTTAAGAATTTCTATCCTGGATTACAAGGTTTTAAAAATACGTTCTTCGTATATCTTCTACTAAACTATAAGCTACTTGAGAGAAGGAACTACATGTCTTTTTAATTTACAGTATCAATAAAATGATTATTGCTTAATATTTGTTGAATGGTGAAAATAAAGAGAAACAGACATGAATATCACATGCTGACATTTGAGGATGGAATCCTAGTCTTTTTTTTAATTTTTAAATTTGAGTATAGTAGACACATAATGTCACATTAATTTCAGGTGTACAACATAGTGATTCAACTCATATTCACTGTTCTGCTCACCACAAGCATACAATGCTTGTCACCATACAACACTATGACAGTATCACTGACTACATTCTTCATGCTGTGCCTTTGCCTAGTTCCCTCCCCTTCACCGTTTTGCCCATTCCCCCCTTCCCTCTGACATCCATCAGTTTGTTCTCTGTATTTATAGGTCAGATTCTGATTTCTGTTTGTTTATTCATTTGTTTTGTTTCTTAGATTCCACATATATGTGAAATCGCATGGTATATATCTTTCTCAATCTGACTTATTTCCCTTAGCATAATACCTCCTAGGTCCATTCAGGTTGTTGCAAATGATCAGATCTCATCCTTTGTTGTGGCTGTGTAATATTCCATCACACGCACAGACACACACACACACACACACACACACACACACACACACACACACTTTCCTTATCCATTCACCTATCAATAGATATTTAGGTTACTTCCATATCTTGTCTATTGTAAATAATGTCGCAATAGACATAGCATCGCATATACAATTTGAATCAGTATTTTTCACTTTCTTTCTTTGGATTATAGAGCTTCAAATTTATTTTGAACTCTTGATTGTGTACACAAATACATTTAGTGTCATAGAAAATTCACATTCAGACATTCCCTGAAATGACACTGATTATAGCTCTAGGTTGGTAGACCTATTTCTCCAGTCAGCAAAAATACGACAAATTGCTAACAAATTCATGCATCCATTTATGTATTCAACAGGTTTCTAATGAATGAGCTTGGTTCATTATTTCTTTGCCCTCAAATATCATGGAGCTGCATCTAAGCTGCCTTCAAAGGAGACAATGGGGTGTAAATAATGACGTGGCCCAATAACTTAAAAGTTATTTGGACGTATGACTCAAATTACCTGTCATTTCAGATAAACCATTTCCCTTCCTTTACTCACATAAATGCAATTATTAGACACGTTAAAGCATAGTTTTTTCTACATAAAGAACTTGTACAACTGAAAAAAATATAACCATACATTTGGCTTTGAGGCGGCACCTAGATTCAGCTCTTAAAAGAAATCATGAAATAGACACTATACAGTCTACACAGCCCGGTTTCCTAGTTAAACAACTCACAACTCTCACTGATCCCTTATTGCGAAAAAGCAACTTAATGTTATGAATGCTCCAAGGAAGCAGTCAGCATCTTTTTTTTTTTTATTGGCATTAAATGAACAAACCGAAGTGAGGCATATTCCTGTAACTTACCATATATTTGGATTCAACTCTAGTTGGTGGTAGGAGTCAAAGTCATCTCGTAGGATAATGCTGTCGCTATGTACTTCAGCTAAAAGAGAAATAAAATACTCAGAAAAAAATTACACTGAACAATAGAAATAGCTACACAAAAGGGTCAACGAGCTGCCTTTCCAAGGAATAACAATATTTTAAATTAAAGCTGAATTTAAATGAGTGGCTGATGATATTTGCTTTGCCCCTAAACTACAAAGGGAAAAAAGTATAAAGGCTCTGCTGTTTAGACACACAGAAGCCTGGAAACCAGAGTTCCCAAAGAGAAATCCTACCAAATCGTCACCCGCTAGAAGAGGGAGGAAGGCCAAGGTCAGTACTAACCTACAAAGAGAGGTCATGCAAGACTTGCCTCTCATAGCTCTATATGCCCAGAAAAAGATTCAACGTTAACTCACTTTACAGCATGGAAGGGGATGAAACATTGTTTACCGTTGGCTAATATGGCTGGTATTTAACCCATTTCCTCTTCTCTTTCCTACTATCCCTCTGGCCCTGGCTTGTTTTCTCTCATTCCCTATATTCACTCATTTTTCCCTCCACTCATTTTTTAATTTAATGGGTTGCAAACTGTTAACATTTTTTCCCCCAGAGCTGCATTGGAGAAATGATCTACGTGACTCCGTGAAAGTCCCAAGTAAAGTCATGTTAAAAGTCAGGAGGAGGGACACCTGGGTGGCTCAGTGGGTTAAAGCCTCTGCCTTCAGCTCAGGTCACGGTCCCAGGGTTCTGGGATCGAGCCCCACATCGGGATCCCTGCTCAGCGGGGAGCCTGCTTTCCCCTCTCCCTCTTCCCCTGCTTGTGTTCCCTCTCTCGCTGTGTCTTTAAAAAAAAAAAAAATAGTCAGGAAGAAAACCAGGGAGCCATCCATAGTTTAAAGTATACCGTCATTACACTGGAGCTTGTATTAAATACCCATTTTCCACCTTTGGAACAACTTTGGCCATTCCAAGAGCAAAGACTGTCTTCATAAACTTTAGAGTATGTGCTCTTTCCACTGAATAGAAGGCGGACAAGTAAAAAAACTCCACGGCTCATTTTTAAGGTTGTGTGAGAAATGATCACTGTTTCTACTGATGTAAAAAATGAATTTAGTGCTTCAAAACCGTCTCTCATCTGATTCCCGTGGTCTGCTTGGGAAGTTTGGCTAATATATAAATTCTCCAGGCCTGTTTAATTTTGTTTGAATGAGTTTACACGCACTTTTCGGAAAAAATTAAAACCACAGGATGTGATTAACCAAAAAATAACCAAAAATTGTCATTATGGGGGCGCCTGGGTGGCTCAGTCGTTAAGCGGCTGCCTTCGGCTCAGGTCATGATCCCGGAGTCCTGGGATCGAGCCCCACATTGGGCTCCCTGCTCGGCAGGAAGCCTGCTTCTCCCGCTACCATCCCCTCTGCTTGTGTTCCCTCTCTCGCTGTGTTTCTCTCTGTCAAATAAATAAAATCTTTAAAAAAAAAAATTGTCATGTATTTTATATTTATATTTTATAAAATATATCTTATATATTTTATTATCTGTAGAACATATGTGTGTGCGTGTATGTTTTGGCTTGAAAATAATTTGTTAAGTCACTGGGTAATTAAAGTCACCTCCAACTCCAAGGAAGCATGCTTCCAGATTCTCTCTGGTGACACTGCCACCCACGGCCACCCTCGCCCTCTTGATTACGAGTACGCCAGCAGGTGAGCACATAAGGACGTCTGAGCAACCAGTGATTCAGCACGTATTAAGAGCTGTGGCTGCTCCAACTCAGAAGCCTTAGGCACGACAACCGGGAGACTATGGATTTCCGCTGGAGAGAACGCTGTGATGTTCTGTGTATGGGAGTGATTTAATGATTCCTCTGAGTCTTCGGATGCGGGGCCTGAACTGCCTGCAGGGTCCAGCTCCCCACCGACACCCGACCTGGCCGAGCCGCGGCTGGGCCACGGCGGGCCACCGGCCTGCCTCGGCAGCCAGAAGGCAGGCTTCTAAGTGCCGGCAGTCGTCTGCCAAAGAAGAAGGGCCCCACGCTGTAGCATCACATAAAAGTCGAGCGTCTCGAGGCAGGTTTTCCAAAGAGAAAAAGAAATTAATTGGGTTTGTAGGTTGAAAGGAAAAGCCCAAGAGACCAATAACTGACCCATCTCCAAGTCCCACCGCGAGAGACGAGTGAAAAGGCTGGAGGCAGCCGGGGTGATTTATTCTTCATTCCGAGGACATGGGGTAGTGGAGGAAATGGCTTTCAAAATAAATCTTCAGCAACACAGATGAGAAACTGAGATCTTAAAGATCACTTGTTTTCTAGAGAATGTCTGACAAAGGCGTGGGTGAGCCTCAGTGGTTATTGTTCACATATTTACTTCTTTCCAGACACTGTTAGGTCATTGTGCACTTTATGAGAAGGAGTTCATTTCGTCCTCAGGATAACCCTAGGAGGTAGGTGTTAGTATGACTTCCACTCTACAGATGAGGAAACTGAGTCCAAAGAGGCCTCTCACGACATTATGAAAATACGAGAAAAATGAGAAGCGGGAACTTTACGTGGTGCCTTGAAACAAAGCTTACAGCTATTTAAACAGCCTCATTTCAATTTTAAAGGAAATGACCAAACTCCTTCCCTTTTTACAATCCAGCACTGGTCTGAACAGGTATCTCAGATCTGAAATGACTTCCATCCCTCCATACCCCTAGCTCTTGACCCACTATCCCTATGATCTACTATCTGTGATGGGCAGGAGCTCTGGGGAACACTGAGCATTAGAGCACAGGATGGAAAGGTCAGAGTCAACAGGATCCCAAGGCTGAATGTACTAACATGTTCGAAAATCCCTCCATTCCCTGCACCCGGGCAGGATGATCGCCTCCGTGGTGAGGTTTGTGTTCTAGCATAATCTGAACCTAAGACTGATTCCAGTGAGTGATCAGTGAAAATCCGAGAGGGCAGGAAGTTTCCTCACCTCTATATCATCTGCCCACATAGCCAGAGGAGTGAGATAAGCACTCTAGTACTAAGAATAATGACCTCGGGGGAGGAGCACTTACCTAGATGTGGGTGCGTCGTGGCTTCTGTTGGAGCTGGACGGAGAGAGAGAAAAAGGGAAAGATGAAGGATTAGCAATGAAAGCAAAATCCAGGAATAATCAAATACAGGGACAAAACTGAGGTCATACCAAACAAATGAAATGGTTCAACCTTTTTGAGAGGAGTAAGAAAAAAATGTCAATAAATATCTTCAAGTAAGATACCCGACTCTCTGTTAATTCTATTTAAAAGTAATGCATTACTCCTAAAGTGAAGAGTAGAACCCCTTACACCCAGGATAGTTATTATACAAGCTGAGTCAGGTATCCCTTGAAATGCGTAATATCAATGTGACGGGATGGTTAATGGATGTGTCAAAACTCCTTCCGAGCACCCAGTACCTCCTTCAGGGGCTGTTTTGGGTGTTGGGGAAACAGATAAAAGCACCCCCTTTGCTCTCAAAAGAGCTTACCATCTGGTAACTAGAGAATCGTGTAGTAAGTACTACGGCAGGGTGTTTGGAGGAGGCTAGGGGGTGATGGAGGACAAGGAAGGGATACCAATTCCAGACTGGACAGTAGGAGGGTTGTCAGGAGAGGTTTTTCCAGAGAAGATGATTTCTCTGCTGATGTGTTTTTTTTTTTTTTAATGATTTTATTTATTTATTTGAGACAGAGCCAGAGCCAGAGCCAGAGCCAGAGAGAGAAGCAGACTCCCCACCAAACGGGGAGCACTACTCGGAACTCGAGCTCTGTGATCATAACCTGAGCTGAAGGCAGATGCTCAACCGACTGAGCCACCCAGGCCCAGTCCAAAACCCCCTCTGCTGGGTTTTGGAAGACGAGCAGAAGGAAGATAGGTGGTACTAGGGGAGCAGAGAGGTGCTTCTTTCTGGAATAAAAGGAAATGGCGTAGAGGAGCAAAGGGAGCGTCACCTGGGTGGTGCAGTCTGTTAAGTGACTGACTCTTGGTTTGGGCTCAGGTCATGATCTCATGGTTCCTCCGATCTTGGGCTCTGTGCTCAGCAGGGCATCTGCTTGAATTTCTCTCTCCTTCTCCCTCTGCCCCTCACCGTCCCCACATTGCTCTCTCCCCCCGCCAATAAATAAGTAAATCTTCAAAAAAAAAAAAAAAAGGGAGAGGAAAAAAAAAAAAGGGAGAATGGCTTTTGGGGGGAATCTCATCCAGTCATGCTGAGATTGTTGTAAGTTTAAGAGGAAAGAGTAAAAAAGGTGATATTGGGAAGATCGAAGGGACAAGATCACAGAAGTGAATGCTGGGGAATTTGGACTTAACCATGAGAGCCTGATGGTTTTCCAGGCATTTATGAGCAAAGGAGTGGGTGTTCAAAATATGCATTTTAAGAAAAAGCACTTTGCAAATAAGAAACACTGTCTAATTAATAATTTTTTTTTTCTCTCGAACAACTACCAAAGTCTATGAAGAAGTGCTGGCAATTCACTATCTAAAAATTATAACTATTGACATAAATATTTTTAAATCTCTTACATCAGTTAAGGAAGAATTTCAGTTAGATATGAAAAAATTAGTTTCTATCACAATGGTGGAGTGCTTCAGCTATGTTAGGTGAAAAATCCAGACTTGATAGAGTTTTAAAACTATAGACTGATCTTTGTCTTATTCTTCATACCAACATATTATACATATTGAAAATATCTGTTTGGTTTTTTGAAACAGACTCTATGGTAAGTGGCATGGATATAATTGTTAGTACCGGGTTAGTACATACATGCAAATACTCTGACTCATCACCAGCTTATGAAACTCTTTTTTTTAAGATTTTATTTATTTATTTGACAGAGAGAGACACAGTGAGCAAGGGAACAGAAGCAGGAGTAGTGGGAGAGGAAGAAGCAGGCTTCCCACTGAGCAGGGAGTCTGATGTGGGGCTCGATCCCAGGACCCTGGAATCATGACCTGAGCCGAAGGCAGTTGCTTAATGACTGAGCCACCCAGGCGCCCCAGCTTATGAAACTCTTGAAGAAAGAACAGAAGAAAAATGAAATGATCTTGTGTTTTGTGCTAATGCTTATTGGTTACATCATAGAAGAGTTTTATGAAGATTCACTGAACTGTTTAATATGTTCTTGAAACAAAAGGAGTAATTGCTCATTGGCCAATAATCAATGACAAAAACATGGCATAATGATGTAGGTTGTCTGACCAGTATCACACCACAAATGAATGAGCTGAATTTAGTTTATTTGTGAAGTGGTTGGAAAAGTAAGAGAACTCATACTGAAAGTAAAATCTCTAAAATACAAATAAATAATGATTTTATACATTTTCTCAACCTGAATCAATAAGCAAAAGATTTTCATTGCAATTGACAACATGTTTTAATTGTCTGCAAAAAACTCCAAAAATATTTTAAAATGTCTTATTGATATGATAATTTTGGAGCAGCTTTTCAATTTATGTACTATCTCTGTGAAACTCATGTTAATAATACTAGGTTGACATAAGAGTAAATGGTTGCTTGGTCAAATGTAGTTTTGAAACTGCTATGTCTCCATATCAAAGTCAAATCATCTCTTCTAAAAAAGATGTACACACTTTGTCAAGGTGATGTGAGTATTAAAGAAAAATAATTTTTTGATATTTGATTCAGTTATTGGAAAACCTGTAAGTAGATATGGAACAACTGGGTACATGAATCTAATTTTCAACTCTAAATTTTACAGAATCCTAATACAAAGCATTCTAATACTTAAGATGTACTCTAAGTGTAAAACACATACCACATTTGGAATACTTAGTACAAAAAATAATGAAAAATATCTTATTAATAATTTTATATTGACATTATATTGAAAAATTTACTATTTGATATGTTCCATGTTAAAGAAAATATTAAACTTCATCTATTTATTTTTATTTTTTAAATGTGGCTACTAGAATATTGAAAATCCTACATGTGGCCTGCATTACACTTCAACAGGACAGTATAAACAAGAGCTGGAAGGGAGATCCATGCTGGATGTCATTAGGGAACCATTATAGTGCAGGAAGTGGTGGAGACATGGAAGAAGACTGTCACCCAGAGAGAATGGCATAAAAATAGAAGTGAAATGAAGAGGTAAACACTGATTTAAGGGACTGGCAGAAGAAGAGGAGCTAGCAAAGGAGACTGAGAAAGAGTACACTTAATTATGGAAATAAAGAAAAGAGAGTTTTAAGGGAGAAGACGGTTGAATCAGAGTAAAATAATCCTAATAAAGACTCTGTCTATTGAGACTATCCTCTGAGCAAGGCACTGCTAAGCAGAGTCTAGAGATGAATCCAGGGAATCTGGCTTCAGAGGCCATATGTGTACCTACTACGCAGACTATTCTTTCAAGAAAGTCCACTGCAAAGTGAGAGATGAGATTTTAACACCTAAGGAGGAATGAGGACCAAAGAAATTTTTTTGTTGTAGTTTGCTTTTGTTTCTTAAGATATGATAGTTGTTTACCATGCCTAATATCAGCTATTTTTTAAAAAGACTTTATTTATTTATTCATGAAAGAGAGAGAGAGAGAGAGAGAGAGAGAGAGAGAGAGAGGCAGAGGCATAGGGAGAAGCAGGCTCCCTACGGGACTCAATTCCAGGATCCTGGGATCACAACCTGAACCAAAGGCAGATGCTTAACCAATTGAGCCACCCAGGTGCCCTAATATGAGCTATTTTACAAAAGGGGTTCTCTGTGCTCATGGAATTCTGAAGAGGGAAGAAATAACACTGATATCTATAAAATATGTAGCTTCAAAAAGACCTGGGAAATAAATGTAAAATTTATGGGAATTATCAATTAAAAATACTTACTGGTCAGTACCATAGTTAGGTAAGTGTAACAAAATATCTGTGGAGACATCAGAACCTACTTGATTTTTTATGACTGGTGATTAAGGCCTGGACCCAATAAAAAAATAAGTTATAAAATGTTTAACCTACTTTAAAAAGTCTATCCATAGTAATCCATATTACTATGGATAATTACTATCCATAGTAATAGCCCCTTTCCTACATTATTTTGGCATGTGGCATCTTACATTGAACAACCTATGAAGTTATCATCAGGGGAGGGCCAATTAGAAAAGACCCACTGAGTCAGAATCCTTGGGAGGCTTAGAATTTGTCTTTGTTTTTTTGTTTCTGGTGTGTGTGTGTGTGTGTGTGTGTGTGTGTGTGTGTGTGTGTGTGTGTGGTGGAACAAGAAAGGAGTTTATTTCAGTGAGGCCAACACCAGGAAGACAGCAGACCAACATCTCAAAGACTGTCTCCAGAATTGTATCTTTAAAAACCTTTCCTGCTGATTCTGATGGAGAGCCAAATTTAAGAACCATTGGTTTTAATCATGCAATCCAGTCCTTATTTTTACAGCATGCAGAACTATTCTCTGTGTTAAGCATGTATCTTTTCTCCCAAGAAAAAATTAGTTCCTTGAAAGCAGAAAATATGCCCACCCAAGATACCCGCCTAAGCTGCTAATTGGTTCTCAATAAATACTAAATTAAACTGAGAGCTACTTCCGTGCATGTGTGTGTGCATGTGTGCGTGTGTGTGTGTGTGTGTGTGTGTGTGTGAGTGGAGGAGGGAAGAGGGTGAAAGACAGAATCTCAAGCAGATTCCTCACTGGAGCCCAACAGGGCTCAGTCTCACAACCCTGAGATCATGACCTGAGCCAAAAATCAAGAGTAAAACACAAGCAACTGATCCACCCAGGCACCCCACTACTTCTTAATTGTAATATATTTTATGAAAATTTGGAAAATGAGTGAATATCCAAACCTCTGGGGGAAAAAAATCCCAAACATATTTATAACATTGTGAAAAATTCCCTTAGTATAACAGTCTGGGTAGTTTAAACCCCCAATAAGTATCCAGCTGAATTTAAACAGACTCTATGGTAATTCAACAAATTTAAATCATATTTTAAATCACTAGATAGGAAAACTCAATTCAATATTTTAAACAAAATCCACTGAGATAACTAAACATTATTTCGTCAGAAAGAGAAACCTAGTATACATTAAACTTCCTGGAAGGACAAGTATAAATTTCCTTGAAAAGTATTCACCCACATATGCTGTAAATACAGTCCAAAATCTAGTCAAGTACTGGGCCTGGGAAGCTTATTTTAACTGTCTCTCAATAAGTTACTATATCATTCTAATTTTATATACTATAAAAAAATTTCTGAGCTTGTAGGAAGTTCGACCATTTTTTCCACATTTATTGAAGTATATGTACCACAGAAAAATTAGAATAAGTAGCCTGAAGAAGTAGAATGTAATTTAACATTATTTATGACACTACCACTTGGACAGTACTCGCTTTGCCTCATACTACTAACATGGATGAATTATGCGAATCTAGCATTAAGGCCTTTGCTCTTTCTTTTATTAAATATAACATGCATGCCTTATAATTTGTCAACCTTCCAAGTGCTTGCCCAATACACCACATCTCCAACTACATGTACTGTGTGTACTTTCCGCTCCTTTGCCATGGAACTAGTTCTGACTCATCTTTCTCGATTGCTTGAATTTTATATCTCAACATTTTGTGGGTCTGTTACTGACTCCCTGCCTCTCCAAGGACCTTAGACTGCCCCCACCCTTGCACTCCTACATTGGTCCAACTTCCCAGCTCCTCTGACCCAAAATTGCATGACCAACTCTAGCTACCATATGAAGTTGCCAAATGGCTTAGAATGGGAAGTTTTGTTCTGAGAGAGAATAAAAATATTCCTAAAGAAGTAGGCTTTGGCTTTGGAGAAAACAGGATAGAAGGCATCTTTAACAGAAGTGTAAAAGACATCCCAGTTCTTTCCAGGTGTATCTCTCAGGATAAGAACACCAGGTCAGATAATCACCCAGGTATGTAGAGGGGAGGCTGCACTCGGACCTGCTAAAAAATGAATTAGAGACAGAGGAAGATAGCTGGAAAGCTTTTGTACTCAAAGAGACCACTGATGGGATGCCTGAGTGGCTCAGCGGGTTAAAGCTTCTACCTTCGGCTCAGGTCATGATCTCAGGGTCCTGGAATCGAGTCCCGCATCAGGCTCCCTGATCAGAAGAGAGCCTGCTTCTCCCTCTGCCTGCTGCTCCCCCTGCTTGTGCTCTTTCTCTCTCTGACAATTAAATAGATAAAATCTTAAAAAAAAAAAAAGTAAATGGAAGATCAGAATGTTTCAATAAACTTAAAAGGCAGTTAACACATCTAATTTCACTTTAGCTCCAATGATTTCATTTGGATCCTGGACCACACAGTCATGCTTTTCTTAATCTCATTCCCATAGCTTAAATCTTTGGGTGTTTTAAAGTAAATATCATAAATGTGGATCATTATATGGTTTTTCAATATTAAATTGAAGCAGAAATCCTTCCTATCATCAATTTGTCTAAGAGACCTATTACATGCTGAAAGAAAAGCTTCGTTTCTTAAAAAAGCATTTCTGCGTTTATGCTTTTGCAAAAGTTGAGCACACCAGCGTCTCACGAGATCACAGCAGCCTAGAATAGGCACATTAGAAAGAATGAGGTTAGGTTTAACTCCCCCAAAGGTTGTTCTTTGCACAAAAGTGTTGATCTTTCAACTCACTTATTTTGGAGGAAAACTTCTAAGCAATCATGCTACTTCAAAATATATTTCTGCCAATTTTTTCAACAAATGATTCAGCGCAAAGGATAGAAATTCCAATATGCTGAGCAGAAAAAGGCAGAGTTGTCTAAAAACAAATTGGGGTGGTTAATGAGCTTTGTGTGAATATTATTGATTACTTAAAAAAAAAAAGGCTTTGAGTCTGGCAAGCAATATACATATGATGACAGGCACTTCTTACAAATAGAGGTATTATGTTATGGGAACTATATCTCCCGGATCATTTTAGAATTCAAAGGCCCTAGGTAGTTTTGCCTCAGGTATCTCTTCACCTAATTTGAAATTCAAATGTATGAAATTTCCAAAGCTAAATATGACAAATTAGACACGGTCTGTGAAGTTACCATTTAATGAGCTATGAACCTAGACTTTCATCTCCCCAGGAATAATTTCTTTATTACTTTTGTATTTTATTGCAATAAAGAACCATTTGACCTTCAAGTATGATAATTAAGCTTCCAAAAATGTTATAAATTCAGAGTGAAAATAGTTCTCTCTGTGTTCAGGAATATACTTATGATCCGTATAAAAGATTCCTTAATATTTAAAGACAGCTAAATTATACACAGGACCAGCAATATTAGGAGGTATTTTTCTCTTCCCTTCCCCCCAATTTCCCATCTCAATTTGATTTGTGTCTCATAACAACTTATCATCTGTCATATTGTAAAATCAATGGAATAGGGGAAAAACTAAAATATTTCTTTATAATCTGCAAATAGGGGAACAGAGAACTCTGTCAGGTAAGATTTATTCTACCATGAGCTGTCAATAATGAGATCTTAAATACTCACACTTGTGACTCCTTGCTTCGCTACGCTCATGCCCTGAACTTTTCTGGGGGTGATAACCATACATTTTCCAAAACTTTGCCTATGATATGAATAAAAGTTTTAAGTGAAAAATCAGAATACGAAACGATATACCATCTGAATCGTTGGTGAATAGTTTTTTAAATTTTCTAATTTTAATTTTTTCAAATCACTGTGTGATAAGTTTTTAAAACATCTTAAGACCTTTGGGAACTTGAGGAGATGAAGTTCATGGATGGGGCAGAGGAGAAGAAGTAGAGCTAAAAATTGACCTGTAGGCTGAGCGTACATGACTTTTAACTAATAATCAGAGGTAGGAAGGAAAATCATTAGGATCATCACCGTCATTATATAATCAATGACAATTACTGCACTACTAATGCCACTACTGCTAAGAAGAAGCAGTGTTGTTGCTAATGTGAGCAGAGCTTTGCCAGAGGTCTGCCAATATCTGTTCTCCTTTCCTTTGTTTTAGATGAACTGTGACCCCCAGTCAGAGGTATCTATCACACTGTCCCCTGCAGCGTCCCGTGACAAAGGAATTAAGCTCTGCTCTTAGGGTGTGAGCAGAAGTGACCTGAGTCACATCTGGGACTGGGTCATGCCCTCTAAAGGAACGGCCATGCTTCCCTGGCCCTTTACCCTTCCTGCTAGGACATGGAACGTGCCCGAGCGGCCAGCCTGGGCCCCCCTTATGGAAGCACACAGCCATTCCACCCGCCCGGCGCACCTGCCTCCAGACTGATTTACGATGGAGAAATAGAAATCTAACCATTTAAGTCCGCCATTGGATGCACTTTGCCACAGAAGCTCTATACTCTAATTAAAAAGAATTAACTTCCTATGGGCTGGGGAGGGGGTTCGTTTGGGGGAAAGGTAATCCCTCCGTATCTCACTCACAATCCTAAAAGCTGGAGTAGAAATGAGGGCTGCTCAGACTGTGAGTTTGTGTGGTGGGAGACTGTGTATCTCTGCATCCCCTGACTGGCACGTCTGGCACACGGTTGCTCCAAAAATGTTGGGTAGTGACAACACCAACAAGATAGTAATTATTGGGCACCAATAATACCAGCAAGACATTGTTGTTAGGAAATTCTAATGTCTCTGTTCCCTCCTGCCTTGGTCACGTGAACCTCTGTTATCATCTTCATGTTACTTTACTTCTCACCTTCCTTTTTAGGCCCAAGGATACATTGTACGACTCGCCGTGTTCTCAAATAGCTACGGGGCAGCTTACCAAAAAGGGCCCCCCACCACAAAAACCAAAAACCCCCCAAAACACCCAAAAGCAAAAATCGCACACAAAAAAACCAAAACCAAAAAGGGCAATCAAACAAGTTAATCAGGGGGAAAACACAAAGATGATGATAAATGAGGGTCAGAATAAAATTAGGTCCAGTGAAGATGAGCACAGTGCATGTTCGGAAGTCTTTTTTTTTTAAGATTTTTATTTATTTATTTGACAGAGAGAGATCACAAGTAGGCAGAGAGAGGAGTGAAGCAGGCTCCCTGCCGAGCAGAGAGCCTGATGCGGGGCTCCATCTCAGGACCCTGAGATCAGGACCTGAGCCAAAGGCAGAGGCTTTAATCCACTGAGCAACCCAGGAGCCCGCATGTTTGGAAGTCTTAAGTTTGGTCTGGCTATAAAGTTACAGAGGCTATAAAGTTACAGAAATTAAAGGGTTCGTAACGTGAAAATTAAACACATTGCTCAGGAGAAGGGGAGATGCTTCCCCAGACTTGGGGAAAAGTCAAGTTCTATTTAGAATATACTGAGTTCAAGGTACCTAAATGGCATCCAAATATAAATGCCTAGTACTAATAATGACAGTTAACATTCAATGAGTATTTATGTGCTAACCACCATCCTATGCACATCACTTCTGCATTTAATCCTCCCAACTTGACCTTGTTCCTTCTGGGCACAGAATATTGTGCCAGGGAATGGTATGGGACACTATGTATTAATTAATATTAATGAATTCCAACTCTTAAAAACCCAATTATGAAAATCTGTATTAATTATTACACTAAACAACTGAATCTTTGAATGTAAATATATGGTTGGATTAACGGGTTGCCTGAAATAATATTTTGCAATCCAAAACAAAATTGTAATTTAAGGTGTGTTCAGCACAGCTTCGCTCCCTTCCCCTAAGTAATTATAAAGACTCAAAACCTAGGCTTTTTGTCCTTCAAAATAGGGGGGGAATCCAGCAGATTATACAGCAACTTGAGTAGAAAGTGTAGTTCTTTGGGTCCAAAAGAACTCAATGTCAAATTCTTCTTGGGCATAAATCCTGGTGTTTTGACTTTGGACTAGATAAAGCTGTCAAGTGGGAATGTATATAACCCTCAGAACTGAAAAGAAGGCTGTTTAAATCTAGGTTCAATCATCTTGGGATAAACAGCACCAATTCAAAACACCATTCTTTAGGAAATTAAAAAAGTAGTCAGACCCGCCTAGGGCCAGCAGCAAGAAATTTTAGTGTGGCCCCATGAGTCAGCTCTTCACTGTTGCTTTAAATCTTATATGTCCTCAGGATCACTTAGGAAAACTTTTTGCCTGCCCCAGCCTCAGGAGGGCTTAGGTTCCTCCCCCGCAGTTTGTGAGACCTTGAAGCAAGATTAAGGGTTCCTGGATGGTTTTACCAAAGTCTCCTAGTTCAGCTCTCTTCATTTGTCAATTACAAAGGCAGGATGTCAGGAAAAAGAGACCTTAACTGCTGAACAGAAATGTAAACTCTAAAATATCCTGGGGGAAAACAAGTCTTTGAGAAGCAAAAATTTTAACTTTGGGTAAATTCAAATGGAATGCATCATTATTTTTCATTTTAACTATTTATGTAAATATGGTAAAATCCAATTCTATGAATTGATTCTGACTTGCGTAGTATGATTAATAAAAAAGAAATTGCATTTCAGGGTACTGGAAAACGTTTAGTAATATAAGCTTCCGAGTAAGCAAGAATAGGCAGAGGAAGATTTTGGTAGATCTGATAAAAAATTCATACCATGTTTGGTGATAAAAAGTATTCTTTTTTCTCCAGCTTTATTGAGGTATAACTGACAAATAAAAATTGTATATATTTAAGGTATACAACTGGATGTTGTGAAATATGTATAGACTGTGAAATAATCACCCCTATCAAGCCAATTACCATATCCATCACCTTAAAAGGTGCTGAAAAATATCTAGGTAATTTAAATCCCTCTTTCACTTTATGGACTCGCTTACTGAACTTTTTATCTCTCTCCATTTCACAGCTCAAATAAACGTTCATCAGTCCTTATTACAAAGAATTTAAAAAATTTCAGAGTTCCCAAATGAAGTAAATCCACTGCCCACCCCCGGGGTCCAGCAGCCCTTAGAACGTACAGCCGCCCTGTCTACCCCTCTGTTCAGAGAGTGACGAACAGCAGGGCAACTGCTGAGCAGGGCAGAAAGCAGCCAAGGTTTTTGGCTCCAGCTATACGCCTGACCCCTCTCCCCTGACATAAAACATTTCCCTCTAGTTATATCCACTTCCATCAACCCAGCAACATAGAGTTCCAGCATGGCTTATAAATGGCATGCACCCTTTGGGGGCACTACAGGGCATGACTGCTGTCGGCCCTTAAGCCTGCCATCTGGCCTTGCTAAATAATCAATGTGTGTGTTGGAAGGGGGTATGCCAAGAAGCTCACAGGCCGAGGAATATACACACGCGCCGTGATTCCTCCCCCACCGCCCCGCCCCCACTGTGCACGCTGCGGGACCAGCAGCCACGCTGAGAATGCCCACATCAGCTCCACACACGCCACCTCTGTCTTACAAGGGCTTCGGAAAGTGTGTATTCTCTCCTAGGTGTTCAGGGAATGGAGGCAATGGCGATGATTCTTATTTATTGAAGTTGGGGTTCCAGAGGGTTTTTAATGTCTACTTTTTAAATGTTAAGAATCCCCTTTGTACAATGGAACCGACCTTGGGGGGTGAGCCCTGAGATTTGGATTCTAGTCTGGCCATATATGTATGAGTAGTGTATATTTTGTCAAGTTAACTTTCTTGGCTTTGTTGCTAATCTGCAATGAGGAATTCACAAGCGCAGGATCAGAGCATAAATTCAAATATGTCCTCACCTCCAGCCTGTACATTAACCACACCCATCTCAACATTTTCTGTTTTGTCTTTTTTTAAAGCTTTTCTTTATTTCAGATGGAGAGGAGGCGAGCACAAGCAGGGGAGAGGGGAAGAGGGAGAAGCAGGCTCCCCGTGGAGCAGAGAGCCCAATGTGGGGCTTGATCCCAGGACCCTGAGATCATGACCTGAGCCAAAGGCAGAGGCTTTCACCAGCTGAGCCACCCAGGTGCCCCATCCTGCCCCATTCTTAGTTTTAGTTTTTTCCTGTAGCATTTACCACCTCCAACATGTATCATGTCTGATAATTTATTATGTCTCATTTATTCTTTCTTTCCTCTCCACTGCAATAGAGCAAGGACCTTTGTTCTCTTCACTGCTGTATCCCAAGATCTAGCCTGGAACGGTATAGGGCCCATGGTAGGCATTCAACAATCTTTGTTGAGTACTGAACGTTAAATGAATTTACTTTTTTATTGTCTACTGCTGGTGAATGAACCTAAGCATCTTCTACTTTCAAAACACCTGGGAGTAAACAACCTAGCACCTCCCCACCCCGACTCTAGACTAGAAATGAGAACCCTCTAGTTCCTCAGAAGCACCGTGACCTGTCAGCAGAACTCAGCTAGAGATGTGTTCGTAATTACTCAGGAGCTCAGGATTCAAGGTAAAAATCTGAAACCTCTGAATTTGGAGTACGTTCTAAGAGCACTGAGGGAGACCCATCAGTGTTTGGATGAGAATCTGTGAATTATTTTCTGCTTTCTGAAAATGGGGGATTTATACATTTTTCAAACTGAGGTCACTGTAAAGGACATTCCTTCGTGACACTGCTCTCTGTTACAGCCACAGTGACTCATGGTGTTCCATGGAGTAAGGTCAGGGTTAAAGAAAATTTTTCGGGAAGGGCAGTGATTTTTCAATTGCAAAATGTATAAGGTGATCATTCAGCAAACACGTATAGGGCATCTGCTTTTATGCCAAGCGTTGTCACGTGTTCCGAAAGACAAAAAATCAACTCATGGCTCCTGCCCTCAGGAAGCTTTCGTGGGAGGGCACGCAGAGTTAAACAAATAATTATAACATCACCGAGACCAATCATGTTAAGAGAGTCGGTCAAGTCCTCACAAAGGAGGAGGCCTGGGAGTTGTGATTTAGAATTTTCCTGCAGTTCTTAGAAGTCCATTTGCTTCAACAGAATCATCCCTCCTCCTTCTTAAGTATAACCCTACATTTGTTATTTGGGGGGAGGAGGGAGAAACTTTTCTTATTTCTTTATAACCCAACCAAATGATATAAATTCACTATAAAAGAATTTTAGAAAATATAGATAAGTTTAAAGAAAAAAATTAAGTATCCACAGTCTTACCACACTGATCTACTTGCTCAGACTTTTGATTTCA
>CM053614.1:73512893-73527996 GCA_028646535.1 Procyon lotor
CAGTATATTAAGGAGACATTCATACATTCCAAGAATTTCTTAATTCTGATACCCAGATTTTTAAGCCTGTGGATATGACTTTTAAACAGACAACTGAAGCTATGCATCATAATTTGCTGTCCTACCAACATTAAGTTATAGTTACTTCAGAGCACAACTTAAGTGGTTTAAAGTAAGCTTGTAACATACCTTCCTATCTCATACATGCAAATTACTTCCCCAGGTCTCTTCACTCTGAGTTACCCTGCTCCTGAAGACACAGCTCTGAAGCTTATCATGGTCCAAAGAGAAGGGGAAAAAAGTGTGTGTGTTTGTGTGTGTGTGTGTGTATCCTGGTTACACTTTTATATATATACAATGGGGCACCTGGGTAGCTCACCCACTAACCTGGGTGGCCCTGGGATCAAGCCCTACATTGAGCCCCTTCTCACATGGGGCTCCCTGCTCAGTGGGAAGTCTGCTTCTCCCTCTCCCGCTGCCCCTCCCCCTGCTTGTGCTCGCTCTCTCTCTCTGTCAAATAAATAAAGTCTTTAAAAAAAAAAAAAAAGATAGCACAGCAGAAGGGAATGCAATTTTGTAAATGCGAGCCCTCAGGCAGCAGCATATCATGCTAAGCCCCTTCTTTAGAAAGGTATCATTTCTATCACTGTTCTCACAGGCCAAATTACATAGCATGCCATCTTCAAGTAACAGGTGAGGCGACAGAATGAATGCAGAGACATCACGATGAATCCCACTTCATATAACTGCAGACCAGCACCTCTCTACAAATTAGGTTCTCCGTAGGATTACCAGTTAAATACAAGTTTTAACTTCCCAGCTTAACAAGGGTGGTGGGGCGCCTGGCTGGCTCTGTCGGTGGATCGCGCGACCCTTGATCTCAGGGTCATGAGTTCAAGCCCCACACTGGGTGTAGAGCCTATGTAAATAACAAAACAATTAAAGGCCATATACTGAAATCAATACATACCACCTAGCATTTCGGTCTAAGCTGTTTCATGTACGTAGAGCTGAAACCGGTGACAAGGTATAGCCTAATAAAGACTAGGCGAGGTTTTTTAAAAGTAGCTTTTACAAGTACGAAACTTACCTTGCACACTCAAGTCATCATACTTAGAGGGCAAAGTCAGAGCTTTTATGTTTAAGTTTATTCTTCATTTAAGCTTTAAACCACTACTGTAGTTGAATAAAAACAATAGCCAGTAGTGAGCTATGATTCTAGTCATTCCCTCATTCACTACCACATATAAATTGGCAGCAGTGTTGCTCACTGGCCCCATAAAGAAATCTGACCCTGAACACCACTCCCTGGATGATTCTCATCGTCCTCAGATGCTTCTTCCCTGTAATGGCTCCAACTTTTCTGATTTGGGTCAAAGTCCACCAGTCCGGTCCTACCTGGTCCATTTCATCCGTCTCTTCCATTTCCTCCCTCTCAAGGAGGAATTTTCCCAGCAAATAGAGTTTAGCAGGAGAGAGACAGCCATTCCCAGGAAAGTTTACCTTAAATTTGATGATTAGGCAGCTCTGTTCCCATGATGTACGATAAACTGGCACGCCTTCATTAACACACACTGGATATCCTCATGCTTGACAATCTGACCTGGAGAGGTGATCAGGGTGGCTCGGTTGTCAAAAGTAGATATTGGCTTTTGGGGGACCTGGGTGGCTCAGTGGGTTAAAGTCTCTGCCTTCGGCTCAGGTCATGATCTCAGGGTCCTAGGATCGAGCCCTGCATCAGGCTCTCTGCTCAGCGGTGAGCCTGCTTCCCCCCTCTCTCTGCCTGCCCCTCTGCCTACTTGTGATCTCTCTCTCTCTCTCTGTGTGTCAAATAAATAAATAAAATCTTTAAAAAAAAAAAAAAAGAGTAGATATTGGCTTTTGAAAGCCACACAGTGCTTCCGCCAGCTGTATGTCCATACGCATGATACAGTCTTCTTGCCAAGTAAGAACAGCATGGTCCTTATATATACTGATAATAATGATAATATCAGTCCTGGTTCTTGGTCTCCTTCACCATGGAATGTTAGCTTCTGGCCGTCATTCATGCCTTTGTCAGTATGAAGTTTTAGAATCTTCTTCTCTCCGGGTATCTTCCTTCCATTGCAGCTTTTACATCTATCTTGAGGACTGATCGATTCCGCATGGCCCTGGCACTCCATGCACACAGATTGACTTTGCCGAACCATTCCAGGTCCTCTCTCATGAATTCTCACGTGCATTCCAGTGCCCCAGCCACTGGGACAGCATTCTCCTCCTCCTCCCTTACCACCTCGGCCTTCACATTTGTCACCAATCATATTCTTTTGCAGAGCTAGTTTTCTTATCGCACCATTATCTAAAGAAACCTTCTAAGGTTACTGAGAGCTGACGCACCACACTTTTACCTCTTCTTTCTCTCTGCATCCTTCTCCTCCTCCAAAAAACACAGCAGACATGTCCATCAGAGAGCCAAACTCACCCCAGCTCCACCTTCTTTAATTGCCTATTCTCCTTTGTCATACGATTCCCTTTGTTTGCATCAGAGAGTACTTCATAAGCTTGAAAAATCTGTTTAAACTGCTTTCCTTTCTTTGGATTCTTTGCAGGGTGGTACTTTAAAGCCATTCTCCCGGAAGCCTTTCTCACTTCTTCCTGGGGCCATTGGGTTCGACCCCCACAACATCATAGTAAGCGGTTTCTTTCACCATTTTCGACAGCCGGTGAGCCGCCGAGGCCAGTGTGGGGGAGCAGGAAGGAGCACGCCTCTGGGCATGGCCCAAGCAGCTGCTGCTCCTCTTGTCACCGACTGTGTGGTGAATTTCCCTTTGCCTGAACACCATTTGTTGAAAAGACCTCTTTCCTCATTGAATTGTCCTGGCTCCTGTGCCAAAAAGGAGTTGTCCATGATGTGAAAGCTTATTTTGGGACGCTCAACTCTGTTCCACTTACCTGTTTGTTCTTCTGTCAATATCACACTGTCTTGATTACTGTAAGTTCATAGTTACTGTAAATTTATATCAAGAGTGCAGATGCCTGGGTGGCTCAGTGGGTTAAAGCCTCTGCCTTCGGCTCAGGTCATGGTCCCAGGGTCCTGGGATCGAGCCCCACATCGGGCTCTCTGCTCAGCGGAAGCAGGTGCTTCCCCCCCCGCCTGCCTCTCTGTGATCTCTCTCCTCTCTGTCAAATAAATAAATAAAAAATCTTAAAAAAAAAAAAAAAGAGTGCAGATCCTCCAACTTTGTTATTCTTTATCAAGATCATCTTGACTTCCTCAACTCTTTTCATTTCTGTTTGAATTTTATGATCAGATTGTGCATTTCTGGGAAATACTCAGGACTTTGATAAGTATTCTGTTGAATCTGCAGATCCATTTTGGTATTATTGCCATCTTGACAATATTAAGTTTTTTGATTTATGAACGTGAAATTTCTTTCCGTTTATTTAGACTTTTAGTTTCTTCAACAATGTTTTATATTTTGTCATATATAATTCTTGTGCTTTTTTTGCAACTTTATACCTAAATATCTTATTCTGTTTGATGCTATTGTGAATGGAATTGTTAATTTTAGTTCCAGTTTATTCATTGATAGTGTATAGAAAAACAACTTATTTTTGTATATTGGTCTTTTATTCTGTAACCTTGCTGGATTTATTTATTAGCTCTAATAATTTTTTTTTAATTCTTTAATATTTTCTATACACAAGATTATGTCATTATGTCATTATCATACCAAATAGAGGTATTTTTTACTTCATCCTTTTCAATATGGGTGCCTTGTATTTCTTTTCCTTGACTGATATCCCTGGCTAAAACCTCCAAAACAGTGTTGAATAAAAGTGGCGAGAGCAGCATTCTTGTTTTGTTCATAATACTAGAAGGAAAACTTACATTTTCTCCAATAAGTATGCTTTTATCAGTCAGTTTTTTATAGATGGCGTTTCAAGCTGTTCCTTGTGTGTGTTTCTTTTTTAATCACGAAAGGCTATTGAAAGTCAAATGATCTTACTGCATCTAATGATATAATTGTGATTTTCTTTCCCCCTGTAGTCTATTAACATGATATATTACATTGATTGATTTTTGTGTGTTGAACCTTGCATTTCTGGGATAAATCCTACTTGGTCATGGTGTATAAATCTTTTTAGTATGTTGGTGGATTCCAATCTGCTAATATTTTCCTGATAGTTTTTGAGTCTATATTCATTAGGTGGTATTTGTGTAGTTTTTGTTTCTTATGATGTATTTGCCTAGCTTTGATATGCTGGCCTCCTAGAATGTGTTGGAAAATGTTCCCTGCCTCATCTGTTTTTTGGAAGCATTTGTGAAGGATTGGTGTTAATTCTTCTTTAAACATTTAAAGAATCCACCAGTGAAGCCACTTGGACCTAGGATTTTCTTTATGGCAAATTTTTTATTACTAATTCAATCTATTTGCTTGTTATAGGTCTATTAAGATTTTCAATTTCTTATTGAGTCAGTTTTAGTACTTTATATTTTTCTAGAAGTTTGTCCATTTCATCTTTGTTATCTTGTTTGTGGGTATTAACTATTCCTAGTATTTCTTTAAAATCCTTTTTATTTCTCCAAAGTTAATAGTAATGTGCCCTCTTTCATTCTTGATTTTAGTAAGTTGATTTTCTTTCTCTCTGTCGAGCAAATGATTTGTCAGTTTTGTTATTCTTTTCAATGAACTAACTTTTGGCTTCATTGATTTTCTCTATTATTTTCTCTATTATTTTTCTCTATTATTTTCTCTATTATCTCTGTTCTCTTTTTTGCTCATATCTTCTTTAATCTTTATTATTTCCTTCTGCTTGCTTTGATATTCATTTTTTTAAATTAAATTCTATTTTTGACACATATGTTTTAAATATCATATAATAAGGGGCGCCTAAGTGGCTCAGTCAGTTAAGCGTCTGCCTTCGGCTCAGGTCATGATCTCGGGGTCCTGGGATCGAGCCCCGCATCGGGCTCCCTGCTCAGTGGGGAGTCTGCTTCTCCTTCTGCATCTGTGCCTCCTCATTCGCCCCCCCATACCCTCTCTCTCCCAAATAAATAAATAAAATCTTTAAAATAAATAAATATCATATAAGAAGAAAAGACTTACAATAAAAAGGAAGACTTCCCGTCTCTGCTCCTTCCAGAAACACGCCCAGGTGAAGCTATTGTCATCATTTTAGCCACTGCTTCTGGTATCGATATCCCTATTTTTAAATAAGGTACTTAAACCAAGTGAGTTAATACTGTGGTAGGAAAAGATATACTTCTTTTATGCCATTAACCTCTGAAACACAGCTTCATCCCTATATCCTCCCAATATAAATATATCACATTTTTAAATAAAATCGGTCATCAGTGTTTAATGATTATGTAAGTACTGTTCACTGCAGAACCAAACAGTGTACCATGATTTTTTTCCTCCTTGAACAACTTTTCACTTTGATTTATTTTTTTGCCTTTTTAACTTACTCTGTTATTTTTCCTGGAGCACTTTCTCACTTGCTCCCTGAGAGATTATACCTGGTAAATACAATGCTTCATTCCTTACATTTGATGATAGATTAACTAGAAGTAGAATTCTGCATCGAAAATAATACTCTAAAAATTTTGAAGGCTTTCCATGCTATAATTGAGAACATGAAAATGACACAATTTTATTCTTATTTTGAAAGTTATTATACTTTCTTTGCCTGGAAGCTTTTAAGATCTTCTCTTCATGCTTATTGGTTTTCAATTTCTTGACAATGCGTTCAATGCACAGGAAGTAGGTGGCAGTCCAGCCCTCCATATCAGAGGCGTTCTCTCTATCTTCGGGTTTTTAAGCCCCCATATTGTACTTCATATCTCAAGTTCAGACCTTCTCTGATTCAGCAATTTATTTATTTGTTTGTTTGTTTGTTTGTTTATAAAAGACTCATTTATTTGAGAGAGAGAAAGAGCTAGAGCGTTGGGGATGGGGGAGGGGCAGAGAATCCTAAGCAGACTGCGCTGAAGTCTGAGCCTAACTTAGGGCTTGATCCCATGATCCCAAGATCACAACCTGAGCCAAAACCAAGAGTTGGTGGTTTACCTGACTGAATGACCCAGGTACCCCTGATTCAGTATTTTTAGAGAAGAAGGCTCCGAATTCTAATATTTTCCTAAAATTCGTTGCACTTTTCCCGCATAAATGCTCAGCTGACAAATATGTCTCCTCAAACAGCCATAGGAATTATTGCCTAAAATTATCTGAATCAATGGATATTTAACAACTAAAAATAAGCATAGTCTACAGATTTTGAAAGCTTCACTATTCACTTCCACTTCATGAATATAATTTAATTATGGCTAATACAATCACTGTTTATTTCTGTTAAAGTCAGAAATAATAAAGAAAAAAAACAACATTATTCCCAATTCCCTGACTATCCTATCTATATAATTTTTATTGTGGAAGGTCTTTAGAGTAGAACTTTATTGAAGCCTTTCACATCAATAGAAATGTAGAGATAATTCAGGAAATAACTGTGATATATATTGAAAACATAAAGGAAAGATTCTATAATAAATAAGGTTGATAAAGAATTATTTGATAAAATATGTAAGGAAATTTTTTTAGTAAATGAGAAAAATAAATTTAAATCTCCACTGAATGCCCATATGCCAAAACAAATTCCAGATGAATAGAAAAAAATTCCCAGGAGAAAATGCATGTACGTATCTATTCAGCTGAGTTTAGAAGGGGAAAGAGCTTCTAAGCATGAAAAGCCTGGAAAAAATTAGAAGGGAATTGATTGAAAGATTCGATCACATGAAAATTTAATTTTTTATTAAAAAAACAAATACAGTAAAAGACTAATTATAAACTGCATAGAAAATATTGATAAGAAATATATAACAGAGTTAATAGCCTTTACATTTGAAGAGTTCGTATAAGTTAGTTAGAAAAACATTAAAACCCAATGCAAAATGGGCGAGGACGTGAATAGTTAATTCTCCAAACGGAAAAATGTAACCAACAAACATGCGAAGTATCCTACTAATAATCAGTGGGATGGAAATTACAAGTAACCTGACATCTTTAGAATGAGAACTGTAGACTGCTGACACGCAGTGCCACCAGGGGTGTTGTGGGGGTGGGGATGCTCTCTGGAACCAGTGGACAAATCTATGTTTCCTTATACGTTGTTTGGAAGTATGGCCTTCGTGTTCATGCCCTGAATTTCATTATCCCAGTCCCAGAAATTCATCTTAAAATACAAGATATGCACAAAATGTCTACTCTGAAAACAGAGCGGCATGGTAGTTACCAGGGGTCGACAGGGAGAGGAAATGAGGAAATATACGCCAAAGGGAACAAACTTCCAGTTATAAAATTAACAAGTTCTGAGCATCTAATGTACAGCTTAGTAATTACAGCTAATAATACTGGATCACATACTTGAATGTTGCTAAGAGTGTAGATCTTAAATATTTTTGCCATAAAAAAGAAATGGTAATTATATGACAGAATGGAAGTGTTAGCTAATGCTATCATGGTGATCACTTTGCAGTGTATAAATGTTTCACATCAACATGTTGTACCCCTTAAATTTATGCAGTGTTATGTGTCAATTATATCTCAGTAAAGCTGTGGGAAAAATTAAAGATAGGGTCAGATATTTATATACTTCATTATTTGAGACATTCAAAAAAAGTAGCAACAAATACAATTCCAACCACAATGTTAAACTATGCTGTAGCTATACGGTGGGACATTATTTAGCTTTTGCCAATATTGTTCTAAAAATATTTAATGATATAAGAACTATTTATTTATTTATTTATTTTTTAAAGATTTTATTTATTTGACAGAGAAACACAGCGAGAGAGGGAACACAAGCAGAGGGAATGGTAGCGGGAGAAGCAGGCTTCCCGCCGAGCAGGGAGCCTGATGCGGGGCTCGATCCCAGGACTCTGGCATCATGACCTGAGCCGAAAGCAGACGCCTAACGACCGAGCCACCCAGGCGCCCCAAGAATTATTTATAATAAATATTAAGTATAAAGGAATAGAAACCTGCTTTTGAGGCTAGCAAGTTTCTTTTTTGGAAAAGATTTTATTTATTTATTTGAGAGAGAGAAGGAGCCATGGGAAGAGCAGGGGGAGAGGGACAAGCAGGCCCTGCTGAGCAGGGAGCCTGACGAGGGGCTTGATCTCAGGACCCTGAGATCATAGCCTGAGCCAGGCAGATGCTTAACCAACTAAGCCAACCAGGCGCCCCTAGGCCAACAATTTTCTAAAAACTTTATATTCATGAATTCATTTAAAATGCTAGAATATAGTTCACCAAAATGTTAATAATGATTATCTCTCCTGGGTATGAATATGAGTAATTTTATTTTCTCGCTAATCCTTTCATATATTTTTTAATTCTTATAATACACACACTATTTCTGTAACAGAAAAAATAATTAAAAACTTGTTTTCTCCAAAGTAACCCTTGTATATACTTCTGCAGAATCGTTTTATAAGAATATACCAATATTGTCCTAATTTGTCATGATTAATTAACTAGGTTAGAGACCCTATCCTTTCTTAGAGCTTTCATGAGCTTTGTCACAGTCATAAAACATTTTAGAGTTTATAGTCTTATTTTTCGAGGAGAAGGGGGTGACTTTTCATTCTAAATACTTCAGGATTTTTTTTTTATAGTTGACACATAATATTACATTAGTTTCAGGTGTACAGCTTAGTGGTTTGACAAGTTTTTACATTATGCTACATTCACCATAAGTAGAGCTACCATCTGTCCCATTATATCACTATTACAATATCATTGTAATAATGCTTTGCTTTTCATTCATATGACTTACTTATTCCATAACCAGAGGCCTGTATTTCCCTCCCCCCCCTCACCTATTTTGCCCAGTTTCTCCCTGGCAAGCCATCAGTTTGTTCTCTGTATTTATAGTTCTGATTCTGCTTTTTGTTTGTTTATTCATTTTTTTTAGATTCCATTTATGAGTGGAATCATATGGTATTTGTCTTTCTCAGTCTGACTTATGTCACTTAACATAATACCCTCTATTTGTATAGTATAGTAATATACATGCTGTTGCAAATGGCATAATCTCATCCTTTGTGGCTGTGTAATATTCCGTTGTATACATATACCGCATTTTCCTTGTCCATTCGTCTATTGATGGACACTTAGGTTGCTTCCATGTCTTAGCTATTGTAAATAATGCTGCCATAAACACAGGGGTGCACGTATCTTTAGTAAGTGTTTCCATTTTCCCTGGGTAAATAACCAATAGTGGAATTATTGGATAGCATGATATTTCGAATTTTTTTTTTAAAGATTTTATTTATTTATTTAACAGAGAGAGATCACAAGCAGGCAGAGGCAGGCAGAGAGAGAGAAGCAGGCTCCCTCCTGAGCAGAGAACCCAACACGGGGCTCGATCCCAGGACCCTGAGATCATGACCTGAGCCGAAGGCAGAGGCTTTAACCCACTGAGCCACCCAGGCACCCCATGATATTTCAATTCTTAATTTTCTGAGGAACCTCCAAACTGTTTTCCGCAGTGACTGTATGAATTTATATTCCAACAGTGCACAAGGCTTCCTTTTTCTCACATCCTCGCCAATCCTTGTTGTTTCTTGTCTTCTGGATTTTAGCCATTCTCACAGGTTGAGGTGAAACCTCACTGTGGTTTTGATTTGCATTTCCCTGATGATGAGTGATGTTAAGCATCTTTTCATGTGCCTGTTGACCATCTGTCTGTCTTCTTTAGAAAAGCATCTATTCAGGTCCTCTGCCCGTTTTTTAATCAGATTGTTTGTTTGGTATTCAGTTGTATCTATTCTTTTATATTTTGGATGGTAACCCCTTATTGGATATATCATTTACAATATCTTCTTCCATTCAGTACGCTGTCTTTTTGTTTTCTTGGTGGTTTCCTTTGCTGTGCAAGTTTTTTATTTTGATATGTCCCAATAGTTTATTTTTGCTTTTGTTTCCCTTAGGAGACATATCTAGAAAAATATTACTATGGCTGACATCAGAGAGATTACTCTCTGTGTTTCGTTCTAGGATTTTTATGGTTTCAGGGCTATGTTAGGTCTTTAATCCATTTTGAGTTTATTTTTGTGTATGATGTTAGAGAGTCGTCCAGTTTCATTCTTTTGTATATAGCTGGCTAGTTTTCCCAGAACCATTTATTGAAAAAACTATCTTTTCCTCATTGTGTATTCTTTCCTCCTTTGCCATAGATTAGTATGTATGTTGCCTAAGCGAACATTCCTTTGTCATAGATTAATTGACCATGTAAATGTAGGTTTAGTTTTGGAGTTTCCATTCTGGTCCATTGATCCATGTCTGTTTTTGTGCTAGTACCATACTTTTTTGATTGCTACAGTTTTGTAGTATATTTTGAAATCTGAAATTGTGATATGTGATACCTTCAGTTTTGTTCTTTTTCAAGATTGCTTTGGCTGTTTGGGGTCTTTTGTGGTTCCACACAAGTATTAGTTAGTCTAGTATTGTGAAAAAGTGCTGTTGGTATTTTGATAGAGATTACATTGAATCTATAGATTGCTTTTTGGATAATATGGACATTTGACAATATTGATTTTTCCAATCCTTGAGCATGGAATATCTTTCCATTTGTTTGTGTCATCTTCAGTTTCTTTCATCAGTGTTTCATAGTTTTTGGAGTATAGGTCTTTCAACTCTTTGACTCTTCCTAGGTATTTTATTACTTTTGGTGCAATTGTAAATGGTGTGTGTGTGTGCGTGTGTGTGTGTGTGTGTGTGGGTGGGTGGGTGTAAAATTCCTCTTTCTATGACTTCATTGTTAGTGTACAGAGACATTACCAATTTTGGGATACTAATTTTGTATCCAGCCACTTTACTGAAATTGTTTATTACTTCTAGTAGTTTTTTGGTGGTGTCTTTAGGATTTTCTGTGAATAGTATGTTGTCATATGCAAATAGTGACAGTTTAGCTTCTTTACCAATATGGATGCCTCTTATTTCTTTTTCTTATCTGATTGCTGTGGCTTGGACTTCTGGTACTGTGTTGAATAAAAGTGGTGAGAGTGGAGGGATTTTAAAGAATTCCCTTTCGTGTTTCTGCTGATACTTTCTGAAATGACCAGTCAGATCATCATCATTATAATTCTTCACATTTTTTCCAATCTTTTTATAGAGTTGAGCTCTTTTGATTTTCACCACAGCCCTGAAAAATAGGTAGTGCAAATTTTAAAGTCCTCTTTTAAAAAAAATAAGTATTTAGATAAGGTCGACAGAAACCATTGAGCGATAGTGCTAACCCAAATGTTTGTTCTGATTCCAGATTTACTGTTAGAAGTTACCCAATGCAAAAAAAAAAAAAAAAAGAAGTTACCCAATGCAATCAAGTTATTTTATAGATTAAGATAATGAGACATACAGAAGTTAAATGATATGGCTAAGTCACGGAGAGAATGATTGCCAGAGCTAGAATGCAACCTCCACTCTTTTTTTGCAGTCTTCATTCTTTTGTATCTGAAACTTGTACTGTTTTTTTAGTCTGCTCAGAAGTGGCACCTAAATACTTTGCATTAGTGTTTTCACAAATATGCGGACTCTTTAATTCACTATCCAGTAGATAACGTAATTTTTACTAAGGTGTTCTTTGAAATTGATGAACTATGTTACCAGTTTTGTTCTTGCCTTGCCTAACGATGCCTCTGAGGCAAATTAACACAAGGCTTACTTAGTAAAAAGGTGTTTAAAACAGCAGAGTCACTCAAGTACATTTCTTTGATGAATTTTAGTGATTTAAAAAGGTGATATGAAAACTATTTTAACTGTAAAGGTTTGGAAGGCATTTCTGGGATATAAACGGTTTAAGAAAGCTCTGGAAGATATTAAATGGTGACAACATTTTGCAGTGGTCAAGCAAATGCATTAACTTAATTACTTTCATTGTTCTTACTGTTAACTGATTTGATCTCTGAGACAAATCTTGCCTATAATAATGTTTATCTTGACTATTTACTATTATCATATACTCATCTCTTTTTCAAAATGCTTCTTATGTGATAGTTTACTGATTAGTTATTAAAGCATTTAACATTATATAGTAAGCATAACACAGACTAGTCATTCATGTGTTCCACAGACATTTACTACAAGGTTACCATGGTACTACCACGAGTACCAATCTAAAAAAAAAAATAGATAAAAATCTCTATGTCTAGGATACATACAGCCTTGTATAGAAGACACAGTTCAAATTAACCAAAAAAATATTTCCTGAGCACCTATCCTCTGTCAACAGAGCCAGACTAAGAAACGTGAGCACCTAGAGCAGGCTAATATCTGGGCACCTCATCAGATTCATAAGCCTTAAGGGCTTGTTGAATTATTTAGTAGAGGCAGAGATAACACGATCTTTTTAATAACAAAAATTGTACATGATTTTTTTGTTTGTTTATAATCTGAACCAAGCAACTGCTGATAACGCTCATATGAAGCTATTTAGAAATTTGACAATAAAAAGTCCTTTATCGGGGCATATAGCACTCCTCCTTTCAGTTTTAGAAGCCTAGCATGTGAGTTGGGAGCTTTTGACATATAATCCTTCTTCATACATGAATCAGTCCAATCAGCCTTCCCATATTCTAAAATTCTCTGATCACTCTTGAGAAATTTGGCCATTTCTGCTTCTTTTAACAGTTAATGAGAGCAATCCTTTTGTGCAGTGACAAAACAAAACACGGTTTTATTTGCTTGGGGATGTCTTCCCTCCCTAGATTCACTTTGTCATTGATTTACAAAGCAAAGAAAGATAAAAAAAAAACCTCTGCCAGTGATAAATGTCTGCCTCTCTTTCGAGTTATATATCCTGCAACTATCAGTGCTTTTTCACCAAAATGATTATTCTTTATGCAATGCAGTATCACACAGCAATTGAAAACACTGAGTGAGAATCAGAGTTCCAGCTACATTTGGCTGAATGCAGACAGTATCATCAGTGATTCTTGGTATACCCTTGGCCACCACATGCTCCACTCGGAAGTGCTGTCTCAGCTCCTGAATGCACAGCTCCATGGCCCCCAGGTCTGGATTCCCTTGGGCCTCGTCTGGGGCTGTCTGACTCTCTAGCTGGCCCGCCTCCAGTGCCTGGTAGAAATGCAGGCGGATGATGTCAATCTTTGTCTTATGGTCCTGCGGTATCTGCTGGGCTTCCAACCCTAGCTTCCGGTCCTTGGGGCTACCATCGCTGTGTGTCTGGATCATGTTTTCTGACCCCCGCTTCACCTTCAGCCTGATGGCCAGATGAATGTACACCATCTATGCATCACCAGATTTCCACACGTGCAGGCAATAGTGGTCACGCATCATGACCCACATCTCTTCTGGGAAGCCGGTGCATTTGTTTTGACGTATATGGGAGGACATTCCAGAAATCACAAACATAAAGTTGTTGTGGAAAATGATCCATTTCAGAAAAGAAGAAATGGTGTTACGGTTTTGGGCCTGGTGTCAAGTGAAACTATCTCCAGTCGAATTCATAAGTTATTAGTTGGGTTTCCATGTGTGAAATCTCTTTTCACACACTAAAATATCAAAAATAACTATAGCAATAGAACACAAATGCATACTTTTAAACTGCTGTATATAAACACAAAGGTGTAAAATCTATATTATAAATACCCTTTTGGGAGAGATTTTTTCTGCATGGGTTGGATCTAATGATAATTGTACAGAAAATGGCTTTTTTCTTGTAAGCCTAGACTTTTTTTTTCCTTTTTCTTTTCCTTGCTTTCCTTTCTTTTTTTTTTTTCCCACGGATCTTCAAATTGCATTCCAAGTTGAAGTTATCCTCTGGGAAATTCCCATTACTGATTCAATATGCCAAAGACTTTTGAAAGTCTCTGAATTGGGTAAGGAAGATCACTCAAGGCATCTTTTTCGGTGATGCCTTGCTCACTTTTTAATGGGAGATTAAATTCTTGTTATAAACAATAAGCTTTCTCTTCAATGCTTTCTGCTAAATTTTCTAGAAGAATATTTCATGCTTCTAAATAAGAGCTTATAATTCATCCCAGAAATCTAATGATAAGCCAATCTCCTTAAAGAGATAAAAGGAGGCTTTTATCTATTTATAACTATTTTTTGCTTTATTCTGTTCACACGTGATAGCCCCAAACCCAACACTTGGTTTCCCTCTTTTGACTTTGCTGTTCTTTCAGTACCTAGGTCAATAGAGACTTTCTCCCAATACTTTGTCATAGCAGTTTGATCATCAGGTAGGTACATGTCAGTCCTCAACGAGAGGACCAGCACCAGGACGGGTCCTCCCCTTTGACTACACTATCTGTACTGGGCCTCTGCCCGGGTCCCCTCACCCCTGAGGTGTCCTTAGGCCAGAAATTCTAAGCAGACTATGTGTTATGCTAACTCTGAATAAACATAAGGGCTGCTTAGAGCTTAGGGTTGTGGGTAGTGAGGTAGGCTGTGTCTGGGTTCCATTACAAAGAATGCTTTTCTTGATTAGTGATATCTACCATGGCAACACCTTCTAGACATGTCTAGAATGGGGGCCCCGGGGGAAGAGACTTCATACAGCCACAGGCTCAGACAGGGTCAAGGAGTACATTCCATCCTTGACTCAGGTCATTGTTCTTGCTTCCCAGGCTTCATTGTCTCACACACCAGGTAGCTGAGGAGACATTCTGAAGGCCATGAAGGTACAAGCAGCTTCCCTAGGCTCTGGAAGGACCAGCACAAGCTCCATGCTAGAGGGAGCTTGGAGGGACAGCCCATGCAGGGCCCCATGGGGATCTTCAAGTTGCAGGCATGCTGGTCTTAGCTCCTTTTCCTCCAGAGTCAGTTTCACCTGGAGAAAAACAGCTGGCTGACTGATGCCTGGATAAATTTTAGAGAAAGAATTAAAGTTTTGGCAAGAGACTTCCATGCACAGGGGACAGGACATGAAGAATCTTGGGGGCATGAGAGAAGTCATACATTCTAGAACCTGTGAGAACTATTGTATTGCTCAGCTGCAGGGTGTGGTGAGAGATGATGCTGGACATGTGGGCATGGACCAGATCCTGAAGAACCTTTCAGGCCATTCTAAGGAATTTGACAGAATCCTTTAAGTG
>CM053614.1:73548863-73560180 GCA_028646535.1 Procyon lotor
AAAAAAAAAAAGTTAAAAAGAAATTGATTTAATTGGTAAAAATACAGACAAATACTATGGAGCGATTATAGAACTATTTCTCAGTTGATTTTGCTATGGATTTTTTTTTTCCGTTTTCAGATTTTTGAGAAATTCAACTCTCAGCCATATAATCGCATTTTGATTACTATTTGACCTTGTAAAGTTTTACACATTTCACATTACACATAAAAGTTTTACCCCTTCCAGGCAAACAAAATAAATGTTTACCCACATGCTGAAGTGTCTAAAAAAAGCAACTGGGTGGATGTCTTTAAGATGTAATTTTCCTCAGATTTATTTTCTTTCATTTTTTTAAGATTTTATTTATTTGACAGAGAGCGGGAGAGAGAGCGAGAGAGCACACGAGCACACAAGCAGGGGGAGCAGCAGAGGAAAAGAGAGAAGCAGGCTCTCCATGGAGCAGGGAGCCTGACGCGGGGCTCAATCCGGGATCATGACCTGAGCTGAAGGCAGATGCTCAACCGACTGCGCCACCCAGGAGCCCCTCACATTTATTTTTTTTTTAAATATTTATTTATTTCAGAGAAGGAGAAGGAGAGGGGCGAGGGGCAAAGGGAGGGGGAGAGAGAGAATCTCAAACACATGCCACATTGAGCACGGATTCTGGCACAGGCTCCATCTCACAACCCTGAGATGATGACCTGAGCCAAAATCAAGAGTCTGACACTTAGCTGACTGAGCCCCTCCAGGCGCCACAAATGTAAAGTCAAGTCATGAGTTCAACTTGATGCATCAAGTGAAAAGTAAGCTATCTGTGAAATGTTAAACGTATGAGCATCATTAGTATATTTACTATAATTTTATTACAACTACACAGTTGTAGTCCCTCTGAAAGTCAAATGTTTAAACCCAAAGACTTTGAAAAACGGCCTTTTTTTTTTTTTTTTTTTTTTACAAATACTTATCATCCAAGGTCATACCCATCTCCAGTACTGCGGTACTGAAAAGCTTTGTGTAAATGGATCTGGAAAAAAAATGTATTTCAAAGATATTTCATATTTAAATCCCCCCAGTTAAATCTTTCATAAAAAAGCATTTACCTTTTAAGTCTAATCATGTATAATATCCTGTAAGTTGAACGGTTATACATTAAGTTCTCTAAAATAGAAAAAAAAAAGGCACTTCTGCATGTGATCTAGATTTTATCTCCATTTTCTCAATGTAGAATTAGCAAAAAGAGGATATAGTTTTCAAGACTGGTACTATTACATTAAAAATAATTTTTAATGTAAGTAACATTTTAATTTACATAAAAATATAAAAAGATCTTATGCAGGAACTTATCTTCCAAAAGAAAAACTGATTTATAGTGGTACTCCAGAGCCTTCTTTCTCTGCTCACACACACACACACACACACACACACACAGAGTCTCTCACTCTCTCTGTCTCTTTCTCTCTCTCTCTCTCCAAGGTCTTTCCTTCAGGATAGATATAATATAGACTCTACACAAAAATAATTTTACCTAGGGGCGCCTGGGTGGTGCAGTAGGGTAAGCGTCTGACTCTTGGTTTTGGCTCAGTCATGATCTCAGGGTCGTGAGATCAAACCCCACATCAGACTCCACAAAGAGTTTCCTTCTCCCTCTGTTCCTCCCTTCTCTGCTCCTTCCCTCACTTGCACACACACACACACACACACACACACACACACACACACCCTCTCTCTCAAATAAATAACATCTTTAAGGAATAATAAAATAATTTTATCTAACATTGCAACCACTATGCCACAGACTGTTGCCTGTATTGTTGTAAGACCATCATTTTTCACTTTCTGGTGGCCGTT
The DNA here is from genome assembly GCA_028646535.1 of Procyon lotor. Classification (NCBI taxonomy): domain Eukaryota; kingdom Metazoa; phylum Chordata; class Mammalia; order Carnivora; family Procyonidae; genus Procyon; species Procyon lotor. The sequence goes on from CM053614.1 coordinate 73,550,694, forward strand.
GAGAGGCTTCCCAGAATTTGGGGGATCATGAGATCCAGAGTAGCAGGGTCTGAAGCTGAAGACACAGGCCATCACTGCTCCTTGAATCTCCCTCTTGGAATAGAACTGACAACTGCCAGGCCATGATTTTGTAATACCAGCTCAAATGATTGTTCTTTGCTCATATTTTTCCAACTTTGTCTACATTAGCGATACGCGTTTTGCTCCTCTTCTCACTCAGTATCACCCTACAATTTATTTGTATCAAGCTAGCGTTTCACTCCCTGAAAGAGTCTAGTGTTACCCATAAACTTGAATATTGCAGTGTGAATTCTCACTTCGAGGTGATTTATGAATCAACGAGCTGAGACCAAGGGCAAGCAGATAGTCAAAGCAGCAGGCCAAGGCTCTAAATATGTGGCCAGGCCCTCTCTCTGTGAGGTAATGCCCTGCTTTTAATGTAGCAGAACCAGAGATGAAGGTGAAAAAGACTTCCACCCAGCTGCAAAGGACTTTAAAGACTGCTCCACATCGTTAAAATGGTCCATATTAAACATGCTCACATTTGTCTGTATAATAAACCATGATTTCTGGGGCGCCTGGGTGGCTCAGTCGTTAAGCAGCTGCCTTCGGCTCAGGTCATGATCCTGGGGTCCTGGGATCGAGCCCCACATTGGGCTCCTTGCTCGGCAGGAAGCCTGCTTCTCCTGCTACCATCCCCTTTGCTTGTGTTCCCTCTCTCGCTGTGTTTCTCTCTGTCAAATAAATAAAATCTTTAAAAAAAAAAAAACACATGATTTCTAAGATTTGGTCTGTAAGATTTCCTTTAGGAAAAGCTTAAGGATACTTGTAGTAAGAATTTACTTTTCCAGGAAAGACTAAATTGAGTATGGAAGAAAGGATAGATAATGACAATGCTAGGAAAAAACAGCATTAATAAACAGAAAAATGGGGCGCCTGGGTGGCTCGGTGGATTGAGGCTTCTGCCTTGGGCTCGGGTTGTGATCTCGGGGTCCTGGGATGGAGCCCTGTGTGGGGCTCTCTGCTCAGCAGGGAGCCTGCTTCTTCCTCTCTCTCTGCCTGCCTCTCTGCCTACTTGTGGTCTCTCTGTCAAATGGATAAATAAAATCTTTAAAAAAATAAATAAAATAAAATAAAAATAAACAGAAAAATGCAGATATTGTCGCTTGTGACAATTTTAAAGGCTCTACTCTGGGCCTATAATCATTAAATAATTAGGACATTAGAGAGTGAATATTTATATAAAATAATAAAGCCAACTCTTATTTACTAGTGGAATTTCTAATCTCTATGGGAATGTTATATTCAAATTACAGAGCTAAAACAACAAAGATTTTTTAGAAGTATAAACATTAGACTGAGTTTCACTCACTACTGACTAGTTAGCTGCAATGCCCTGTGTTCCAGGGAGCTTTGGAAAGTGGACACAATATGTTGCTTTTTACTTGAATTAGTATGCCTTATAAAACGGACCTTTAAAAAGGATTTATTAAAATTTAACAATGGAACAGAAAATGTCGCAAAGTGAGAGACAGTTTCCTTCTTTTGGTTCAAGTTTTTATGTAAATTCCAGTTAGTCATCATATCATGTAATATTATTAGTTTCAGGTGTAGAATTTAGTGACTCATCACTTACACACAATACCCAGCGCTCATCACAAGTGACCTCCTTAATCCCGATTACCCATTTAGCGCATCCCTCCACCCACTGCCCCTCCAGCAACCCTCAGTGTGTTCTCTATGGTTAAGAATCTATTTTGTGGTCTGCTTCTCTCTCTCTTTTATTCTCCCTATGTGCATCTGTTTTGTTTCTTAAATTCCACATCTGTGGGAAATCACATGGTATTTGTCTTTCTTGGATTTATTTCCTATATGAGAGCATAATATGAGAGACAGGTTTTTTTTTTTATATTTTATTTATTTATTCGAGAGAGAGATACTGAGCAGGAGAGCGAGCACAGAGGGAGAGTGAGAAGGAGAAGCAGACTCCCTACTGATCGGAGAGCCCAATGTGGGGCTCGATCTCAGGACCCTGAGATTATGACCTGAGGTGAAAGCAGACACTTAACCAAATGAGCCACCCAGGCATCCCAAGAGAACGTTTTCTTAATTAAAGCAATGACTAGGTATTAGAACAATGATAAGGAAACCGGCATTTATCTTAACCTCTGAGTAATTATCAAACATTATAATAAAGGACTATCACAGTTAAAAGTTGAAAGGTTAATTACCATTAGTCTTCATAATCCTGGCCATAGCACAAAAATCATATTACAGTTTTATTTTAGTTTTATTTTCATCAGGTTGACTTCATAGCTTAGGTTTTCATTTTAATCAGGTTGACTTCATAGTTAACTTTGGCTTTTGCATGAAAGCACATGCTTTCATAATTAGGCATGTGCAAAGAGCATTAGCTACAAGACTGCTCATTATAAAACTGCTAAAACAGTGAACACTGGAAACAAGCAAAATGTCCATAAATAAGGAACTGATTAAATACATTACAGTACAGCCATATAATAGAATACTCTCCAGATGATGATGTAGATGGGTGTTTGTTAGAAAAACATTTAAAATGTACTGTTAGGTTTCAAAACAAAGCTAGATCATAAAATGGAATGCATGGTAGAGCCCCAGGTAGTGAAAATAAAATTGAACATATACATACGTCTAAAGAAATATACCCCAAGGCACTTGCTATTCTTATTTCTGGGAAAAGGACCGCATGTGTGTGCACACAGGAGCAAGTGTCCGTGTGAAGGTAGGTGTGGACATACATGGGTATTCGCTTAGCTGTAGTCTTAAACATTTTCTTCAATAAACATTACTTTCCCAACCAGAAGATAAAATGAATTTAAACATTTAAAAGGAAATAGTGGGGCACCTGGGTGGCTCAGTGGGTTAAAGCCTCTGCCTTCGGCCCAGGTCATGATCTCAGGGTCCTGGGATCGAACCCTGCATTGGGCTCTCTGCTCAGCAGGGAGCCTGCTTCCTCCTCTCTCTCTCTGCCTGCCTCTCTGCCTACTTGTGATCTCTCTCTCTCTCTCTCTCTCTGTCAAATAAATAAATAAATAAATCTTTAAAAAAAAAATAAAAGGAAATAGTATTCACTGTCAAGTTTAAATGTGAAGTACAGTCTGCTTGTAGCATACATTTGTCTACTGCCATTCTTTTAAATTCTAAGTCCAAAAATAAAGGTCTCTTGCATTCTGACCCAAACAAGAAATACAGAAAGCCAAAAAAATTTAACTTGGCATTTTTACTAAAAAACAAACTCAGAAGAGACAATGTCTAAAAGAAAAGAGTTGGCAGGGGAAAGAGTATATATATATTTTCCAAACAACCCTGGGATTAGAAAATAAGTTTGTGTGTGGTTTTGTTTTGTTTTTTTTTAGATTTTATTTATTTATTTGTCAGAGAGAGAGAGAGCAAGAGAGCGAGCACAAGCAGGAGGAGCAGCAGGCAGAGGGAGAAGCAGGCTTCCTTCTGAGCAAGGAGCCTGAGGTGGGACTCGACCCCAGGATCCTGGGACCATGATCCCAGCCAAAGGCAGACGCTTAACCGACTGAGCCACCCAGGTGTCCCTGTTTGTTTGTTTGTTTTAAAGTCTGATTTGAAGTTGCCAAAGTGTACTATATAGAACTGAAGTTCTAAATTAAATACTCCTTGAGAGAAAATTCTGATTCTCTTTGATCTTTAAAGAAGTCATCTTGTCTGCTCCAAACGAATCATTTAGAAATCTCCCCCTGCTGTTGATTTGTATGGGAATTCAGATTTCACAACATATTTGAGATTCACTATATTAAATAAAGAAACCTGTGTTTTAATAGCAAATGATAAATTCAAAAGTTAGGAATTATTTTTCTAGAACAGATGATAGTACAGTTACTTATATTCTCAGTTTCTTCTAATAAGCTTTTATTTTTCCTAAAGCCCACAAATATTGTTTTAATTTATTATACCCAAGATCTTTAAATGGAGACAAACACTAAACACCTTCTATTCATAAGTTCTGATGATATATAGATAATACAGATTCAATTCTTCATCTACCATCTACCTATACAACACAGAAACCTCTGTAGAGCTTATCCTTTTGAACATAAGTTTAAAAATCTCTCCATTGTGGTTTTTATTATAAATTCAAAGGTCTTTTTTTTTTTTTTTTAAAGATTTTATTTATTTGACAGAGAGAAACACAGCTGGAGAGGGAACACAAGCAGAGGGAATGGTAGCGGGAGAAGCAGGCTCCCTGCTGAGCAAAGAGCCCGATGTGGGGCTCGATCCCAGCACCCTGGGATCATGACCTGAGCCGAAGGCAGATGCTTAACGACTGAGCCACCCAGGCGCCCCTATAAATTCAAAGGTCTTAAAAATACCAAATATTTCCAAAAAAGCAAATATTTCATTGTAATATTTTAGAATTAAATGTTACCATTTAAAATGCCTGAAGATATATCTACTTAGATTTCTTTATCAAAATATATTGATAACATTTCATTTTAACACCAGAAAATAACGAAAGTCATAGTCGGTATAATGCTTAAAAGACTTGATGTTTTCACCTAATATGATTGTAGGTATATTTTTTCTGTTCCATCTTTCCCTCCCCTACAGGAAATGATTCCATGCCAAATCCCTTAAATTCCTCTTTTGAAGTTTAAAATTAATTCCCATGGTTGCTCTTCTATAATCCCTCATCTTCTAAAAAATGCAAAATATGCTTATACTTTTTGAGAAACCAGATGAAATCCCAAATATCCTATATGACTATGTGCTATGCTTTTAAAAAGAAAGCCCACATGCTCATTCTCAAAAGCTATTCATCAAGGAGTCTAATTCTGTAATTAATACAAACAAGTAACAATTTAAGTGTCCACTCATAATGTTAAATCAATGTTAAATTACAAAGAACTTCCATGGAAATACTTAAGACGCACACATTCTAAATGAAATTCTAAATGAAATTCATTATGAGCAGCTCTATTAGACTGAAGAGCAAATGAATTCTTAATAATGAGGCACTTGATGTGTTATCCAGAACCGGGGTTGACAAGAAAGCCACTTAGCTCCACTTTCTAATAATATTACAGCAAGTAACTGATACGGCGCATGTATTTTTCAATTTGGAAGGAAAACTTGAAAGAAAATTACGTTCTACCAAACCTTTTTAAGACTGCCTGTTACCTTCACAGACTTGTCGAAGGTTCTGCTCTCTTTTATAAGCTCATCTTGCCCTCACCATCAGAAGTCCATAACAACAGATGCTGGAATAATTAAAAACCTATCACTATAGACTCTTCCATCACATCACAGACTAGGAAAATGAAGGCAGTTTATGGGTGTCCTTGTCTCACTTTATCCACCCCTTCGTGGTTGATGTGTAGGTTTTAATGTGCATCCTTGCACCTTTCCTCCGGCAGGAAGTCCGTCTCTGGGGATCACTTGCAGAAAATAGGACATTGAGTCCATAATTAAAGTAATCTCTTTCCAGGCAGATGCTGCGGTTGGCTCTGTTATCACATATTACAAAAGGCATCTTGAGGGTTATAAAATGTGCAGCAAATAGCTTTGGAGATGAGAAACAGCAATTTTTCATCTAATTTTGATCCATAGACATGTAAGCACTGTATTGCTACTTTTTGGTTGCGAGCCAAATAACTATTATGGTGCTAAGATGAGCCGGGCAGTAACCAAAATTAAAGAATACTTTAGCTTTTATCCTCAAAGTGAGAAAAGCTCTTTTGTAACCATCTTTGCACTCAGCAAATAAGGATGCCATCTCACATCTGAGCATTAATGCCTGCAGGCGGATTTAGAAGAAAGGCTTATGTAGCTTAGCTTTACAGCCTTACTTTCAATATATTTGCTTAAGTTAAAACCAGAGGTTGATTAAGGGACCTACCATCTTGGCTCCTTTGCAACCACAGCAAACATTTTTAATTAGAAGCATTTCTACTGTTTATCATTTGTATAATAGTTTTTGGACATTGCTCTTTTGAAATATATGTCAGCCCAGATAACTAATATGCTCATATTATTTCTAATCCCTTCTCTAAATACTAATAGTGGGAACAAATGGAGGACATTGGACAAACACAAGTCCAGCTTAGGACTTGTCAATGTGGGTAACCAAACCCGACCTCAATACTGTGAAGCACTAAAATGGAGATGGAAATAATTTTAATATTTATTCTCAGTGCTAAATAAGACAATTTTTGAATAGGCAGTGAGGTAATGTTAAAAAGATTATCTTGAAGTTCCAGAAAACATGTGGTTTAAGTTTATTTCCTCAAACAGCATTTATCAAAAAAATTTTTAATAGCCAAGTTTTATATGAACTTGAGCCTTTCAGTGAAAAAAATACTATTGATAATATTTTATGTTGGTCTAAATAACATTCAAAAAGAGATCTCTTATGTAGCTTAATTAACAATAGAAATACTGTATTCTAGTATGTTTAAGATGCCGGAATTATTAGAAGGATTTATATATCACTTGAATTATTACAGAAAAATTAATTGCAAATCAGAATTTTAAGTTACTGAAAAGTTTTGTTAAATGACCAAATTATTATTTCCAGAATGCCTAAAATGGTATAATATAAAGCCAGTTGTCATCAGTACAATATCTGGAGGTTTAAATAGCAGAGTATAAACCCCAATTCTCTAATACAATCTTCTGATACATTTGTGCATTCTTGTAATTTTTCATTTATGTACGCATGTCTTCACTCATCCACTCAAGAAATAATTTTTAAAGAATTTTTGTCCGAATAATTTTATAATACTATTATTAGAAATATTAGAAAATACGTACTCGGTATCTTGTCACTTCGCAGGCAGTTTTTAATTTTGCATTTTTCTTTCAGTGTTATCTATATGAATGTTATTTTGTCCTTAGGAAATTACCCCTGAAATTTATCTCTAATATTATTACATTTGACTTATTTTGTCTGGAATTAAAATAGCGACACCAACTTCTTTTTGTTAGAATTTGCCTGATATATCTTTTCCTATCTCTTTACTTTCAATGTTTTTGTGCCATTACGTTTAGGTTTGTCTCCAGGAAGCAGATTATATTGCTAGATTTTTAAAACTGCATTTTGAAAGTCAGAGTGTATTAACTGGTGAATTTAATCTGTTCATATTTATTGTAAATACGCATACACAGTTGACCCTTGAACAGAATGGGTTTGAACTGGGCAGATACACTTATAGGGGAATTTTTTTTTTTTTTTGGTAAATACAACAAAGTACTGTAAATGTTTATTGTCTTCCTTATGATTTTCTTTTTTTTAATTAAGTTTTTTTCTTAAAGATTTTATTTGTTCATATGACAGAGAGAGATCACAAGTAGGCAGAGAGGCAGGCAGAGAGAGAGGGAGAAGCAGGCTCCCTGCCGAGCAGAGAGCCCGATGCGGGGCTCGATCCCAGGACCCTGGGATCATGACCTGAGCCGAAGGCAGAGGCTTTAACCCACTGAGCCACCCAGGCGCCCCTTCCTTATGATTTTCTTAATGACATTTTCTATTCTCTGGCTTCCTTTATTTTAAGAATACAATATTTAATACACATAACATGCAAAGTAAGTGTTAATCAACTGTTTATGTTATCAGTAAGGCTTCTGATCAACAGTAGGCTATTGATAGTTAAATTCTGGGGGAGTCAAAAGTTACAAGCAGATTTTCAACCATGCAGGGGTTTGGTGCTCCTAATCCCTGTGTTATTTGAGGGTCAACTATATATTTATTTATCTTACATTTTATACTTCTAATCTTTTGAAGTTAACATTTTTTCCTTTCTTTGGTGGGATTAAGTTTTCTTTCATCTTTTCCCCAATCCTTTCCCTGTTTTGAAATTATACTTCTATTTCAGTTCTATAGATTTATGTTTTTAACTGCATCTACAGCTTTCTTCCAGAATAATTTGAGGACCTTAGAAACCTTTAATACTAACTTCTCTCCTTCCTCCAACTCACACACTCATGTTGCTTAGTATTTTAGTTATTCTCTACATTTAGACTCTATCTGAAAATAGTTGTTGGTATATACTCTCTATATAAATTTGTTTACATATCCAAAGCTTATTTGGAATTTCTGACATGCTTGCTAATTATTTTTAACTCTCGCATCACAACATAATTTCTTATATCCTACACCTTTCTTCTGAGTTTTCTTCTTATTAAAGCACATCTTTTAAAAACTTGCTTTAAAATCGTCTGTTTCTGTGTGTGATAAAAATATCAAGCCTCTTTTTTTTTAACATCTTTATTTTGTTTTTCGTGCCTCAGTGATAATTTATCTAGGCACAGAATTCTAGGATGACAATGCATTTCCTTCACGACTTAGAAGACCCTGTTCCATTGTCTCCTCGCATCTCTTGTTGCTGAGGAGAAAGTCACTACCAGACTAAAATGACAGGAAATCTACCTTTTGTCTTTGGTTGTCTTCGAGATTTTTCTTTGATACTCTGAAGGTTCACCACGATCTGATTCAATCAATGCTAACTTTATTTGTGTTGCTTAGATAGAAAAGATTCACATCTCCCTTAGTTCTAGAAAATTCTCAACTCTTATCTCTTCAAATAGGTCTGTCCTCATTCTTCCCATTCTCTCCTTCTCGAGCTTCCATTAGATGTTACTTTAACTTGATGTTCTCTACCAGGTTAATAAGGTAAAGTCAAGTCAGACTCCTCACACAGAGAGTTTTGATTTCTTTTTTTTTTCCACTTTTTTTTATTATATTCACTTAGCCACTATATAGTACATCATTAGTTTTTGATGTAGTGTTCAGTGATTCATTAGTTGCATATAACACCCAATGCTCATCACAAAAGTGCCCTCTTTAGTGCCCATCACCCGACAACCCCATCCCCCCACCCCCTCCCCTCTGAAACCTTCAGTTTGTTTCCCAGAGTCCATAGTCTCTCATGGTTCATCTCCATCTCCAAGTTCTCCCCCTTCAGGTTTCCAACCCTTCCATCCCTGCTTCTCTGCTTGACTTATTTGACTTAGCATAATCCCCTCCAGTTCCATCCATGTTGATGCAAATGGTAGGTATTCATTCTTTCTGATGGCTGAGTAATATTCCATTGTACATACACATCTTTTTTACCCATTCATCTATTTGAAGGGCCTCTCAGCTCCTTCCACAGTTTAGCTATTGTGGCCATTGTTGCTATGAACATTAGAGTACATGTGTCCCTTCTTCTCACTACATCTGTATTTTTGGGGTAAATACCCGGTAGTGCAATTGCTGGGTCATAGGATAGCTCTCTTTTTAACATCTTGAGGAACTTCCATCCTGTTTTCTAGAGTGGCTGTACCAGCTTGTATTCCCACCAACAGTGTAGGAGGGTTCCCTTTTCTCCACATCCTTGCCAACACTTGTTGTTTCCAGTCTTGTTAATTTCTGCCATTTTTCACTGGTGTAAGGTGATACCTCATTGTGGTTTTTAATTGTATCTTGCCACATTGCGGAAAGGAC
>CM053614.1:73560680-73606421 GCA_028646535.1 Procyon lotor
AAAAAGAAAAAGCAGGCCAAAGAAGAGAGTTAGAGATCACTATCAAACTAAAGGAAAAGACAACACTGAACATCATTTAATTCAAGGGTCGTATTCTGTGATATCTATGTATGAGGTGTTGTAACAACTGTGGGGAGAATCACAAAGAAGTAAAAATGTATCCCTGTCCAATTTGATCTAATAGCAAAGGTAAGAAATTAACTCGAATGAGTATTCAGTAAAATATAATCAGCATTACAATAGAGTTACAAGCAAAATGCGATGGTACACATCGCTTCTGTTATTGATATCTTGGAAAGCTTTATAGAAGAGTTGGCATTTTAAACTTTAAAATGCCTCTTTAAACAGTCTTTAAAGAATGGGTAAGACTTTAATAACTGGAATTGAGGGGGGAAAGCATCTTGGGCTAAGGAGAAAGCATGGAGAAAGAGAAAGTCATGGAATGTTTACGGAGTTGTGGGAAGTTCTGCAATTTGTGCCCGATCAGGATGCACACCCGGGAGATAAAACAGAAGATGACACGCATCAAGAATGGGAAGACTCTTCAAACCCAAGCCAGAGGGGTGGTCCTCAGAAAGGAAGTTTAAGGGATCCAGGTTTCAAGTGATCAAGGTTGTGCCTTAGGAACACTAGCTAGATGACAATGTCCAGGATGGACTGGAGGAGACACAGGTTGGAGGAGAAGAGATCACTTAGGAAGCTACCATAATCATCATAGCAAAAGGTACTGGAAGGAAAAGGTTCAAGTATGAACAACTTTCTGAAGGAGAAATGACAGGATTAAATGTCAATCAGCTGGGCAGGATTAAGCTGATGTTTATGCTTGGGTAACCCAGAGGATAGGCAAAGTCTATAATTGGTGATGTGGGAGCCATAGGAACCCTTGACCATGAACTGTATGTTATTAAAGGAGAAGGACAAGTAGTGGTAAATTTTCGGGTATGCAGGTTTTACGGGATGCTGTTCTCTGAGGTGAAGGTTCAGAATAGAAAACCATTCAAGGTGCCTTCCAGCTCTCTTTTGCTCGACTGCCCATAGAAGAGCTGTTTCGGAACTGCCTTTGGCCTTATTCCATTGGCCTACTCCTCCATTAAATAAATATTGAGGGAGTGTGTACTGAGTGCCAGGGACTATTCTATTTTTTTTTTTTTTTTTAAAGATTTTATCTATTTGACAGAGAGAAACACAGCGAGAGAGGGAACACAAGCAGAGGGAATGGTAGCGGGAGAAGCAGGCTTCCTGCAGAGCAGAGAACCCGATGCGGGGCTCGATCCCAGGCCCCTGGGATCTGACCTGGGCCGAAAGCAGGTCAGATCACGCTTAACGACTGAGCCACCCAGGCGCCCCTGCCAGGGACTATTCTAGACAGTTGGGGCAAATCAGTTAACGAAACAGAAAAAAAAAAAATTCTTGCTTTCAAGAAACTTGCATTTCAGTTGGAAGAGACAGACAATAAATAATACACATAACTAACTGAAGAATATTATGTTAAAAGTCGAAAATGGGATAACGAAGAGAGAAGACTAGGAAGTAGGAGGAGTAGAGATTCTGGGCAGGGTTAGGGGTAGAGTTTACATTGAGAGATGGAGCAAGTCACAACCCAGCCCAGTGTTAGTATCTCCGTATCTAAGGACATTGTTGGGACATCGTTGACCACATTCTCCAACTTCCTCTTTATGAAAGCATATGAGAGGGTCATTAAGTTTCCACAGATGCCATGACTTCTCCCCACCATCCGTCACCTAACTGATCACATTCCTCTCTTGGCACTAATGGCCAGAAAGCTGAAAGCTAAATTTGTGATCTTCTTCCAAAACATGGATGGAGCCTCACAGCGTTTTTCGTATTTGCTTCCATCTTCCTTTCCCAACATTCATTTTCCTACTGCCTTGATTTCTTCATATATTTTTATCCTATTGTGTATTTTTGTCAGCTAAGATCCAATTTACATCTCTTGAAGTATAAAGAAATATGCAAAAACAAACTGCTCAAGTTATCTTTTTGATGATCATGACCTCTTTTTGACACCAAAATTAGTGGCTTTAAATAAGGTCAAACCTGTTAAAACAATACATTTAAATACGTAGCCTGTATGTCATCCAGTGAGAGGTCTATTTGCCTTCCCTAAGGGTCACAGAGATTTGGATACTTACATGAAATTCACGCAGCCGGTGCCAGCAGGTGGAGCGATCCAGACGAAGCTGAGGTTGGTTGTGGGCAGATGACTCACATGTGAGGCCACCACACTGCACATAAACTGGTTACCAAACTGGTGGTCAGACATGATCCCTGGGAGACAGAAAGGAAGAGAACGGTCATAAAAACAACAAAAAAAGCTCTTTCTTATCATGGCATTAACAATATTTGCTGGACAATTTTCTTGTATGTTGAGATTCATCATGCTGTTTGGTCGCCCCAATAAGTTACGCAATTTTCCGTGTCCTGTTAGAAGGATATTAATAATCTAAAACATTTTTGTTACAGGGTAATCTACTAGTTGCACTGTTCTTGTAGTTGCTTGGCTTTGATTTTGTTGCTTCGTCTCTGTCCACCAACAAAGAAATAGCAAAGGTAAGAAATTAACTCGAATGAGTATACAGTAAAATATAATCAGCATTACAATAGAGTTACAAGCAAAATGCGATCGTATGGCCACCAGGGCCATACCTACAGAATAATGAGGTTGGATTTAGTGGAAGTGTTTACAGCAAACAAGACCAAATATTATTGGGAACTGGGAAGGATCTCAGTAAGAGGATGTTAGCAAAGACTTGTTACAACTATTTGGGCTTACGGTAGGTTTATTTTAGACAGTCGGGTGATTAAGCTGTCCTGGGAATTTCCTGATTTTAGTACTGAAATTCCTGCATCCTGGGACCCCCAATCCTGCTTGGGGAGGTTCCAGGGATAGGTGGTTTTGCTTCTGGATTTGGTGCCATCAGAAAGTGGGGGCAGTTTTATCATGGAGTGCCTTACTCATTTGTATATGGGAGACATGAGGAATGACACAGGCTAAAGTTGTGATCGATAAAATTCAAGTTAGCGTGGAGAGGCGGGTGGTCATTTTTGTGATTTGCACCATGTTCTTGCTTTTGTCTGTGTGCAGTTACGATTACAAAGTGGTCTTGGTTTGGGCTCAAGCCATTAGTTTAAGGTGGCCTTGTCTGATGTTGATTGTCTGATATCTGATCTGTAAAACTGTTTACATTCCACATGAGAATACCTCGGCCCAGCTGTGAGGGCCAGGTCAGCTCCCAGCTGAGCTATCTGGAGATGCTTTTTTTTTTTTCTTAAGAAGATGATTCTCTTAAGTTGACTTCTGATATAAAATATTAATAAATAACTCAACACTAAGAAAATAATTCAATTTTTAAAAAATAGGCAAAAGACCTGAAGAGACACCTCACCAAAAAATATACAGATGGCAAGTAAGTATATGAAAAGATGTTCAACATCATAGGTCATTAGAATACTGCAAATTAAAACAACAGTGAAATGCTACTTCCCAACTACTATGGCCATAGTATAAAACAATGACACCAAATGCTGGTGAGGACGTGAAACAATAAGAACTCTTACTCATTGCTGGTGAGAATACAAAATGATACAACTACTTTGGAAGACAATTTGGCATTTTCTTACAGAAATAAACACACGCTTGCTGTATGATCCAGCAATCACGTTCCATAGTATTTACCCAAATAAATTAAAGATTTTTGTCCACACAAAAACCTGCACATGGATGTACATAGCAGTCTTATTCACAATTGTCAAAGCTTGGAAGCAACCAAGCTATGCTTCAATAAGTGAATGGAACAGAACTGTGGATACTCCAAACAATGGAGTATCTATTGAGAGCCAAAAGGCCATGAGCTACCAAGCCATGACAAGACATGGATAAATAAATGCATTTTACTAAATGAAAGGAGCCAATCTGGAAAGAAGACATACTGTATGATTCCAATTATACGACATTCTGGAAAAGGCAAAACTATGGAGACAGTAAAAACATCCCCAGTTGCCAGGGGTTAGAGGGAGGCAAGGATGAAAAGGCAGAACATAAAAGATTTTTAGGGCAGTGAAACGATTCCATTTAATACCACAATAGTGGACACATGTCCTTATATATTTGTTAAAACACAAAGAATGTACAACATTAAGCACGAATCCTAATGTGAACTAGGGACTCTGAGTGATAATAATGTGTCAGTGTAGGTTAATCTGTTGTAACAAATGTATCATTGTAGTTCAGGAAGCAGACAATAGTGGGGAGCTGTGGGGGAAGTAGGGGCTTATGGGAAATGTCTATACTTTCCATTCAGTTTTGCTGTGACCTAAAAGTGCTCTAAAATCAAATTTTATTAATAATAATGATATTAATAAAAGCATTGCCAGGAATGAGCAATTAAATAAAAAATTCAATTCCAGGCTTCATGAACTTAGAGAAATGACTTACTCTGAGACCCAGTTTTCTTGTCTATAAAATGGAAATACTATGTCCCCTTCATCCCAAAGTTATTGTGAGAATTAAATGATCCAATATATTGAGTAGAGTCCCCACCACGTTTGGACAGGTGCCCTTTCTACATGTCATCGTAACAGTTCACACATGCTTCATCATAGCACTTGACCTATAAGGGACTAGGTTTTTAATTGTTATGTTCCAAACAGTTATCACAATGTCTGACATATCACAGATAGTCAAGAAATGTTTTTTTCTGAATCAATACAAGAATGATTTAACTAAAAAAATTAAAAGCAACAGAAGAGATATCATGTATGTTGCATTGCCCAGTGAAACAGAATCTTCTAGAAGAAAGAAATAGATCATACTGGACAAAGGAGGAGAAAAACAGGTCTGTATTTTGACACAGTGCAATGATGCCTTTTTTCTCATGCAAGTTTTTATTTTTTTAAGCTATGTCTTGAGACAAAATTCATCAAGCCAGAGAAACCACAAGGTTAGGGAGGATAAGAGACTCCCCCGGGAAATCACAGAGTGCTGCAGGAGACTCCAAAGCCATGACTCAGGAATTGCCACTCCACTCTGCTTGGGCATGAAGCAGAAATCCTGCGTGTGTGTGGAAAATGACACGTCTGCAGGAGTCAGCCTGACCAAAAAGAACACAAGGGCTCCAGCCACAACCGCGTGGGAAGGGAAATGAATCAAACAAAATAAGGCTTCAGCGTTTCACAGCCCTGGTAACAGGACTCCCATTCAAATAGCTCCCTATTCTTCAAAACCCCTCCTAGAAAGTGAGTCAATGTCTAGGCTGCATATTACTTCACAACATTTTATAAAATAGCTATATTGTTGTAATTACGACACACCCCACTCTGGGTAAATTTGCCACGGAACACCATTCTTGCCATCCAGCTCTTCTGGCCCAGGAATTCCCCCCACAAGGTTATACAATGGCATCATCTGAGGAGATGGGATACTGGTTTCTAGAGATTCTGAGTTAACTAGCTGGGGATAAAGCCTGGGTACTGGGAGTTTCAGAAGCTCACCAAGCAATTTCAATGTGTAGTCAAGAACATGCAAAAAATGCGTCTTAGTCAGATGTTGTCCAGGCTTCAGGGCTTAGAATGATACCAATAGGGCACCCGCAGCACAGTTTGGAAGTATCCTGCGGTGTCTTACACAAGGGCCCTGATAGTAACGCAGAATATTCAATCCTTACATGTTCTGAGGGCCAAATACTAGGAGTGTGCAGTGGTCTTTGCTTTTTTAACAAAGAGCCCTAGTCTATTATACTGCTTTCACATTTTCTTTTTTTGTTTTTAATTGAAGTATAATTACCATACAGTGTTATATTAGCTTCAGGTGTACAATATAATGATCTGATAATTCTATACATTTCTCCATGCTCATCACAAGTATACTTTTATTTACTTATTAATTTTTTTAAAAAGATTTTATTTATTTGACAGAGAGAGAGAGAGAGAGATCACAAGTAGGTAGAGAAGCAGGCAGAGAGAGAGGGGGAAGCAGGCTCCCCGCTGAGCAGAAAGCCTGATGTGGGGCTCGATCCCAGGACCCTGGGATCATGACCTGAGCCAAAGGCAGAGGCTTTAACCCACTGAGCCACCCAGGTGCCCCACAAGTGTACTTTTAATACCCTTTATCTATTTCACTCATTCCCCACCCACCTCCCTCTGGCAACCACCAATTTGTCCTCTGTGTTTAAGAATCTGGTTTTTCCTTCTGTTCGTTTTGGTTTGTTTCTTAAATTCCATATATTATGGAACCATATGGTAATTGTCTTTGTCAGACTTACTTCGGTTAGCATTATAACCTCTAAGTCCATCCATGTTGTTGCAAGATGCAAGATCTCATTCTTTTTTTGTGGCTAATATTCTATCATATATATACGATATATGATAATACATCTTTTTACCCATTCATCTATGGATGGACATTTGAGTTGCTTCCATATCTTGGTTACTACATTTTAATTGGCACTTCCTTTGAAAATATCTAAAAGTTGGTCAGAGCTGCAACTATTAACCATCTATTCATCTTAATACTGACCAGCAGGAAAGAACAGTATTTACAGAATACCTAGTTTGGCTCAAACATTCTCTTAAGCCCTGTGGAGGTGCACAGAAGAAACACAGGACATGGTCCCTATCCCGAAATGACTTGAGCTGGAAAAAGAAAACTGGAGAAAACTGACATTCTAAATAAAATACCTGGAAAATTAGTAGTGCTTAATGAAGCTGTATTTGTGAAGAGTTATAAAATAGGAGAACAGTGATTAATAGAAACACTCTTGTGATTAATAGAAACCAATTATAATAATGGTTACGATAATACTTAACTGAGCACTTACTAGGGCCTGGTGCTATCATAAACATTTCATGTATATTAACTTATTTGAGGCTCTTAACAACCCTGTGAGGTAGAGGAGGTGTTGGTTTCTCCAATTTATCTGTGAGGACCCTGAGACAATGCAGACAGAAGAACATGTTCCTGGTCATAGAGAAAGTAGAGTGTAGCCTGGATTCAGACCAGTGCCCTTGCTATCTAGTCAGAAATGGCACTATTGAAGAAGGGGGGGTGGGGCTGAGTCTCTAGAGAAAAGCCACAATTTCCCATATTTGTTTTATTTACATGAGGCGGCAGGTTATAATCAAGAGACCGTCCCCTCACTCTGCCACACACGGGTGAATGACCTTGTCAGAGTACCTCCTCTCAAGCTTTAGTTCTGACATCTGTAAACTGCTGGTCCATGATCACTAATACACACTAATAGCTCTCTGAGTACAATCTAAATGAATGAAAGAAAAGATAGGAGGACCTCTCCCAAAGGCAGACATAATGAGCAGAGGTGCAAACGTAAAATGAGCACGAAGAGAGGGATGAACATACTCACGGCTTCCAGTGTTCTATGAAACACAATTTACTGCCTTGGCCACAATGATCTTCTTAATGGCTTGTGTCATGAAAGACATATGTCATTGAATTGACATAGGTGATTTGGGAACCTATTCTTGGGACAACTGAAATTTGAATTTCATAATGAATTTAAATTTATGATGGTGCTTTCCCTGCTGCATGCTAGATAACAGGGCACATATTGAGTTTTTGATATTACTTGGAAAAGGGAAAATCAGGCCTGCAATAGAACTTAATTACATGTATCTCAGGGATATATATACTTATTAAATGTATATGTGTGTGCCACAGTAATAACAAAAATTTTTATTACCTTGTCGTGGGTACGTGTAAACTCTCGTACAAAAAAAATGTTCATCTTCCTCAGAGATAAAAGCTATATTTTTCCAAGTATATTATGGACTATGGGAGACAATCAGCACTTTAAGAAGTATGGTTCTCCTGATCTAACTTTGGGCAAAGAAAGTAAAGTATAACTTCATACTTTGAAGTTCTACAAATTGATAACTTAACTAGCAAGATCTTGACGCATCCATGTTATAAACACATTTTCCTTTTGAATACTGTGTATATGCACTTGAAAAATAGAATATTCACAATCTAGCTATACTTTCTATATTAGAGTCAATACAACTCTTTGACATAGCATGGTTGTTTTAAATTCATTAAGCATTCAAACCACTGGATACCTAGTTTAAAAACATCTAATATTTGTCTTCTTAATGACTGCTGTGTTTAAAGGATATAAATCCGTACCAGAGTTTCCTTTATCCACATTATACTTCTGCAAGATGAGGCTCACAGTGTCTTTAATTGTTCTAAAGTTGCTTCCATGATTCCTTTTAAGACAGTGATACACATTTCTTTGCCTTCTGGGATGTCATTTTCCTTGACAAGTCTTCAGTTATTTTAAGTTTGTGACTAAACCTTGTATGAACTTTATTTTCCCACAGGAATAGTTTTCTAAGCTTTTAATGTGCACACCTTGGATCTTCAGAACTGTAACTAAAAGTTCTATAATTTCCCCCATCTCTACAACAAAATGCACATGTTCTCACAAAAATGTAGGCCATTTACTTCCAAGAAGCACACTGAAGACTTTTATTATGCAAAATAACCAATGTAGTGAGAAAGTTACACATTTGTGTTGGGTTTATTCCATATTTTATAGATTATTTTTCACAGATTTTAAGCACTAAGGTATCTGCGGATGAGATATTGTCAAAGAAAGGGCAAGTATCTTAGTATTACAAATTTTTGTTTGTGAAAAATGTAGCCTTCATATGTAAAAATGATGAAAAGTTAAAAGAAATAAAATTTTATCATTTCAAACACTTTCAGAAAGTACAGTAGAATGCTGTTCTGTCAGGAAGTTTTAGTAATCTATTAACTTATGTCTACATAAAGAGTGGAAGATAAGACAAATATTTAAGGTGATTTCTAATTCCTTTTATTTTTATCATTTCCTCTTTTTTTTTTTATTTGCTCTTTTCTTAAAAGGGATATCTAAAGACTTCAATCAGTTAATAAAAAAACAGACCCTTCTGCAAATCTGGTTTGAGAAGTTAGAGTTATATTGTAAGTGAATAGGGAAAAATGAATTATGGAGTTCCTCTTAGTCATTTTTTAAGTCTTTTCATTTGATTTGAATACCAATAACTGTTTACTTACGGAATTTGACTTGTCTATTATTTGCCTTCTTCGCTAGGTCAACGTACTCAAACATTTCAACAAAGGTAACATGATTTTACAGGCTGAAAAGTAATCACAGAACTTTCTGAAAACATCCTTTTGGCAGCTTATCTGTGAAGCGCCAGCATGATGAAAATGGATATGAAAACAACAGCTCTTGAGTAGTGCTACTAGATAATGAATGGTTCGTGCACACACGCTCACCTATATACACACTGAGTATGTTTAATTTTTAAAACATTGATTTAAAGTCTTTGGTTTCAGGTGTAAGTCTAGAAGGAAAAAGGCACAAAAACCTTTTAAAACCATTCTGAAATTGTATGTCTGTGGGCATAAGTCAGAAAATGTATGAGGATTCATGCTATTTCCACCCCTCTTGTCAGTTACACAAAAAGATGTTCTTTTAAGTCAAGCTGATTCTTTCCTCACTCGCTGCCATTACAGAGATGAGAATTACCGCTACTGCCCTCTCTCTCTTGTCCTCTTCCAGCCCTGCCGTTTACCAAATGCCTTCTCCATGCCTGGTGCTGTCGCCCTATTATTGCCTCACTAGAACTGGAGGGAAAGTCATCAGGAAGGGTTGAGAGCACAGACCCTAGAGCCAGTCTGCCTGGGTTCAGATCCTTGCTCCACTACCGAGGAGCCACGGAATCATGGGCAGGTTACTCGAAAACTCTGTTCCTCAGTTTCCTCTCCAGGAAAATGAAGATGGTAGTAATAGGGTGGTCGTGAAGATTGAATGGGTATACAGCACATAGTTAACACTCTATGTGTTAAATATTATCATTCCCATTTTGGAGACCAAGGAGAATTATCGAGAACAGTGATTCTGGGGCGCCTGGGTGGCTCGTGGGTTAAAGCCTCTGCCTTCGGCTCGGGTCATGGTCTCGGGGTCCTGGGATCGAGCCCCGCATCGGGGCTCTCTGCTCAGTAGGGAGTCTGCTTCCCCTTCTCTCTCTGCCTGCCTCTCTGCCTACTTGTGATCTCTCTCTCTCTGTCAAATAAATAAATAAAATCTTAAAAAAACAAACAGTGATTTTAAGTGACTTGCAAGGATACCAGAGCTAGTGAATGACACCTGAACACATCTTCTATCTTACACTGTGCACTGGCTTCTTCCCCATGTGTATCCTTATGTGGAAGTACCTCAAATCTGGGACAGACCCCTGTTCTGATCCAAAGGAATTCCCATCCAAACTGAGTGATGGAGAGCAAACCATCTGAGAGTAAGCAGGAAGAGGACCCTGGGCACAAGCTTAGGCACTCCTCCTCTACTACTCCTCTGATGAGACACCTCTTAATTTCCCAAAAGGGAGTTATTGGATACTGTTTGTCCTCTTGGTAGGCACATCTCTGAATGAGATACAGATGTGAGTGAGACATCTTTAGGTCAAAAGCGCTCCCCTAAAGGTCAAAGCCATTCAGTTACCCTTAGGTCTATGTGGCCACTGAGTTTGACAAAGCAGCAACCTTTCCAAAGAGTTATGTAAAAGTTTGCACTAACTGAAGCTCTCTGATCCACTAGTTCAAAGTATACCTCTGCTGTCCCCCTCCTGACACTGCATACCACCTCCCCTCCCCCATTAACCTCTGCTTGCTGGCAGGGAATCACTACATACTGTCTGCCCCCAGACTTTCCAAACTGGCCGCACCACGCTGACTACCTGTCCAAAACTCTATTTGGCCTCCCTGCTTGGTGCCTGCTCCTTTGACTTGCCCTGGTGTATGTTGGATTCACGGTACAACTTCCAGGCTAGACGTCAGATTTTACACATTTGCAGGCAAGGAAAAAACCAAGAGGAAGAGGCTTCCGAGATATAAACCCAAACCAATGTAGGAGGCTGAAAAGAGCCTCAAGGCAAGGCTTTCTTTACAAAACAAAACATCCTGCATAACTGAAACTTGATACCATTGGAATAGCAACTCTCCATTTCCCCTTTGCCCCCAGCCCCTGGCAACCACCATTCTATTCTCTGCTTCCATGAGTTTGACTATTTTAGATACCACATATAAATAGAATCACGCAGGGTTTGTCCTTCTGTAACTGGTTCATTTCACTTGGCATAATGTAGTCTAGGCTCACCCACATCGTCACACATGGTATATTCCATTGTAAGTATATACCGTATTCTCTTCATCCATTCATCCACTGATGGACATTCAGGTTGTTTCCATACCTTGGCTATGGGGACCCGTGCTGCAGGGAACTTGAAAATGCAGATATCTCTTCAAGATTCTGACTTCAATTCCTTTGGGCATCTACCCATAAATGGAATTGGTGGACCATGTGTCATTTCTATTTTGTATTAAATACAGTATCACTGAGGCCCTGGGTATACTACGGAAACTCTCAATTGTAAACCACAGAATACAATCTAGCTACTTAAAAGAATGTTGGGTGAGATGAGGCAGCTCCTCTGGGAGAAACACAGAAATAAACCTGGATGCCGCCTACCAGGGAGTTAAGTCCACAGGACCGGTCCAACATAAAACAATAGCCGACACGGCCCACTCCTTGACATCAATCATGTATGGACTAAAACAACAGAAAATTCACCTCAGCTGTTCCCCAAAAAATATAAGAACTTTCCATGACTGCACTTGATAGAATATGGATATCCCCATGCTCAGTTCCCAGCTCATACTGCACCCTTCTGTATCCAAACCTCACGAGGGTTGTTCGAGATGGTAGGAGGAAACTAAGTTCCATGCTTTCACCCCTACAAAGGAAGTGTGGGAATTCTATTTTGGAATGGTGGTGCTCACAATGTGGGAAACTTTATAAAAAAGTTGGATAATCATAGATCGTATATGTTTACTATAGAGAGCAAGTTCAGACTATGAAGTTCTGATTTTTTTTGGATACCAAAACAGCTAAAATAACTGATAGCTTTAAACAACCATGATTTTTAGGACTATGTCCATGAACCTATATACATTGGGTTCCTTATCCCTTACCTTACCTTGGGTGAGCATTCTGTCACAGGAAAGATATTCCTTATAGCAGTGAATCTATTTGGAAGGGAGCAAAGGCTCCCCATACACTTCCTGGAAGCCCAACAGATTTTCCGAGGAGTCACATCAGAACAGACACTGTGCCTCTGCTTTCTGACTCCGGATGGTATAAGTCTGCAACAAATGGCAGACTTCCTTTTAGCAATCAGAGTTCCTGCTAAAGAAGGAACATCAATGCATAATATTTATTATATTATTATAATAATATTTATTTTTATAGCATATTATTTTATTTTATAAATAGCATAATATTTATTATCTATTTATTTATTAGCATAATATTTATTATCTCAGTTAAAGAAAACTATCCAAAGTCTTGGAGTTATAACTGACCTCTCCCCCCATCAGTCGGGAAGTCCTTCTGATGTTACTTCAAAATTTTCTCAACTCTGCCCCCTCTTTGCCTCATCTTCCTACTATGGCCTTATTTCAGGCTTTCATTATCTCTTTTTTGACCAGTACCAACAGCTCCCTAATTGGTCTCTTTGAGTTCAGTTTTGCTTCCTCAGGCTAATCCTCAGTATCTTTCTAAAATGCAAATCTGATTTTACCATTCCACTGATTTAAATCCTTCAATGGCAATCCACACTTACAGAAGTAGGCCTAAGTTCCTTAATGCGACATTCTGTCTCCGCTATCTATTTCTCTGGGCTCATTTATCATGACTCTTATTCGAAGTTCACACTCCATCAAGACCAAACTGTATAAAGCTATATGTACACACCTCTAGTTTTGCTCTTGTTCTCTCTGCCTGGACTAGGCTAGGTCAGCAAACTATTGGCCCATGGGTCAAATCTGGGCCACGACCTATGTTTATATTACCATTGAGCTAAGAATGAGCTTTTACATTTTGAAAAAGTTGTAAAACAAAAAGAAAAATATGCAATAGAGACCTATCATTATGACCTGAAAAGCCCAAAATATTTGCCACCTTGCCATTTACAGAAAAAGTCTGCTGACCCCTGGGCCAAGTACCCCTCTTCCTATCACTTGTCTAAACCCTTACTCATCACTTAATACACATATGAGATGATAAATCATCCCCTTTATGAAGTTCTCCTGTACAACTGCTTCCTGTATCACAGGTTAACATTAGGAGCATCTCCACGCTCTCTCAATACCCAGAGAAGAGTTCTGTTATTGAACCTGCTCATTGCATTACAGAGAGTTATCTCTCTTCCTCATTAGACCATTAATTATGTGTTATGAATTTTTTATTTACCAAATCTATGACAAGCATATAATAGATGTTTATGGAATGAAATGCTGCTGAATAAAGGTGTTACTATTGCCGTCAGGTGGTAACACAGTCATTTGCATGACAGGAGCTCTCCGTGGTCCTGAAGAGCCTTCCTCCAACTCCTTTCCAGAACCTTATGTTTTGTGTTTCTCAGTTACCTTCAGCAGCTTCTATAATGGCTTCAGACTTCTCCTCCCACTTTCCAACTGACTTCCTGTAGAATACAAACTCTTGCTCAACTCTCTTCTTCTCCAATTAACTATACATACCTTTTGGTCAAGGCATTTATTATTTACCAAACAGTCATAGGTTCCCCCACATTCTCTAGCCTCTCTGTAGTTCAAAAGGGCTATATGAATAACTTTGACCAACAGGATACAAGCAGAAATGATGTATACTCTTTCCTAGTTGAAACACAGAGTAGAGTGAGTTCTCTGGGTTCCTGTATAACCTCGCCTTGATGGCAAAAGAAGCCACACACTGAGATAGCATAGTCACAGGATGGAAATACCTTAGATTGTTGAGTCCCTGCAATGGAGGGCAACTATCGTAAAGTCTCTGACTTATATAGAGCTGTTGAATTAAGCTGCAGTTTGGGGGTTAATTTCTTACCACAGCAAAACTGAATTTCTCTGATTAATACTTCCTTTTAATATAATAACTCTTATCACAGTTCATTTACTTCTAGTTCCTTTACTAGTTTATAAATTTCTTAAAAGAAGTGATTTGATCCTATTGATTTTCACAGCATCGCTCAATAATAGTTTGCTAAATGGATGAACAGACTGCTAAGTCTGCTTTCCTCTTTTCCATGACATTTCCTACTCTCAAAAAGAACAACAATCTGTTTATTTTACAGCAGTCAAAGGAAAACTGTGATGAATGTAATTTCCTCATATGTGAAATATGGAAAACAATAGTACCCACCCCACTGGGTTCCACAGTTAATGTATGTAAAGTGTCCAGAACAAAGTCCAGCACATAATAAATATACTACATAAATGCTGGCTATTACAACATCACTGAAACTTCTTTTTAGGATCCTTAAATTTCTATCCATGTTCCCAGTGACTTACAAAATCAATGATTTTTTTTTTTCTGGTAAAGGCACTATATTCAATAACTCTAGTCTTTGTTTTCTTATAAAACTAGTAAATTTAAAAATGTTAAATCACATATAATACAAAAAATACAGTTTAAACATATATAATGTTACAATTATTGCAAGCAGTTTATCTATTTATATCATGGTAGCAGCTTAAGCACCACAAGAAACCATTGACAATGAATGAATTCTGACAATGAAACATATTTCATATTTTCAGTTCATGTGATTCCAAATCAGATAAAATATCAATACATTTTAAAAGAAAAATCACAGGAAAATATGATGTACCCTACTTTCATTCAACTAGTTCATTCATTCATTACTCATTTATAGAGTATAAGGACTTCCGGGAGTGGGAGGTGGGGGGAGAAAATCTTAAGCAGGCTCCATGCTCAATGTGAAGCCCGATGCGGGCCTCAGTCTCAAAACCCTGAGATCATAACTTGAGCCAAAATCAAGAGTCGGATGCTTAAACGACTGAGTGCCCCATCTCCTTACATCTTTTAAATTCTGTTGTCTCTTTCTTGAGATGGCATCATTATTCACAGTGAACTATGATGTCCTTTCATGCAGGCTCAATCTCATGACCCTGAGATCATGACTTGAGCTGAAATCAAGACTCAGACACTCAACTGATTGAGTCACCCAGGTGCCATGAAACAAATTTAATTTCAGACTTGAAATTATTTTACCTACAGTTTCTACCTGAAAAGGCAACCCAAATATATTTTTAAAGAATTCATATACACATTTCTATAGTTGGGAAGAAAATATTAGAACTTTTATATTTTTTCTGTCAAATTTATATGTCCTGTAATATACAAAGTATGTAAGTACAGGAATATATGTATTGAACTTATAAATTAAAAGTAAATAAATAGACAAATATTTAATCACACATGTATGCTAAAAAATTTTACTAATAGAGGAATTCTACATTTGGTTTAGAGACTTCACCAGGTCAGGGAGGGAAGTAAGAGATTAAGAGATTTGACGTGAAAAAAATCATCTCCCCTGTGACTTTCTGAGACAAGAGAACTGTCAATTTTTTATCTTATCTCCCATGGTCAGTCAGGAGATAAGGATAGTGATGAGAATAAGAAGACAAAAAGGCTTTGATTTGAGTCCATTGTTGTATTCCTCAAGGGAATGAAGGGGAACATGCCAAGAGGAGCCCAGCAGAAGTGTGCAACCATCAGTGTGTTTCTGGGCATGCTATGGAATCATGACCTAGTCTGAGGATGCCAGATTTCTGCCAACAGACATTAAAGATGCTGGGAGGGCTTAATACAATGGAAGACTCATGAAAAGATATTGATAATCCAAAAAAATTACTTTAAGTATCATAAAAGAAGCCTACAGTATATTGTGAGCCCGAAGAGACAGCAAATGCATCTCCTTAAGACAGAGAATCAATAAGCTATTACAGCAGTGTTTGAGACATACTGAGACAACTAAGGAGAAGTGAGAGCGGCTGGGATACGGTAGTACGGACGGCAGGCCCAGGGAGGAAAGTGCCGGAAGGGCAATTGAGGGAGGCCAGAATAGAAAGATGTTGGATGCCTCAGTCAAGAATCTGTACTGCTGTAGGCACAACGGGGAGTGATTCCAGACTGTGTATACAAAGAAAGAAATATAAATGTGATTGTGTGTATAAAATGTATGGATACAAACCAAAGAACATCAAGGACAGTACCTGGAAAATTAACCCAAGAGACCAGGCAAGGCCTGAAAAGGTGGGAATTCCAGTGTTAGGAGAAAGGTTTTTGATTTGAATTCTTGTTTTATGCCTCAAATTACGGTGCTAGGGCTGCTATAACAAGGTATCACAAATTGGATGGCTGAAAACAACAGGAATTTACTGTCTCACACTTTGGGAGGCTAGAAGTCCAAAATCAAGGAGTCGGCATGCTACTTCTTTCTAAAGGCTGTGAGGGGGAATCTGTTCCATGCTTTTTCCCTAGTTTCTGGTGGTCCTAGGCATTCTTTGGCTTATAGGAACATCACTCTCACCCTCCTTCCTCACGTAGCATTCCCCCTGTGTCTCTGTGTCTGCCCATGGTTGTCTTATAAGAACACTAATCCTAGAACAACATCAACAACAAAAGAACACTAGTCCTATTGGATTATGAAGGCACTCTACTCCAGTATGATTTCATCTTCACTTAACTATACGTGCAATGACCCTATTTCCATATAAAGTCACCTTCTGTGGTATTGACAGTTTAGGACTTCAGCATATCTTTTTTGGGGAGACTGAATTTAACCCATAATGTGCCTCAAAGAAATGAAGAGAATCATGAGGAGCTACAGAGTTCTCACTCAGAAAAATAAGTTCGTGATTATGAAAACACGGATGATGTGACTCAGTGTTAGGTAGAAAGGCTATGATTTATTATGATGCTATCAAAGAAGAGTAACTCATTTTCTAAATATTGATTTATAATTTCAAACTTCCCTAAAAATAACACATACAGTAAATAATAGCCACATAAAATCATGGGGGAGTTCATTAGACGAATGGGCAGCAGAAAGGGGAGAGAGAGTTTACACACACACATACATAACAACAAAATAAGTTGACAAAAAGTCCTAGAAAAAATTTTAGCTTTGCATTTAGATATTGCATGCAGGAGTCCACAAGATTTTTGGAAGTGTTATGTGCCCTTAGGTAACCTACTGTCACCCATACTTTTTCTTAACAATCAAATCACTGGCTAACATATACCCTACAAGAACAAATAAACAATTACAATAAAATGATCGTTAAATTAGGAATCAGAGAGAAACCTTCAAACAGGACCTAGCAAAGTTATTAGTAAAAACTATCCTAGTATATTTGCCCACTCAATTAACTACACTACCACACCCCGACATGTTATTGATAAGAGCCACAAAAAGATTAGGTTTGCAATATAATAATAGAGCTCCTTATAAAGATGTCACAAGAGGTGACATCAAGGTCTCTTTCTAAAGACTGACTGCACAACTGGGAAATACCATTAATTAAACTATTACTGAATGTCGATTTTACAAAAAAATTTTCTGAGTAATGAGGAGCACTCCCTAAAAGACTGTGAGTGCATTTCATGAGACAATGACTGCAAAAATCCCACCCACACTGTCCAGCTTTTAGACGAAGTTAATTGGGCGTCTTTTAAGCAGATTGTCTTTTCCTTTCCATCCAACGGAGAGGGGTGTAATACCGTCTCACCTGGGTGTACAGGGATTTACAAACACAATTCCAATTACAAGGAACAGGATTTGCACACGTAAGGGCCTGCCCAGAGCGCTAAGAATTCACCTTCTAATTTGCAGCGCTGCCCCCAGAGGCTGAGCGTGATTCTGCCCGCATATGGCGGGTGTGTGGATGCCTGAGCCCCGGCGCACCGGGTGGGCGGTACAGAGCTCCCAGTCCGGGAGGCTGAGCAGATGATTTACAGCTGACGTCTAAGAGCTCCACAGAGAACCGCCAAGCGCTGTACTAAACGCCACCAATCAGGCAAATCCAGTCGTGGCAAACAAGGTTGGCATTAACGGCAGAAATAAAATATGCTAATCAGTGCTCTACTCCAGGAAAACAAGTCACCAGGGAAGGAGGTTGGGGGGAAAGCCACAGCTTTAAGGCTCTGCAGAGGTTTTGGGTTAAATTTCTACATTTATCTCTAGTTAGGGCTTCACTGCCATTTCCACCTCATTTACAACACAGTAAATGTTTCACACACCTACCAGGTTCAGTAGTGTCTTTGGAAATCTTTAAATCCCCTTCCAGGCTACTGGGAGTTAACTGCGGCATTTAAAAGACATGGATCTTGTCTACTTTACATTTCAATACTCTCTGTAGGATGCAGTGGAGTGTCGTGGTTAAGTACAACAGGACTGGCACAAGGTCCAACAAGTTCAAATCCTGCCTCTGCCATTAAATAGCTCTGTGACCTTGGCCGACTTAAACTCTCTCAGCCTCCACTTCTTCACCTGATGTTTAAAACTGCTGGGAGGGTTAAAGGAGTTAATATAAGCAACACTCTTAGAACAGTACCTAGCACATGGTATTCAATAAACATTAGCTACTATAATTCAATAGCTGTCTGTTCACCTTTAACATGATAACTGCATTTCTTATAAATATAACATTATACAATTTGGGTAATCAAACCAAATGGTTAGATGGCTAGGAGTAGAGCTATTCAGAAATAAGATCTTTTTCAGGGAGGTAATGGAGATTTTTGTTTTTGTTTTTTTAATTTTTATTTTTAAGGTATATAGTTACAAATCCTAAACACCACGAAAAAATACAGTATTTGACTGTACTTAGCTCATTCACAGCTTTCTGACCTGTCCCAGCACTGGCATTAATGTACCCCTTCCTACACATCCTTTCTGCATCACCTTGATTACCAATTGCTTTAACACATAAAACACTCTTAACAATGTAGCAGTGATGCTCCAATAGCTTGTCTTCTTTGTTACAGCAAGTGTTGAGGATGTGATGTAAATTTTATTTACTAATTAACTGATCCTGTCATGTCCAACTGGCCTTAGAAAGGAATACTAGCCCTACACAAAGAGCCGCCATACCCTGTATTACACATGCTGAAGATCAAGCCCAGGCTTGCCTCCATGACACATAAATAGAACGCCAGAGATAAAAGACCTCAATTCTGCATTTCAAGTATTCATGACTGTGGGCCAGCAGCAATATTTGAGCCTTTTAGCTTTAAAACTGAAAATGTTTTAAAAAAAAAAAACCCAAAACTGGTCAGCTGAATGGGTGAGTGGGTAGAAGGAAAAAGGGAAGATCATATAAATTATCAGATTGGGGCGCCTGGGTGGCTCAGTGGGTTAAAGCCTCTGCCTTCGGCTCAGGTCATGATCTCAGGGTCCTGGGATGGAGCCCTGCATCCGGCTCTCTCCTTGGCATGGAGCCTGCTTCCCCTCTCTCTGCCTGCCTCTCTGCCTACTTGTGATCTCTCTCTCTGTGTCAAATAAATAAATAAAATCTTAAAAAAAAAAAAAGAAATTATCAGATTATCTTTAATGGGAAAACAATGCATGTGTTTTGTGACCTGCCTCCAGTTCACTGGGAAAAGATTACAAGGGAAGTGAAGATATCACATGGAAGACACTGAGACCACTTCAATGTTTTTTTTAAACATGCACAATGACAACAATTAACATTCCTCAAATCCCCATGAATAAAATGTCAAAGCAATGTAAGTAAACCATTAAGCCACATCTATAAAGACATTAGTACAATTACTTGTTTTATTGGCTTTAAACATGCACGCCAAGCCACAATAAACTGAAACAGGCATATGTTGTTCATTACATCATAACTATAAATAGAAATTTTTAATATTCCCCAGCTGTTTCTATCAATAGCAGAAGGTAATTAATGATGACAAGACTAAAAAAACCCCTAAAATAACTTTATACTCAACCCTCAAAACACTTAATATTCATCAAATTATGAAATCTGTGAGGCAAATACATTAATACTCCTTTACTATATTCCCTAAAGGATCAAGGTATTTAAGTTTTTATTTTAATTACAATGTGCAGCAAGCCAATTATTACATGGAATAAGTCAGTGAATGGGATCACACTGCTTTATGGGTCCTTTGATAGTACTGTGAACTTTATGTTCAGATGCAGGAAAACATGTAATGAGGAAGAACTTGTTGAAAGACTCAAGTGAGAAGGGGGTCTCATTAGGCTAGAAATAATCATAACTGTGACAGCTACCATTTACTGATCCTTAATATGTGACCTGCACTTTTTCCCCCCAATAAATCCTTACCACTACTCTATGAAATAGCACCGGTATGGTGGAGCTACTTTACACTAGCTACAGAACACGGATTGCACATATCTTTTCCCACCCTTCCCAACTCAGTGATATCATCACATCAGTAGCTTGAAATCAGCCACTGTGTGAGTATTTATAACATACAAATTGGCAAATGGTACAAATTAGGGGTTATATTTTTCCAGAGAGCTGGTTCTTAAACATTCATCAGCACACCACTGAAAATAGGTATGATTATTTCCACGTTAGAGAGGCAACTGACATTTAAGATCAATGTCAGTTTAAGATTAAGTGATCTGTTTAAGATTGATCAGTTTAAGATTAAATGATCTGATCAAGGTCACCAAATTCAAACCTGAGACCTGCCTCAAAACAATCTAGAGGGGCACCTGGGTGACTCAGTAGGTTAAGCATCAGCCTTCGGCTCAGGTTGTGATTCCAGGGTCCTGGGACAGAACCTGGCATCGGGCTCCCTGCTCAGTGAGGAGTCTGCTTCTCCCTTTCCGTCTTCCCCTCCCCACCGCTCATGTGTTCTCTCTCTCTCTCAAATAAATAAATAAAATCTTCAAAAAGATTTTTAAAAACTAATCTAGTAGAGAAAGGGAAAATGGGTGAGGGTATAGCTAAAACAAAATTGCCTCTGAGTTGATGATCATTGAAAACGAGTAATAGATGCATGGGGGTTCATTGAACTATCACATCAAGTTTTCTATGTTATTGACATTTTCCATAATAGTTTAAACACAAGCACACACACCCACAGAAACTAATGACACTTGCATAAACAAATCAATATAATAAAACCCCACTGAGTCAAAAGTTGAAGAAACAGGGCTCAGTAATGTCTTTTGATGTTAAAAGTTGACAACCACTGCCTTATACTACTGTTTTTTTTACAGCAAAAAAGCTAAAATAACCCAAATGACCACTAATTGGTGATGATGAATAAACACGTTATACACAACAAAATATTATACAGCTGTAAAAAAGGAATAAGGAAATGCTCATATACTACTCTTGATTCGTTTTCTAGAAATACTGTTAAATATTTTTAAAACACCATAGATATAGAAACTGCATAGGTTTCTACTTATCTAAGAGAGGGAAGAAGGTATACAGATATACATATATGAAAAAAGCAGAGACATTTGCTAATATGAATAAGTAAAAAGATAAACCACAATTTATAAAATGGTTGTGGGGGGGAAATGAAATAGAGTAGAGAGAAACTAGACTTCCTTGAATAAATCTTGTTTTGTGGATTTTATAGATACTTTGCAACCATGTAAATTATTTACTTAATTCTTAAAATTAAATAAACAGCAATCCCTAATAACTGAAAGTAAAATTAAGCAAATTAACTTAATTATACATCTACTTGGTGGCACAATTACAGAAAAAACTCTCCTAAATTACTCTAAAATACAGTAATTTGATTTTATGTCCCTAGTGATTTAAAGCATTTAAACTGAAATCAGAAATGATGGGGTTATTTATACCACAAGAATTGGCCAAAACTACAAATCAAGATATGTACCAATCCCCACTTCAGAGAATAGGTTGTTAAATATCTACTACTCCAGTTGAATAAAGCTCACTGCTAATGTTAAGTAAAAATCTTGCAAGCCTTACTGGGCATTTACCTCAAAGATACAGATGTAATGAAAAGAAGGGCCACATGTACCCCAATGTTCATAGCAGCAATGGCCACAATCATCAAACTGTGGAAAGAGCCAAGATGCCCTTCAACAGATGAATGGATAAAGAAGATATGGTACATATACACAATGGAATATTATGCCTCCATCAGAAAGGATGAATACCCAACTTTTGTATCAACATGGATGGGACTGGAAGAGATTATGCGGAGTGAAATAAGTCAAGCAGAGATAGTCAATTATCTTATGGTTTCACTTACGTTTGGAGCATAAGGAAAAACACGGAGGACATTGGGAGAAGGAAAGGAAGGGTGAACTGGGGGAAATCGGAGCGGGAGACGAAACTTGAGAGACTGTGGACTCTGAGAAACAAACTGAGGGTTTTGGAGGGGAGGAGGGCGGGGGGTTGGGTGAGCCTGGTGGTGGGTATTGAGGAGGGCACGTATTGCATGGAACACTGGGTGTGGTGCATGAACAATGAATCTTGGAACACTGAAAAAATAAAATTTAAAAAAAAATCTTGCAAGCCTAAATTTGAAATAGAAGAGTGGAAACTCATGATGTTTTTTATCTTGGACCTGCAAAGACATGTGTGCACACTCTCTCTTTCTCTGTGTCTCTCTTCTACGTTCTGATTACTGGAAAAGCCTAAAAATAATAACCAACCCTGGAACAACACCCAAATACTATTGTCAAAATAGCATTTCCAGTGAAAAGTAAACAGTAAACCTTTTAAGAGAAAAGTTCTGGTAAATGAAACATCCATGATGAGCCTAGAACATCTTGCCATACCAGAAAGCAAGCAAGCTACCAAGGATGTAGGGCTTAAATGAAGTAGGCTTCTAGTGGCCAAAATGAGATATTTTAAACACCAATTAGGATAATGACCTCAATGGACTGAAACACATCAGGTATATTTAAATCATGAGTTTAAAATGATACTTTAAAAACTCACAAAAACAAATTGCCCATTCTTGGAAACTAATTCATTGCTCTTGGAAACTGAAAATACTACTACTTTACTACCTAAACTCTACCTCAGAGTAGCCAAATTGTTTATGAGGAGTCATTTATTTTGAGGAAATTATACTAATTAATAAATTAAGAAGGAAAAAAAGAAGTGGGGTATCACCATTTTGTAAGTCCTAATGAACTGATGGATGTAGGCAATGATCATCATGGCTCATAACATCACAAAAAAAGAGAACCAAACACTGTATACTACCGGATGGAACCTCCCAATAACACCTATGAAGAGGTTTTGCCAGAAAATATCAATGCCATTCAAGCTTCCGGATCTAACAACAAATACAGGGGTCAGAGGAACACAACACCTGAAACATTATTACAAGGATACAATTTAGCAAAGACAAAAGTTAGGATACAATTAGTCTAGGACAAAAAATATGGTTTCTTCAACAATAACAACAACAAAGCAAGAGGAAACAAAGAATGAAGGAAGAATCTGTAGTTTAAAAGAGATTTAAGAGAGAATGATTTAGGGGCGCCTGGGTGGCTCAGTGGGTTAAAGCCTCTGCCTTCTGCTCAGGTCACGGTCTCAGGATCCTGGGATCAAGCCCTGCATCAGGCTCCCTGCTCAGCGGGGAGCCTGCTTCCCCCTCTCTCTGCCTGCCTCTCTGCCTACTTGTGATCTCTCTCTCTGTCAAATAAATAAATAAAATCTTTGAAAAAAAAAAAAGAGAATGATTTATAGCAATGTATATATTTTAATTGGATTCAGATTCAGAAATGTTACACACACACACACACACACACACACGTGCACGAACACACACAGTTGTTTAAAATTGTAAGTACTATCTGGATATATGACGATATTAAGGAAATACTGTCTTATATAGGCATGATAATATTAGTCTGTTTTTTTTTCTTTAAGACTCCCTAACTTCTAGCTACATACTGAAATATTTACAAATGAGTTGCTATGATGTCTGGAATTTGCTTCAAAATAATGGAGGGCAAGGGGGGAGGAGCAGGTAAGTGGATAAAACAAGAGTAGCCAAGAACTGATTGATCATTATTAGAACTGACAGATGGACACACTGTGGTTTATTAGAGCATTGTCAATACTTGCGTATATTTTGGAAAATTTTTATAGTAAAAATTTTTTAAAGAGAAGAATCTTATTTCAGCAGGGTACTAATGATAATGTATCAAAAAAGACTAAAACTACTATAACTTATTAAAGGACAAGTACTGAATTAACCTTCACAGCTCTTGGTCCAACAACTGGAAGAGAAAACCAGCAGACAATATATTAGAGGACTAGAATCAAATTCAAAATTTCCTTCATCTTTCTTTTTTTCTCTTTTTTAATAGCTTTACAATGTAATTTAGATGCCATCAAATTCACTCATTTTAAGCACATGATTCAATCATTCTTAATACTTTTAGAGTGGTGCAACCATCACCAAAATCCAATTTTAGGATATATCCATCACCCCCAAAAGCTCTCCTGAAAAGCTTTCCTTTGATTTATAACAAGTTCCTTTCAAAGGTGAAAACGTAGAAAGTACCAACATTGGGTCTCGGTTCTTACACTGGTAATCTATTTTTTTCTGGTCAAAGCAGCCCTTGGACACATGTCCACGTTGGAGTTAAGGTCCATGAGGGATAATTCTGGGATGTAAGCCCCAACATTTCACAATGGTAATTAAAATTCCTAACAACGATTTTTAATTCATGTAGAAGACCGTATTTGGGGATGTGAGATAGCTAGATATTTTCTGGAAAACACACCAGTCATAATTCTAAAACAAACAAAAACATAAGGAACAGGATTATAAAAATGCAGTGGTTATTTTAATTATCATTATTGATGATCATAGTGAGAAATGATTTGCTGACTCCCTACCAACTCCTTCAAAATAATCGACAACATGATATTAATGTGAAAATTTCATAACAGCCTAAGGATAACTCTGCCATGTATTTAGCATTGCAAAAAGTAACATCAAAGAAGCGCTTGGCTGTCTCAATCCCTAGAGCATGGGACTCTTGATCTCAGGGTCAAGAGTTCAAGCCCCATGCTGGGCATACAGCTTACTTAAAAAGAAAAAGAAAAAAGTAACATCGAGAATACAGACAATGCAAAGCTCCTGGTAGCAAAAATTTGGAGGAGACTAATAAACATTAGAGCACAAGACAGAAGATAGGCGCTAAGTTATAAATGCTGAAGTAATGTCAGAGTAGGAGGTATTCCTTTTTGCATAGATGGAGGAGGGATGGCTTAAATAATAGGTTTTTTTTTTTTCTGATGTACACAGTTTTGATCAAAGGTGCTACAAGGTTTCTAGAAGCTGGGGTTATAACATGCCTTCAGTTCTGTGAGGACTCCATCTCAAGCAACTATAAATATTATCCAAGTTAAAAAAGAATGTCCCAAATCTCCGGTATGCCAACAGGCTCCTAAGGATTCACTTTTAGGGAAGAATGTAGCATATGACAGATTACTGCATTGTTGTCAGCTGAGGAAGAGAGAGAGCAAAGAGGCTGGACTTAAGCCTGGAGATTGGCAGAAACCAGGCCATGAAGCACACTATTTGCAAGTGAATAGTGAATATATTTTTAAATACGTGGCACTCTGCCCTACTGTATTCTGGGTTACGTAACATACGGTTGCCATAGTAAGACTGGTCATAAACAGTTACAGAAACCCCTGTTCACCAATAGGAAGACCTGACTTTTGCTCCACAGCAAAAAGGGAAGTTCTAGATAGAGTGGACACCAGTGTCCAATTCGGCCAAGTGACCAGGAAAGGTGAGATTAAAAATAGGCTGCTGGATTTGGCTAATAGAATGCCATTACTGACTTTTATGAAAAGTAAAATCAACAGTATCGTGGGCAAAAAGAAAGCTTTACACTATTGTATTGGGCGGTGAATAGCAGGTGAGACAATGATATTAGAAGGTCGTGTTTTTACATGATGTTTGGCAACGCAGACATTTCTTTTTTGGTTTTAGTTTTTTGAACATGTTGGTAAGCTGGAAACAGAGAAGAGGGAGATTGGCAATAGGATGCTAAACAGGTTCTGGTACCAATTCCAGCACTGGAGGGGGGCCAGTTCCTCACCCACCCAAGTAACTCCCCAGACACCAGCTGGGTGTCCTACCATTGAAATTGATTCTGACACTACCCACCACCCCGTCCCACATATTAAAGGTTCAGTCCTGCAACACTGCTCCGCCTCACTTCACGTAGTTAAACTGTACTTCTGACCAACCAGCTATACATCAGAGGTTCCTAGGACCCCCTCCTTGGGTTTGATTAATAGGTGAGAGTGCCTCCCAGAACTCAGAGTCACATGGCACTTAATAGATTACAAGTTCATGGTAAAAGGATATAGCTCAGGAACAGCCAGGTAGTGGAGAGGCACCGAGCAAGGTATGTGGGAAGAGGTGTGGACCTCCCAAGCCCTTTCAGGCCACTCTCCTGCTATCTCCACATAGTCACTGACCCAGAAGCTCTACAGACACTGTCCTTTGGGATTTTTATGGAGCCTTCATTACATAGTCACGATTGATTAAATCGTTGGCCACTGATGACTGAGTTAACATCAGTCCCTCTCCCCTTCCAGGGACTGGGAGGTAGAGGTCCTAGAAAACTCTAACCCTCCAATGACAGGGTTGGTTCCCTGAGGTTTCCCAAAGTGACCTCATTAACATGACAAAAGACAGCGCTGTGGCTCTAAGAAATCACAAGGGTTTTAGGAGCTCCCAGAAAGGAACTGGGTCTAAGACGAAATATATTATAAATCTTAACATATGTAAAAATAAAGCTAGACTTTGCCAGCAGGAAACTCATAAATTAATTCTGTGGCTGCCCATCAGGTCATAACACTAACCTCTCTTGGATCAGGCCAAGATGCAGGTGATCCAAGAAGTAGAATGGGACACAAGTACAAACTTTTTCACTAAAGAAGGAAAGCTAAGATTGTTGGGGTAGTACAGAATGGTTGGCCTTTTGATGTATGGTTCTGTTGCCAGTGAATCTGAAATACCGCAGCATTGTCTGTGCATTTGTACAGGACTGCAGCTGATGCATGTTTGTAGTACTGAGGAGGGTAACAGGCAGTGAGAAGGGGAGATTAATTTGTAATTACAGTATTGACCATCCTACTGTGGTCCTGGTATCTGTTTACACCCTTAGCTATTTACCCACCCATTCATCCATCTATCACTCTATCCGTGCCTCATCTCTCAACCTCTTTCTCTCCATGTCCACACCCACAGCTGCCCCCTTAACTCTGTTTCACTCCTATGCCTCTTTCTCTTATTTTTTTCCCATTCCTCTTTTAGTGTTTCCACCTTTCAGAGTCTCTAATTTATGGCTCCCCTTTTCAGAGCATGGCACATGATAGATCCTCACCACACTTCTCCTGAAATAAAGAATTAAAGTTTTACTCTAGGGGCACGTGGGTGGCTCTGTCGGTTAAGGGTCTGACTCCTGATCTTGGCTCAGGTCAGGATCTCAGGGTCGTGAGATTGAGCCCCACTCTGGGCTTCATGCTGGGTGTCGAGCCTGCTTCAGATTCTGTCTCTCATTCTCCCTCCTGCCCTCCCCCCTACTCTCCCTCTAAAAAAAAAAATAAAGATAGAAATAAAACAAAGAATTAAAATTTTACTCTTCGAACTCTTCATCTAAAGGCAAACGTATGACTGATTCCTAGCTAAGGTTCCAAGGAGAAGGGACCCATCTGAAAGGCAGAAAGTTAAGAAGTACTGAAACATCAGGCTGAGAAGAAACAGAAATCTAAGCCTCGGGCAGCCTTCCAACAGAAAGGAGGTAAGGAGCAGATGGTCTAAAGGATTTTTACCATCCTTTACCACCACCACAGCAGCAATAACAACAAAAAACCTTAATCTGATCCAAACCAGTTCAGGAAACCAGAGAAGAGACATGGGTCTTTCTCCCAATCAAGGAACACGAGGATTTACTTAGGGAGAGCCACGCACTCGACAGTGAGCATTTCAAGTTCACATCCACACTTCCGGGGGATGAGAATGGTCAACAGGCCAGGTAGCAGGAGAACTGAATAAGGCCAAACAGAGAGTGGGCAAAAGGAAGAAAAGCTTTAAAAACTCAGTCATCCACCATTCAAATTACAAAGCCCAACAAAAGGAACTAGAAAGAACAAGCAACGGGGGCTCACCAATAAAGAGCAACTTGGCAATTATGGAAAAAGGGGCGGGTCATTTTGAATGAAGGTGTTAAAACGATTATGAATCTAAGAGGAAAAGACACAGTGCTTGAAGACAAAACAAATAATTACGATCATTATAGTCTCGGAAGACAATTATGACGCCATGTACCACCTGATCATAGAATATTTGAGCTGGAAGGGGACCAGCTCAGATGGAAACATCTGACTTAATCTCCTTTTACAGATGAGGAAAGTGGGCCTCAAGAAGATAAAATGACAAGGTCTATTAATGAGAGAGCTGGGGTCTCAGAATCCCAGGCTATTGTGCTGAAAATTCCCCACCCTCTGGATGGGAGCACTCCTTATAATGGCTTCCCATTTGTGTTGTCCTCAACCACACTGGAATTTCGAGGAAGATTTTTATGAAAAAGCTAAGGAATGGGGCTTAAGGTGGGGGCATCTAGAGGACTTCACTTGCACTGTGGGATGCAGACTGTGCCCAGTGGGATCAGACTACAGAAAACACTCAATACTTATATACTTATATATCCTCTACCTATATAGTGATTTCCAAGGTGCCTTTCTGTACATTTTTTAACCTGAATCTCCCCTGAGATTGGTAAAGTGGATATTATTAGCCCCATTCAACAGATGAGGAAGTTCTACTCCAAGATGGTACGGTGGAGTCACACCTTTTATTTCTCGTAAGAAAAAAAATCACTGGTAATCAATATTTCCCTTTCCAAAATTCCCTAAGTTGCTCAGCATTGGAAGAGATCACTGTTTTGTTGGCTGAGCAGCTTATCAGGTAGTTGGTTTACACAAATGTCACATGTTATATAAAACATAGGCATCCTTAAACAATAAAGTTACACTGAGCCCAGGGGATGTTCACACTGTTGGAGCCGTGAAAGAATTCAAACAAACCCAAGCAACAGCAGACTCACATCCCACATTTTACTTTCACTCAGAAGTACGTGCTCTTTGGATGCAAAGACAGCTAGAATCACTCACGCCCATTTATTTTTATTCTTCTTTCTCTTTCACTTGTACAATTGACCCTTGAATAACATGGTTTTGAACTACACAGATCCACCTACAGGCAGATTTATCTGGATACAGGATAGTACTATAAATGTACTTTCTCTTCCTTAGGATATCTTGATAAATTTCTTATTCTTCAGTTTACTATATTTTAAGAATATAGTCTATAATACAGATAACATACAAAATATATGTCATTCAACTTTTATATTGTTGGTAAGGGTTCCTGTCAACCAGTAAGCTATTAGTAATTAAGTTTAGGGGAATCAAAAGCCAGATGTGGATTTTCAACTGTATGGGGTTGGGATGGGGTAGTGGTGGGCATTCCAACCCTTACCTTGTTCAAGGGTCAACTGTAGTTGAATTCCCATAACTTGAACACAAGTATGACACAACTTCACTCTAAGTGACCATAGCCCAGAGTCATGAGACTAGTTGGTGTCATTTCAGGCCCTTATGTATATGGTATCATGAAAAAGTTGATGGAAAGTGTTTATTTGGAAAGACAGAATGTGAAAATCTCTGAACTTGGGAGTTAAGACACCTTAATTTAGAGCACCCACATTGATGTTTGAAAACCATGGAAACTTGCTCAATTTCCTTAACCACTCAATTTCAGTTTCTTTACCTGAAAAATGAGGTTAATATTCCCAAGCTTTCATTTACAGTATGTTATATGGATCAAATGGAATAATGGCAATTGGAATATTTTAGAAACTGGAAAGCCATAACAAATACAAGAATTATTATTTTAAAATGTCAGTTGCTACCTTGGAATTGGTCCTGGAAATGTGGTCAACTCTTCAGTCTATTACTAGAAGCGAGCAATAAGTACTATTTTACCATATATCTAAGAGCACTACAGCTATTTATTTATTTATTTATTTATTTGACAGAGAGATCACAAGTAGGCAGAGAGGTAGGCAGAGAGAGGAGGAAGCAGGCTCCCTGCCGAGCAGGGAGCCCTGATCCCAGGACCCTGAGATCATGACCTGAGCTGAAGGCAGAGGCTTTAACCCACTGAGCCACCCCGGGGCCCCAGCACTACAGCTTCTTAAAAATAATAATCCTGATTAAACTTGGGAAATACATATCAAACAGATTTGCTTTGCTCTGATGGTTCTTCCAAATCAAGTCACGGTGCATTTTAAAGACCCCTCTAGGGCATGTTTGAGAGCAGACGTGGGCTTGGTTCTTTTTAGGGATGGATGTAGTAGCTTTGATAACCCAGTTTATTAAATGCCCAATTGATTATATTTTATAAAAACCAGATACTTGTGGGGCGCCTGGGTGGCTCAGTGGGTTAAAGCCTCTGCCTTCAGCTCGGGTCATGATCTCAGGGTCCTGGGATCGAGCCCCGCATCGGGCTCTCTGCTCAGCAGGGAGCCTGCTTCCCCCCTCTCTCTGCCTGCCTCTCTGCCTACTTGTGATCTCTCTCTCTGTCAAATAAATAAATAAAGTCTTTAAAAAAACAAACAAAAAAAACCAGATACTTGTGATTGTACCACTGAAATCATTTAGACTCCAGTAAATCACTTAGGTAACCAAAACAGACAATTTACAAACTAGTTCTCTTTCTCTCATTTCCATATTTTAAGTTGAAAAGAAAGGTGTTGTAACCAGATCAAAAAATCAGGTATCCCTGCCAGCAAAATATTTTTGGAACACTTACCTCAGTATGTGTGTTTTTATTTTATAAAATATATACACTTATAAAATATATTACTTATTACTATACTATTATATTATGCACACTATATAATGGGCCCCCAAATAGCAATTGTACAAAGAAAGGACAATAACAAAATAAAACAATATAGAGTTTCTGGTATTTTCTTCACATCATCCAAAGTATCATCTTCTCTGCCCTCTACGATGTATGATATGCATATGTGTAGCCTCGCTCCAGCCCTTGACAGAAATACACTTTACAGACAGAACTAGATGGCTCTTTGCTAATTAATTAGAGAAGAAATGATTGACTATCTCTAAATACTGCTCAATAAGTGAACATATTCCACTTATTCGACAAAACCAGTTGATACACAGATCTGATATACAGATGGATAGCTTAAATCAAGCAATCTAACCAAAAACGAGAACTGGTAATACTGAGATTAGGCTGCTTGAAACACAACCATAACTGAGTAGATTCTCCCTAAGTTGGGCAACAGCTACGTAAATGACAGTTAATATTTGCTTAAAGCAATTTAACTAAACATTTCTTTATGGATCTTGTTGCAAGATAAATATTATTTATGTATTCTTATTGTTGCACACAGTGCATTCAGACCATAAGGCAGCACCTTCAGTTAAAAAAGAATCTCAGTAAACCACACCATTTATATTTCCCAGTTTGATAATAGAACCCCAAAATGTCAACCATCCAGAGACAGATTAGTTCATTATATCGCCTTATTGAAAAAAAATTACTCACACACAGGTTTGTTATGTGTCCTTTGGGCATGAAAATATGAAGTCATGGAAGATTCTATACTACTTTTTATTTGGGAATATATACCACGAGCCATTTAAAATGTGCTGGATCAACGTTGCTGAGCTTTCTAAGCAACTATTATACTTAAGTAAGAAAAGAATAAAAATTTAACTGAGGATATAAAAAAAAATATTTCCTAGAAGAAAAGTTAGTATTTCTTCAACTGAAATAGCTAAGGTAATCTTTGGCTCAGAATTCTTACCTTTGAGTATGCTATTTAAAAAACAAAATCTTTGTTGTTTCTCCTGATTTGGCATATTTGTCTCTGTGTCATCCGGAAATTTAGTCTCCTCTTGACCACAGGAAGCTATAATGTTTAGTAACTATACATGGAAATACACTCCTGATTTCATTTTACAGAAGGAGGGGGGGGGATCTCTCCCAATCTCCTTTGTGTGATAAAACAATGTGTACCAATCACAAACTGCCTAATTCATATTCCAAACCAGAGTAGACCCCAGGCAACACTGTGAAGTCAGCCAAATTCGTCCACTGTGTCCTCCCACCTCCCTTTTCAATGCCTTTTTTCCTCCTGGCGCCAAGTGCCCTCCTGCTCTGTCCAAGTGCTCCACAAAATTCAAAGCACTATTTAAAAAAAAATTTTTGGCCCTATCCAAAGGCACCCCTGAGGCCACCTCCGTGCCCAAGTGGGATGGGGCTCCATATGGACACAGACACAAAGAGAGTGTCTGAATTTTCATAACGAAATGCCACCTGCATCTCTGTTAACTAAAACACATGGATCTCATTTTCATCCATAATACAGGATATCAGGAATCAATTTGAAAATTCACCCTCTGACCAAGCCAAATGCTTGGTTGAACCATCTGATAACCTAAGAAAGCTTCTCAAGACTACGTTAATATTGTCAGCCTTCCTAAACTCTACCTCTGTATTGAAATAAACAAATTTAAAAGGCAAAATACTGTTTTAACCTACCTCCACATACAAATCAGGTAAATGTATTCTATTAAATTTTATTTTATAGAAGATGTAAAACAGGAAAATCAATTTAAAGTTTGTTTCTACATCATTTGAGGACATCAAGCCACTAAGAAAGTATCCTTAGTTTAAGTATCTACGCCATAAATCCCTCCCAGAATTTACTGCTAGTCTATTCATCTAGGTCACCCTCCTCTAACCACACAGGACTAGCTAATGATTATGTTTCCCTTTTTGCCTGGTATGCTATGGAACTCAGATTTAAATTTAAAATCTCCCATTATGATTTTGAGTTTGTCTATTTCTCCCTTAGTTCTTTCAGTTTTGCTTCATAAATTTTAAGATTCTATTAAAAGATACATATATAGTGTATGCATTTAAGATCATTAGATTTCTTACGAAATTGCACTTTTTATTCTCATTAAATGTTCCTCTTTATCATTTGCAATAATCTTTGTCTTGATACTTTGTCTCCTATTACTATAGCCACACCTGCTTCTTATATGTATTGCTTGCATGGCATATCTTTTTCTATCCTTTTACCTGCAATCTGTTTGTATTTTTCTGTTTAAACTGCATCTCTTGGGACAGAATACATGTAGATCTTGATTTTTATGTCCTGTCTGACAATCTGTGCCTTTTAATTGGAATGTTTATTCTACTTATATTTAATGTAATTATTTATATGGTTAGGTTTAAGTCTATCACTTTTTCATTTGTCCCTTCTGTGCCCAAAAAGTTCAGGGGCAAGTAATAACCTTACAAATTTTGCGAAGTGTGGAATATAAAGTTTAAAGGTGTGAAGAAGTTGGAAGTGTGGAGTGGTGCAATAAACAGGCATTTTTAAATCCTATATTTTAATATTATTTTTTTTTTCTTTTCTTTTAGGAAGTCACAAGGAGAAAAAAAAATCCACTATATTTTTTATGTTCAACCATTTTCATACCATTTCCAGTGCTCTTCTTTACACTTTATTTTATGTAGATCAAGGCTTCCACCTACTATTATTCCCCCTTCACTGGAAAAATGTCTTTCAGAATCTCCTGTAGTGCAGATCTGATGACAATGAATCATTTCAGTTGACATTTATGTAAAAATACCTTTTTAAATTTTATTCTGAGAATATCTATGCTGGATACAGAATTCTGGGCTGACAGTTTTACTTTTTTTTTTTTCTTTCCTCATCCTAATGATGGCATTCAAGCTTCCTAGCTTCCACTGTTTTTGACAAGAAGCAAACAGTCACTCTCACTTAAATTTAAGGTATCTTTTTGCACTGGCTGCTTTAAAGATTTGCTTTTTGTCTTTGGTTTGTAGGTGTTTGACCAGTGGCTTTAGGTATGAATTTCTTTTTATTTAACATTGCTTAGGATTTTGTGAGCATTTTAAATCTGTCAATCAACATTTTTCATTGAATTTGGAGAATTTTTGGCCATTATTTCTTCAAATATTTTTATGCTCAACTGTCACTCTCTTCTTCTGGAAATCTTATTAGTCATATTTTAGACATTGGCTCTCAGGTGCTTGAAGTTTTTCTTTAAAATTTGTCCTATTTGGACTGCAGATTGAACGCTTTCTATTAATTTGTCTTCAAGTTCACTGAATGGGAATGGGAAGTAAGACAAGATTAGAATTGAGAGGAGAAGGACAGAAGAGCAAAACAACGTTTTAGAAACCATTATGTCACTCTAATAATATCAGTTCATCTTTGGAAGGGTGAGCAATTCTGGTGCTATAGTCTGGCTTACCCATTTGCATATTTCAACATTTCTGTTCAGGGGCAATCTGTGTTGCAATCTAGGGGATTGATAAGAAGTTGTAAATACTAGAGTCTATATTAGAAATAATGCATCCATTTTTACTATTAGAAATGAAACCAATGACAATCCTAATTCAATCACTTATTATTTATATTCTAACAATATATGAATAATATATAAACATATCTTTGAATAGAAATTTCAAATGTCTTAGAAGGTCACATTTTGAGATACTATCTAAAGATTAAATACAGGTTGGTATTATAATTAATACAGCCTTAATGTGCTATTATTCCAAAAAATGTTAAATATTAATTACGATCTAAGAAAACTTAGGATGCCTTGTTAAAATTACCACGTGGATATAAACCTGTGACTTCTCAAATGACGAAAACAAAGGAAAATATACACCAGACTTGGGAATTTTTTCCAAGCATAGTCTGGAAATGTCAAAAGCTGCAACACTTAAAACTCAAAACCCTGACTCTCTCCTTCATAATTGATGAATGGAAATCATCTTGGGAGCTTCTAAATGAAATTTCCTTGGAGTAAGGTGACTCTGAAGAGATTCAAGAGACTTAGGGCATAATTCATATTTTAAGTACATGTGAGAGGCAACCCCCAAGAGTCAATGCAACATCACATAAAAGCCACTTTCTAGCAAGCGTTCTTGCAGAAGCATTCTAAAGACAACATAACTTCATGAATTCCCACAGTAACCAAGATGATTTGTTGTAGGATAGCTATTTGTTTGTTTGATTATGTACTCCTAAGGGACTATTGGTTCTAGTTTCTGTCTCTCACTTTCTTTAACAATTGGCCATTACTGATACTTTTTAAGAATTAACTTGTATAGAGAGACTGAAAGAAAGGCATTTCATTAGGGATTCAATTAAGATGAAATGTCAGAATATATCTTTTTTATCCCCCCAAATATATGTTTGCTTCATCCTTTGGATATATATATCTGTGGAAGGTTGAATGCAAGGGCAACCTCTCGAAAGATAAAGATGTGGAGCATCAACTTTCAGATTTACTATATTCTGAACACAAAGAATGTAAATGACTATTTTCCTTAATCATAGTTACCTCCTGCCCCTCCAAAAGTATTTATTCAATTATAAACTTTTATTCATGCTTA
This sequence comes from Procyon lotor, assembly GCA_028646535.1. Lineage (NCBI taxonomy): Eukaryota > Metazoa > Chordata > Mammalia > Carnivora > Procyonidae > Procyon > Procyon lotor. Next base: position 73,596,152 of record CM053614.1, read on the forward strand.
AGTAGATATTGAAGTACAAAATATTATCAAATATAAGTTATTACTACTACTAAGGTTTTATTGCTTTTGTACCTTCTATTGACACTAGTAATAATTTATATTATAATTACACTGCACATTAATAAGATAAAGCCTGATGCACGGTTGATTCTATTTTTATCACAGGAACTAACATCTATCTAGAAAGTTTAATAATCTGTACTGTTTGAAGAAATATACCATGTAATACTTACTGTTATCTGAAAAAAAATCTGATTCAAAATATAAAAAAATGATCAAATCACACTAAAGCTAAAAATTATCAGATCACACTAAAACTAAAATTTTATTTTTAATCTCCTCAGTTAAGAAACAATATTTCATAAGTCAGTCAGAGAAAGACAATTAGCATATGATCTCTCTGATATGAAGAATTTGAGAGGCAGGGCAGGGGTCATCGGGGGGTGGGGGAGGGAAATGAAACAAGCTGTGATCAGGAAGGAGACAAACCATAAGAGACTCCTAAACTCATGAAACAAACTGAGGGTGGCTGGGGGGTTGGGGGGGGCAGGGATCGGGTGGCTGGGTTATGGACATTGGGGAGGGTTTGTGCTATGGTAAGTGCTGTGAAATGTGTAAGCCTGATGACTCACAGACATGTACGCTGGGGCAAACAATATATTATATGTTAATAAAAAATTAAAATCAAATGCAAAGATAAAAAAAGAAACTATTTCAGACTTTAAAATAGAAATAAAAATTAGTTACTTTTACTTATTGTTTTGGTACTTGAAAAATTCCTAGACATAGAAAGTCTTACTCAAGGCAACTATACCTCTGTATTGCAATAACATACAGACACTCTTCAGGCTTTATTATATTTGACTCTACCCCTTTGACCTGCTGACTTCCTCACCCTTTCTGGAAATGCTCTCTTCTTTGGCCTCTGGGATACCCATCCACTTAACTTGTCTTTTCTCAGGCTCTTTTGCAAAGTCCTCTCTGCCCCTCCCATAAACATTGGTATACCTCAGAGCTTAATCCACTTCTCTTGTCTCTCTTTCCCCTCCTACAGTGATCTTATCCAATCTATCTATAGCTTCAATTGTCATCTGTGGAAAATAACTCATTCCCAATTTATATCTCAAACCAAAGACTTTCTCTGAGTTCCTTATTGTTGCATATTGGACAGTTCCATCTGAACATCTGGACATGTCTGATTCAAATCATCCCTGATGTGTTATCTGTCAGAATGAAGACTATCACCTTTTACTCAGGTCAGAAACCTGGCCCATCATGCTCCCCCAACTTCAACTTCCAAATCCATTGATTCTATTTTTCTGATATCTCTTAAATAAATGCACTTCTCTCCATGTCTTCCAACATCACATTTGCTTATGCCCATCACTTCTTCCCTGGATTTCTACCAAAAGTGTCCCACTTCCATTTCTGCCTTTAACTAACCAATTCTCCATATTCTGTGCCCAGTGATCTTTCTAGAATGTAAATTGGTCCTATGACTTCCCTGCTGAAGTACCCTTAAGTCTAGACTCCCTACTATGGCCCATAAGCTCTTTCGGGCTCCAGCATTCTTCTCGGGGTCCCATGTTCCATCTCCCCTCAAGCTATGCTAAATTTTTTCCAGTTCTTCAAAAATGCCATGTGCTCTCCTGCCTGACACATGCTGGTTCTGCTTTCTGGAATATCCTCCTTTCTGACTCTTCAATTTCACACACAGACACAATCAAGCATCTTCATGTTTTAGCTAAGAAACTCTGTCCCTCTTATGCTCCCTTAGCTTTTGTACTTACCCTGATCTTTACAACAATGGCACAGTCAGTTTGCCCTCAAACTAGAACTCTGATTTCTTCAGCATTGTATCTCTAATGTCTGCTTTGATAAATAGTTATCAAGTTATTGAATACTTATCAGTTGTAGGTGTCTGTCCTCTTCCTGTCCCAACTTTCAAGTACACACCTCTCAGAGCTCCTGAGAAACGACCCATCCAGTAATGTAACAGAGGAGTTTCTCCATCACTGAAAACAAGGGTAGGTGGAGATCCCTAGAAACCCCAACCAAGAGTCTGCTAGAGCCTACCTGGAGGTGGATGAATGGGGGTCCTTCAACAGCAAGGTCTGACACATTAATGGCAATGCATGATGAAATTTCCTACTTCAAAAAATTTTAACTCTAATATATGCATCTGAATTGCACAGTCATTGTGCCTGGGATTGGGAAGGACTATTATAACACTAGAATTCACTGAAGAAATAATACTGAATTTATTTTCCTATCCTCAGGTAAGGTAGATTCACAGAGCCCTTCTAAAAATATCCAAATGTTTGTCTCCAACAGAATATATGCTTCCAACTACAGATCAATACCAGGTTGATTTCTATTCTTAATTGTGTCCCTGCAGATGGGCAGGTGATCAGGGTTGGGCTCTACTCTTGCTCAATTTTCAAACACTAAACTTGGGGTCAAATCATAACTCTGGTTTTTATTGGAAAGTGAACCTCAGGCTGAGACCCTAATGCTCAGTAAGGCAAATGGTAATGGATATGTCTGAACTCTCTTAAATTTCAATCCATCTAGAAAATATTGTCAACCAAATGCTCTTCAGACATGAAAAGGAGTTAGACCCAGATTCTGTTCTCAGCTCATTCCCTATACAGCTTTGGGCAAGTTAGTCAAACTTTCCGAGCTTTGCTTTCCACACAGATGGTATCTTTTCCAAAGCATTTAAAATAGAGTAATTGAGCTCATACAGGCAAAAGACTTAACACACAGTGTCTGACACAAATAGGTATTAGCTACCTTTAATAATATCCCTACCATTCATTCCTTCCTCTTCTGCTTTACAAATCAGGCAGAGATCACTGCAGTCAGCAAGGAGCAGGGCGGGGAAGATATGTCTTGGTTGTTCATGTTCTGACGCTTATATTAAGTGCCACAGGATTGCCCGCTATAGTGAGGGACCCAAACCACACTTCCATATTCCATTAGAAGGATGATGTACCATATGGAAGACTCTAGAGCCAAAACATTTGTTTCATTTTTACTCAAAGGGCAGAGAATGACCTGCCAAAACACCAAATCAATGCTTCCTGCAACACGTGAATTTCTCTGGCAGGTGTCTGCAGTCCAAACACTGACCAGGCCGACAGTAGCTAGAACAGATGGCCCAGTTGGCAACATACGCGTTTTTATCATTTTGCAGTTTCTCACAGGTGCTAGGAGTAAGTGGGATAAGCCAGTGTTTTCTCATGTTTTGATAACCTTGACTGCTGTCTTTTCCATGGGCCAATTCTGTTTGGGACATATATCTAACTTTTAATATTTGACAAGGGAAGTCATCGGTAGGAGAAATAAAAATGCTTTTCTAAAAACTGATCTTCCACACATATAACCATACAGCTGGCTCCTTCCCAGACGTCAAAGTTTCCTTTCCCTTGAGCCATTTTTCCCACCTATGTATCACGGCAATGTGTATCAAAACATCACCAAAAAACTGCCTATAACCATTTTCCACAAGCTGGGGTTTGATACTATAGTGTATGTGTTTAAATAATACACTCATCCTTTTCTGAAATGAAAAACTACATTCTTTCCCAATAGTAGCCAAGACCAAGCCCACTTGTTCTTCATCTGTGTTACTTTTAGACTACAAGCAGATGGCTGATTTAAGAAGCAGGCAATTTTAACATCCACCATCGCAAGCAGAAAGGTGGCACAGCACATCTGAGTAGAAAAGCTTACACACCTTAGGTGTAATATTTATAAGTAATTTTTATTTAGAACCTGAAAAAATATTTAAAACACAGGTTAGAATTTTGTACATGCAAATACTTCACATCTTTTTAAAGCTCTTTTTAGCTATTCTTTTATTTTTAGCTCAGTGGTGATGTAGGTCATGAGTCATTATCATTATAAAGCTACTCTTTTAAGTGTAAGAAAATTAAGGCACCAATAATTATATGCTGCATATATACAATGTCCACTTCATTAGTCAAAGTTCAGTGGAAGAATCCCTCCCTTACCATCATCACCATTATCATCAACTTTGTTAGCAGCAGCAACATTGCATATAGTAGATATGAGCACAATGGTTAAGAGCACGAGCTCTGGAAAATGAAATCTAGGTTCAAATCCTTACTCCTTCTTTTAGCTGTATGACTAGAACAGGTGGCTTAATTTCTCTGAACTTCCATGTCTTCATCCAGGGACTTACTAAACACTCAATAAATGTATTTTGCTTCTTATTTACCAGTTCATTTTCACAGCATGCCAAGGCCTCTCCCATCTTAAAAAAATGAACCAATTCTCTCCATCCCCATCTCCCTCTGGCTACTGTTCTTGTCCCCCCTTTCATTTCCTTACTTCCGGCTAAGTGACCAATCCATTCTGTTCCTACTAAAGCTGGTTTTAGTAAGGCCACCAAGCAGCATTTCTCATTGTTAAGTCTAACCAATACTTCTCCTTCCTCATCTTCCTTGACTTCTCCAGAGCATGTGATCCTATTGATCATGTTGTCCCTAACACCCTCTCCTCCTTCGATTTCGATGATAACCCTCTTAGCTTTGTTTCCTACTTCCACCTGTAAACTCCTTCTCCTCCTCAACAAAGCCTTAACTGTTGCCATGGTCAACAGTCCCCGCTTTAGACTTTTTCTGGCTCAAGAAACATGACCTTTGTGATCCATCCCTGCTTAATTCTGTAGCTTTAGTTCCTATAATTATCCACATACCCCTTTTTCTGCCTCCTTTCTCTGGACCCTTCACACACTGACCTACCTGAAGTTCCCTAAATACATGATATTGTTTATTGTTTCTCAGTCTTGCATATATCATTTCTTGTTTTTCTTTCATTTCTTCTTATGTTTACTTTTCCTTCTCCTTCCCTTTGTTCTTCATTTTTGTCCTTCAAAACTCAGCTTAAGCGTGACCTCACTCTCCGGCCATCTTAGCTAAGGCACCATATTTCTGAGTGAAAAATTCATCTTTGATATTCCATCCACAGGAGATACTTCATGGAATAGAGACAAATTTCCCCCATGAAGCCCTACCCAAATGGCAGAATCATGAATGAATAAATGATTGTTATTGTTTAAAGCAACTAAGGTTTGTTAGAGAGCAATAGATATACGAAACACCCCAACCCACTAGATTATAACCTTCTCAGAGGCAAAATCATGTTCAATATTGTATTCAAACCAAAGCTCCCATGAATGAATGAATGAATCAGTCAATCAATAAACTAACCAACCAACCAATCAGCAATCCCTGGTTCATGAAGCTCCCATGAAAGAATGAATAAAACGATCAACCAATTAATCAATCAACACCCAACCAGCTAACCAATCAGCCTCAGCCAATCAATTAATTCCCTAACTTTAGTAGTTTCCCCTTGTTTTAATTAAATGTTTCTTTGAACCAAAGAACAAGGCAGGCAACAAACTGAGGGAAAGGGAGAGATAAATGAAGAAACTAATGCTACTTAAATTCATGTCCATGGAGGGACCTTCCAGTGCAAAGCTCCAGCTCCCATCTGCTTCTTTGGCCACTATCTCACTTCCTCTAGTTCTCACTACATGTTTTCACTCAGGTGTGTCCACTTCTGTTACCTCAAACTGAACTTTTACAAATCCTGCAAACCAGGGCCCTATTTGATCATTCTAGTTATCTTACAACCACGGTTCATTCTCTAAATCCCAATTTTTACCTTCAACTCCCCCTTCATCTCATCGCCAATATATCTAGTCTTTAGTTCCTACCAATTTACTTTGGCTACCTTTTTTTTTTTTTTTTTAATTCATCATTTCCTCTAAAATCCTTCCATCTCCAGCTTAGTTCAGATTCTCACCATCCCACTCCTGGATTACCACGATAGATTCCTAAATATCCTATCATTTTAAAATATCCTACCAATAAATGCATTGGGAGCCTTACAGTTGCATTTCAAGTCACAGGTGTGTCCAACCTGAAGCTCTTTTACAAATTTAACATTGAATGTCCAGGTAAGGGCGCCTGGGTGGCTCAGCAGTTAAGTGCCTGCCTTTGGCTCAGGTCATGATCCCAGGATTCTGGGATCAAATAAGATCTTTAAAAAAAGAAAAAAAAAGAATGTCCAGGCAATTAGGTTACTGTTTTTAAAAAAATGGTGATTATTTTAATAGCTTTTATGCTCTTCCAAAAAGAAGTTATATTTGTAAGGGTGAAAGTAAATAGATCTTAAAAATAATTTCTGTGAAGTGATACATATTAGAGTCCACTATTTAATGAGTTTTTGCCATCAGATGTGCCATAAGAATAGGTGATAGATGATGTCTGCAGTGAGGAAGTGATTAAACTTGTTTTTATTAGTCTTAAAACCAAAATGAAATAAATAGGCAAAAGGAAAGGGAAAAAAAAAAAAAACCAAGTTGGAATGCCATCTCTTTGGTATTCATGAGTCCAACCTCTGTTAATAGGATAGGGAATTCATTATCCATATCAAGAGGAAATGGACAAACATTTTAGGCCTGATAAGATTTTTTTCTTTATGCATCAAAGTCTTTAAAAGATATCCAACTGAAAGATATTTTTCATCATGGGAAGTTTGGAGAAGGGATTTATCCATATGCTAAAAACTACCAAAGCTATTTCCTGAGTCTGTACTAACAGAAGCTAACCCCAATTAGCCTTTTTCAATCAAGGGATTATCTTTCATGTACAAAGCAATGCACATCTTGATTTTAAGCTATGGTATATTATTTGCTTTGTGGGAACATAAAAGTCATTTTGATATTCACAACAGAAAACTAATTCTAATTAAGTAAATCCTATAATGTTATAATCTTATCTAGGAACCAGCTATGAGATAAGGATAGCTGTTTATGAATTAACAACTGTGATAACAATTAAGGTCACTTAAACATCACTCCCTAACGCAATGTCATTATTTTTACGTCATTGTAAGGACATATCTCATCACCAATGATAATTCTATACCCACAATGTATCTATCTTCATAATAGATGTTACAGAGTTTATACTATCAGCTGCCACCTTGAACTCATTTGCTAGCAATCTAGTGGAGATACAAAGTGGACAAGGAGAAATTCAGAACAGGAAGAAATAAATATATGTAGCAAGATAATACAAATAAAGACAAGACAATGAAAAGACAATATGAAGACCAGTACAAGATGATTTGTCTGCTTCATGCGAGTGTTATTTCTATCCAGATTACTATCAAGGGTCTTTGTTAATCAACAGAATGGTTACTCCCAAACCTCTGCTTGTTCCCATCTCCGGGTCCTGGCGAATGATTTAATTGCCAAAGACAAAGCACGTCAGTCAGGATATGAGGTAGCTGTTAAAGAGCTGAAACAGAGGTTGATGGAATTAAGAATTCATTTCCAACTACACCGGAGTTGGGACTTCAATATTCGACCCCCCAGACAACCTCACCATATTGGTACTGGATGATTAAGGGTCACACAGAAGTAAGGGTTAGCTGAATACCCTATGACGGGTGGATGCGAGTGAAGAAAGCTGCCTCACCACTGGCAGAATGGAAGAGTCTGTTCCTGCTACAGTTACAAGAAAAAACCAAAGGTAAGTTGCAGGAGAGAAGGACACTGGCATTCACAGGAGGACACTAACTCAAATACTGGCAACTTAAAGGGAAATTATATAGAGGAGAACCAAAGTGCTAACCGACTATGGCATTTGGGATGGGAGGGAGGGAAGTGGAAGTAAGAGTTGGATACTGCATGAGTAAGAGGCTTCTGTGGTCAGACATGAGATCAACATAGTCTAGACAAGAAGGACATTCACAGAATATCATATAGAGAAGAGGTACTCTGGTCTTTGCTCTAATTGAAGTGTTTTGGTGTGGACATGGGAATCTCTGGTGGAAAAAGAGATGGATGGTTGGATTTAATCAAACAGCACCAGGACTGGGAAAGATCTTCTGTTTCCTTACCTTTGCCTTTGACAGTCTCAGAAGAATTTTAGGAAGAATACGTTCATCTCTCATTTTACACGGAGACAGAAAATGGCAAAATAACTAGGGTTGAACTAGCCCAGACGGTTCTGAAGAAAACTCTCAGTAGCATGGATTAACTTGGCATCTTTTGCTCCAGAAGCTAGGGGGAGAACATTAACTAGCCTGGACCTCCAGTGTTTTCATTGCTTTATCCTGTCCTATAAAGGTTCTCCGCAGCTTCTGATATTTAACCATAACGAGAGTTCCAAGTTCACCTTCTGGTCTGTCCCAAAATCTCATACAAATCTTCCTTCCCCTAAATAAAATCCCCAGGTCTCCCAAACTGACATATGGATCTGAGCTCTCCTGTACCAGCTCATCTAAGAAAAACATATAACGTGGGAACCTGGGAACCTGGAATCAAATGCGTTTATGGAGTGAAGGTACAGTGATACCTGGGGAAGAGTCACAAGGAACTGCTGTTGCTCTCCTCACCTCACCTGGGATTTTCGGTGTCTCCTCCCCCAGATGCAGCTTGGGCCAGGGCCTCTGAGATGGGCTGCTGAAAGCCACAGAGGATCCCAAAAGCTGAAGCAGAAACTGCTCCCTGTTTACATTTCCTTGATATCAGTACATTGGTAATATTTAGTAGTGCCTAATCCCAACTAAATTTAACAACTTTTCTAACAACCAATTATTTAACACCATGTCAAAGAGGTGGCCTCTAAATCTGTTCATCCACCGATGGAAACTTAGGTTGTTTCTGTAACTCTGCTATTGTGAATAATGCTACAATGAATATGGGCAGGCAGATATCCCCTTGAAACTTGAATTTCAATTCCTCTGGATATCTACCCAGAAATGGGATTGCTGGCTAAAACAGTAACTTTATTTTTAATTTTTTGAAGGACTTCCATACTGTTTTCCATGGTGGCCATTCCAGTTTACCCTCCCACCAACAGTACATGACTCCACATCCTCACCAACACTTGGTGTCCTTTATTTTATCTTTTTCACAATAGCCACCCTAACAGGTGGGAAGTGATATCTCATCATGGTTCTGATTTGTGTTTCTCTGATGATGTGTAACGATGAGCAATTTTTCACACCATTAATATCATTCGCTCTTAAAAAAGGAAAATCCTGGGACGCCTGGGTGGCTCAGTTGGTTAAGCAGCTGCCTTCAGCTCTGGTCATGATCCCAGGGTCCTGGGATCGAGTCCCACATCGGGCTCCTTGCTCAGCAGGGAGCCTGCTTCACCCTCTGCCTCTGCCTGCCTCTCTGCCTGCTTGTGCTCTCTCTCTCTCTCTGTCAAATAAATAAATAAAATATAAAAAAAAAAAAAAAAAAAAGGAAAATCCTGTCATTTGTGAGAACATAGGATGGCCTGGGAGAGCAATGCATGAAGTGAAATAAGCCAGACACCGAAAGACAAAGACTGCATGACCTCACCTACCCGTGGATTCTAAAACAGTCCAACACATTAGCAGCAGAGAGTAGAACGGTGGTTGCCATCGTGAGGTGTTGGTCAAAGGCCACAAAGTTTAAGTTACGCAAAATAAGTAAGTCCTAGAGATCTAATGTAATAAGAAGATACTGTGATTCATCAGAGCCACCGCTAGCCTATTTTTGGCCTCCGTGGAAAGAGGAAAGACATTCCCTCTGGGTAGATGAAGCCCTATGGTCCCACAGCTTAGTAATCCATGGGTGTTTTCTCTTGGAAGACAGAGTTTGGCACCAAAACACAAGACCTGGCAACACATCTGATTCCAGCCTCACATGCCAGGAGGCTTTTCGTAGAGCTCAAATGCACAGTCATTCACAACAGCTCTGTTCCCCAGTTTCCAGCCACTTGTCCTATGTCTTTGGATGACTGTTACTGACCCCCCTTATCGCTCTGGTTTTCTGGTTCCCGGATCCCGGAGTGCCTTGACATTCTCACTTGGCCTGCCAGCCACTGACCCGCAAGCCACGACCTCAACATACCAACAACTCACGCGTTGCAGCTCCTTGTTCTGACCCCCGGTCACCCAGCCCTGATTTATGACAAGAGAAAAAATGCAGACGCCAAAACAGCCAATTATACAGGCTTATATTTATCCAAGGGAATGATGTCAGGAGTGAAAAGGCAGTTTATAGCATCTTCTAACCAATCTAAGTACTGAGATCCCAGACTTCTCTCAAAGGTGAAAAGTCTATACTTCACGTCATGTAAGTAAAGCACTCTTGCTTTTCTGAGGATCACACCTTCAGGAGGCCCTTAGCTCTGCGGGCAGCTCTGAAGTGACGCGGAAACGTTGGTAGCAGGAAGGCAGCTGT
>CM053614.1:73606521-73632900 GCA_028646535.1 Procyon lotor
CCACATGACAGAGACAGACTAAGAGAGAAAGAAGGAGAGAGGCAGACAGAGGGAGCAGGTAGGCAGAGACACTAAAACTACTAATGGGAATGACACTGTAGAGCCTGGTAAAGACTCAATCAAATGGTAAGGTTTCTGAGGTTATCTTCAAAGACTCCCTGTTAGAGAGGACTAAGACACTACTAAGACACACGATCTAAAATCCTTGTCTAGGGGCACCTGGGTGGCTCAGTAGGTTAAAGCCTCTGCCTGGGGCTCGGGTCATGATTTCAGGGTCCTGGGATCGAGCCCCGCATCGGGCTCTCTGCTCAGCAGGGAGCCTGCTTCCTCCTCTCTCTGCCAGCCTCTCTGCTTACTTATGATCTCTCTCCTCTCTGTCAAATAAATAAATAAATAAATAAATAAATAAATAAATAAATAAAATCCTTATCTAATGGCCTGAAACAAGAAACATTTTCCCAGCCTCCTCCGAGTAGGTAGCACAAGGCAAGAGGCTGTGCCAGCTAAAAATGTGACCTTTCCAACACTGATTTAGCTGGCACGCTTAGCAGGAATTTCTCCAAGATCAGACCAACTAGTTACCCACAATTCTATTCCTCTTGCCACTCCATGACTTTTTCGTTAGCATAATCATGGAGAGTGTGGCCCATGACTATTTCGTTAGCACACTCTTCAGGAGTTCTCTTATGTTCTCTCGACTTCACTCCTCTCCTTCCCGCGGCGAATTTGGCAACAGTTTTCCCACGCTCCTGGTCACTCCTCCGTGTCTTTTATGTACTGCAGCTGTACCTCTGTCTTGGGTCTTCCTAGGCACACAGTAGGCAGCATGTGGACATTCTTTAAAAGGTTTTTCTTACTGATTAAGCAAGACTCTCATTTCACCTCATTGCAGTTCTAGGGTAATATGTCTACCAGACTGTAGAAGACCGTCTTTGAGTCACACTGGGAGACACTACGACAAGGAGGACCAAAGCCCTTTTGATATATGAGCCATCAAGCATCCTGGATATGTAAGCCTTACAGAAAATGGTATGACCTTTGAGTTCCCTTTTCTCTCTGAATCAAAAGATAAGGTGGTAGCAATTGAAAGTAGAATCCCATCAAAGTTTTTATTTGTCTGAGGAGAAATTTTATTTAAAGATTTTATTTATTTATTTGACAGAGAGAGATCACAAGTAGGCAGAGAGGCAGGCAGAGAGAAGAGGGAGAAGCAGGCTCCCCGCTGAGCAGAGGGCCTGATGTGGGGCTCCATCCCAGGACCCTGAGATCATGACCTGAGCTAAAGGCAGAGGCTTAACCCACTGAGCCACCCAGGGACCTCACTGTCTGAGGAGAAATTAACGACTGATGTAATTGGGACAACCTTCATTAGCAAAGTCTGAAAAGTCTTCATTGAAAAGTCCTTCTTGGCCACTCTGCCTAAGCTAGAATAAAAAAATGTTCTTACCTCTTAAAAAACAACAGTGTTCGGTTTAGACACTTTAAGGCTTATATGAGTGGGATTACATGCATGACATTGGTTTATAAATTGCAGCACATCACACAAAGTGTGTGTGTAAATGTCACACAAATGATGAGTCTCATCTCGTTGGGCTACAGGTTGGTAATTAACATTACCATGAGGCAGGCGGTTTATCTCAATGGCCAATGACTTTCCATCAGGTTGGTGGTCTTCTCTTCAGTACAACCCCTGCCATAACTGTGAGTATGCTTCATGCCTACATGGATGGCTGCTCTTAGAGCCTTTCTGCCCAGCTCTATGAGAAACTCAACACCAATTACCTTCTTCTCCACTCCACTTTAGCAGTGCTTCCAATGACACACTGGACCTTTTCCTGGAATTGTTGCACTTGTAAAGTATGCTGTAAACATGGGCCACACTCTCCATGATTTCTTTGCCCTACATATAAATTAGTATCTCATTTAATAGTAAAATCACTAGGTCTTGCCGGCATAATAGTGCCTTTCCTAGTACAGACGCGTACTATCATGCTGAAACTAGGATTGCTTTATGAAATTCCTATGATGTCCCTAGGAAATGACATAGTTCAGAATATACCTGTGATCGATCATTAATCTGTATGTTAGTGATAAAACAGAAAAGCTGATGGCCTACCCAAAGGGGTCTTTAGTTCAGCCCCAAATAGGAGCATCCAGAGACAAGAGAGTGTCTCTGGCATAGGCTTCTGTGACTGCTATGTAAAATGAGCTTTGAGGGGAGGCCAGAAGGATCCCTCTCTATCCTTCCAAAGGGCGTCCTCTCCAAGCGTATGGGCAGAGGACAGAAAAATGCTGCACAGGGAGAAAAGAAAGAAATTAAGGTTTCCTCTTTCTGTTCCCAAAAAGCTGTGTTCACAGTTGACTCCAGGCGAGGATGGAATATAACAAGGGCAGTTCTCAGCTAGGGATGAGTCAGGCCCCCAGACACTCTCACAGGATGCAGAGACCTCATGTGGGGCCCCTAAAGGTGGAACCCTTTGAGAGGCAAGGCGGGAGTTTGGGGGGGTGGGGGAGAGAAATGAAACAGGAAGGGATGGGGAGGGAGACAAACCGTAAGAGACTCCTAGACTCAAGAAACGAACTAAGGGTGGCCGGGGTGGGGGGAAGTGTGGGTGGGTAGGGATAGGGGGGCTGGGTTGTGGACATTGGGGAGGGTATGTGCTGTTAAGTGCTGTGAAATGTGTAAGCCCGACGATTCACAGACATGTATCCTGGCGCAAATAATACATTATATGTTAATAAAAATTAAAAAAAAAAAAAACAGACACAACACAACAACAAAAAAAAACACAAAAAAGACTTTCCACTTTCTCTCATGTTCATCTGGAGTTCTTGGGGAAAACCTCTTTGAGGGCTATTGTCACAAAGAAATCAAAGTTCTTATCCCTTTCACACTGCATTAGAACAATTAGAGAAAAACAAAATGCACTAAACTATGGGCAGTGAGTGGTTACTCACCAAGTCTTGAAATGTCTCCTATTCAAAATCTGTGCTCTAGCTGAATAACAAGTTATTCCATGGTCTCGCTCTCTAAGGAGGCTTACTGGTCACTGACACTACAAATAGTTGAATCTCATGTGCCAATGATCTAATGAGTGTTAAGTATTTGCACAAATGTGCACACACAGCTAAGCAACCACAGTGTTGGGGGGACATCCTCTAAAGTCTTTAAACTTCTGTAGTATCACAACCTAGCAGAGAATATACTTTTTACTGCGCCACCAAGAACGCACAGAAATACACTGAACCAAAACAAAAATCATGAAATGATATGTATCTGTGTCACAAAGTGTTGAATACTGTGTATCCCAAGGCTGAAGGTCATTAAGATTAGAAATGTGTACAACTGATAAGTAAATTGGTTAAGTGACTCCTCGTCACCAAACTAATTAGCAGATTAGTAAAATAGAGTAAAACAATTGACACAATATTGACTCTCCTTCTTTCACTCTTTGAAGAGAGTCTTTGAAGACGAAGGGTACAGCTGAGGTCTGAATATGAGCAAATAAATGATAAAACTAAAATTTCTATTACAATAACCACTTCCAGAACTCTCAATGTATTAAGTGTTAAGTGTGTGTACGAGGATTAAAATGTTCCTGCTACAAAGCTTTCTTTACTCTTTCATGTATTTCAAAAGAAATTAGCAAACATACTCTTCATTTCCTCTACAATCTACGAGACCAGTTTCACCAACTGTTCTCTCATCTTCCTATCTTTTGAACAATTCAACATTTACTATTCACAGAACTTCTAAATTCTGCAAGATTTTTTTTTTACCTGGAGGAGACTCTTCACTGCAGTGAAGCTCTTAAAAAAAAAAAGTTTAAAAAAAAGTATGCATTCACAAATAATTGAATTTTTAGTTTTTGCCCAGTGATTAAAAGACTCCCCCAACAAATGGAATTTTAAAACATTTAAATGATCAGGCAGTGTGTTTTAAATTCTTAGCACTACCCACTCACTCGTTAGTCTAAATGAAAAAATCAAAAATAGGTTTAAAAGCATGCTATTCTTTAACATAAATGTTAACTTGTAAAAAATGGTTTAATGGATGTGTTTTCCAATACTTGTGAAGAAGAGCATAATGGTAACTCCCGCAGTAACAAAAAACAAAGAAAACTGGCAGTCCAGCTTTTAGTTTCTTCTTTGTGAATCTCCAGCTACCCATTTCCCACACTCAAGTCGTAACTCTCGTAAGCGGAAAAACACAGAAGAGGCTGTGGTCCAATTTCATGAGGACATTTTAAGGTTGAGAAAGCCCATGCAATTATTAGGATCAAGAGAAAAGCAAATTAATGAAGCCTCAAATCTTATGTGTTAACAGCAGAGTTGAAACCAGCAGTCGGGTGTTTTTAATATTTAGCACCAAAGAGACACTAATTCTTTAATGTAATGACTGCCTACCTTAAGCACCATAATGCTAGGTCATGGTCACAGTCTTTCCTCCACCCATGCTCTGTTCGGGCTCAGGGATGCGATCTTTACATGATGTGCGTATTTATTTATTTATTTCTCAAGAACTTCATCTGTAAACTTTCTTGACCAACACTGACTTGGCATCAACTCATCAGTTAATTAACTGTTAACAGATTCTTCCAGACATGACTGCTACACAGATATTTTATCTTCCTGTTAATTAGTAATTATGCACTGGCAAGAAAAACAGTGTTTCTTTCCAATTAGCCCAGAACTCAGTGATTATTTAAACTTGGCTAATTAGCATTAGAGGGCTGTACATCTTCTGGGCAAATTGTGTTTGATAATCCCTATTAAAATATACATGGTGGTTGTTGACTTGTAACAAGAAAAAAAAAAGTGGCAGTTCAAAGGGTATTAGATACAGTACGAGGCAAACGGGGGCCCATTAAAATTTCCCCAACTGCTCTAATGAGAATGCCGAGGGTCATTTCTGCCTAGTTTACCATCTGCTTGGTTTCTGGCATGTGTCTCTGGTGTGAAGGGAGTGTCCTAAAGCCCATTTGGCTTATCACAGCGTAATCCAGGAGTCTGAAGCAATTTTGGTCACTTATAAAGTGGCGCATTAACATCAGAAGATTACACATGTGGGGTGAAAAACTTTTAAGGGTAAAAATGATGCCACATTAATGAAAAGTGTCCTAACTTTTTAAAACAAGCAGGCAATGTTTAATGAGAAACTTAGAAATACTGTATATGAACTCTAATATCTGCTCTATACTTACCCAAAGATGATGAAGATTGAAAATAGCTACTTAAAAAAAAAAATCAAGAAAAATAGCTACTCTAATTTTAGGCTCCATCATCTGATACACATTAAAAAATCAGATTTGCATTAGGACAGCCAATGGCTTTCTTAGCCAGGACACAGAAAGCAATAACTATAAAAGAAAAAAATGATGATTTAGGGTTCATCAAAATTAAAACTTACACATCATGAGATACCATTAAGGAAAAGAGCAGATAAGTCATATGTGGGACAATATATTCATAAAACATACATCTAATAACAGACTAGTACCCAGTATATATTAAAACTCCTATAACTTGGGCACCTGGGTGGCTCAGTGGGTTAAAGCCTCTGCCTTCAGCTCAGGTCATGGTCTCAGGGTCCTGGGATCCAGCCCCTCATCGGGCTCTCTGCTCAGCGGGGAGCCTGCTTCCACTCTTTCTCTGCCTGCCTCTCTGCCTACTTGTGACCTCTCTTTGTGTCAAATAAATAAATAAAATCTTTAAAAAAAAATAAAAAATAAAAAAATAAAACTCCTGTAACTCAATAATAAGAAGACAATTCAACTTTTTAAAGTGGGTATAAGATTTGAACAGATACTTGACAAAAGTGGCCAACAGGCAAATGAAAAAGTGCTCAACAGGAGGTGGCTCAGTCAGTTGATCATCAGGCTCCTGGTTTTGGCTCAGGTAATGATCTCATGGGTCGAGGGATCAAGCCTTGCTTTGGACTCTGCGCTCATCGGGGAGTCTGCTAGAAGATTCTCTCCCTCTGCCCTTCCCCCAACTTGTTCCCTCTCTCTCTCTCTCTCTCTCTCTCTCTCTCTCTTTCAAATAATTACATAAATAAATAAATCTTTTCTAAAAAATGCTCAACATCATTAGTCAGCTGGGGAATGCAAATTAAAACCACAGTGAGATACTACCATATCCCCACCAAAATGGCTAAAATTAAAGACATTGACAACAACAAGTGTAGATGAAGATGTAGAACAACTACAAGTCTTTTTATAATCTTATAATGTCCTCCAATTTTTAAAGTCAGAGTATAAAAGTACAACCATTTTGGGACAACATCTGGCAGCTTCTTAGAAAACCAGACCCAGCAATTTCACTGCGAAGTATTTACCCAATAAAAATGAAAACAGGAGCACCTGGGGGGCTCAGTCAGTTAAGCGTCCAACTTTTGATTTCAGCTCAGGTCTTGATCTGAGGGTTGGGAGTTCAAGCCCCGCAAAACAAACAAAACAAAACAAAAACATATATTCCCAAAGAAACTTAGATGACCAGGTGCATAGAGCAGGTATACGCATAATAACCAAAACCAAGAAACAACCCAGGTGTCCAAGGGAATACTACCCAGCAATAAAAAGGAACAAAGCACAACATGGAAAAATCTGAAAAATATGATGCTGAGTGAAAGAAACTTATACAAGAGGGTACATATTCTATGACTGCATTTATACAAAGTTCCAGATCAGGCAAAACTAGTCTATGGTGGAATAAAATCAACATTGGTTGCTTTTGAGAGCTGATGGAGGAGAGGCACGAGGGAACTTTCTGGGGTGAAGGTCATGTTCTACATCTTCATAAGGGTTTGAGTTACACAGGTTTACATATTTATCAAATCTAACCCTATATATCCCGAAGAATCGTGCATTTCATTGCCCACGAACTTGACCTAGCAAGTGGTTGCTCACTGTAAAATTCTTTCGACTTTGATGTATGCTTAAAATTCTTCATAATATAATGTTAAAAAAAAATAGATTGAGATCCTTCCGTCAAATCCCTATTACATCACATTTAAAAATAACATCAGTTCATTAGATGAGTACCTACACCTAATATAAAATCACGTAAATATAACTAGGACAATATTTCTTTGGTCAACTCATTTGGTCCCATCAGCCTTGCACGTGGGTGTTTATTGGGGAAGCAAAGTAAATCTCCAAACTACATGTGAGTGTATGTGAGTATGTGTCTGTGTATATACATAGTTATTTGTATTAGGTATTATCAACTCTACTCTCGATGCTCTGTCTTTTATCCCTGTGAATTACTCACTCCCTAAATGGAAGCCTGTATCTCCCACTTGCCTTCGCCCATTTTGCCCATCCCTCCAAGACCCTTCCTTCTGGCAAGTTTGGTCTCTATACTTACAGGTCTGATTCTGCTTTTTGTTTAATCATCTTTTTTGGTTTTTAGATTCCACATGTGAGTGAAAACAGACGGTATCTGTCTTTATCAGTCTGACTTATTACACTTAGTTTAACACCCTCTAGGTCCAACCAAGTTGTCACAGATGGCAAAATCGAATCTTTTCTTCTGGCTGCCTAATAGTCGTCGTGTGTGTGTGTGTGTGTGTGTGTGTGTGTGTGTGTGTGGTATGTCTTTATTCATCTTTTCATGGATACTTGCATTGCTTCTATATCCTGACTATTGCAAATAATGCAATGTCAGCATATTACTATTTTTTGTTTTGTTTTTTTAAAGACTTTATTTATTTATTTGAGAATGAGAGTGAGAGAGAGCATGAGAGGGGAGAAGGTCAGAGGGAGAAGCAAACTCCCTGTGGAGCTGGGAGCCTGATGCAGGGACTCGAGGATGATGATCTGAGCCAAAGGCAGTCGCTTGACTAACTGAGCCACCCAGGCGCCCAGCATATTATTATTTCTTATTAATACTCTAGCTTATTTCATTATTACCTTTCATTGACATTTAGATTATGTTCAAGTTTTTCCGAACATAAATAGTCCCCTGGTAAACAGTCACATGCATCAACTTTTGTCTGGCATTTCTGGGTTTGTTTAGATGTCTAACAGGTTCCCAAAAGTAGGGGCACCTGGGTGGCTCAGTGGGTTAAAGCCTCTGCCTTCAGCTCAGGTCATGATCTCAGGGTCCTGGGATCGAGTCCCACATCAGGCTCCCTGCTCAGTGGGGAGTCTGTTTCTCCCTCTGCCTGCTACTCCCCCTGCTTATGCTCTCTCTCTCTTTCTCTCTCTGTGTCAAATAAATAAACTCTTAAAAATTTATATAAAATGTCCAGAATAGGTAAATACAGAGAGACAGAAAGTAGATTAGTGGTTGCCAGAGGCTGGAAGAAGAGGGATGTAGGACTGACCACACTTAATAGGTACAGGGTTCTTTCTTGGGGGGGTGGAAATGTTTTCAGATTGGTTCGTAGTGATGGCTGCAGAACATTAAGCATTCTAAGAATCACCGGGCTGTCCACTTCAAAATGCTAAGTTTTATATTACGTGAACTAGATCTCAAAAGAAAAGTATATTAAAGATTCTCAGAAGTACTCTTTAATCTTGTTTAACCGGCATACTCCAAGCTTTCTATATTGCAATACATTTCTGCCATGGATTTTGCTATTAACTCAACAGAAGACACTAATGACTGCAAGAGGCAGTGTGGGGGAAGGTGCTATTACCGCAATATTTTAAAATCCATTCTAAGATGGGTCTGATATCATCTCTTTGTTAAAAGGGGGACAGGACAAGAAGGAAGAAAGAGAGAAAAGGGCGGGGAACGGCTAGGGGCTTGAAAGATAAACTTGGTCAACCTCATAATGATTCCAAGCAGCTCATTTGTCCCATTCTCTAGAAACACAAAGCGAAACCCCAACGGAGTTCTCGCTTTATTAGCAACAGATTTCTCTCCATTTTCGTTATTAGCATTAAAAACGGTGTAGGATGGGGCGCCTGGGTGGCTCAGTCGTTAAGCGTCTGCCTTCAGCCCAGGTCAGATCCCAGGGTCCTGGGATCGAGCCCCGCATCGGGCTCCCTGCTCCGCGGGAAGCCTGCTTCTCCCGCTACCATTCCCTCTGCTTGTGTTCCCTCTCTCGCTGTGTTTCTCGCTGTCAAATAAATAAAATCTTTAAAAAAAAAAAACGGTGTGGGATCACGCAGACTAAAAGTTTGGTTGCAAAAGAATCTTCTCATAACGCAAATAACTAATTATTTCAAAAAAGAAAACCATGAAGAATAAACAAAACGTCTTCCCAGAGCGTGACCTCTGATAGCTCCATTTACTTCACTTTTAACTTGCTGTCTACTAGGGTTCGTCTGGAGAGGCTCCGTTCTGAAGAAGAACCAGAAATAACATAATTAACTAGATAATAGCAACAACATGGTTCCGATGTCTGAAAACATGTGGAAGGAAAAGCAGGAGGGAAGCTCAGTCTGAACTTCTACCAAAATACTCACAATTTTGCTATTCTGTTTTCCAAAATGGCAACTCCCACTCGACCAAGTATCTTTCCATTCAGACATTTCACAGTCCCCAAAACAGTAATTTAGTTGTGTGCTTGCCTCAGAGAGCAGCCCACACATCTATTAGGCGACATGCAAAGCTCAGCATCGGAGGGCTGGATGCAAACTACACGGACGGAAGACAAGAGGAACCAGGGTTTGGTGAAAGGCCTTTGTTGGACGCCTACGGCTGTTTTCAAATTCACATGCTGCATCCAGAATTATCTTCCAGGTGATGCCAAGGATTTCCTTTCACTACTTTTTTTTTTTTACATTTATTTGAGACAGAGAGAGAGCATGAGAGGGGAGAGGTCAGAGGGAGAAGCAGGCTCCCCATGGAGCAGGGAGCCCGATGTGGGACTCGATCCTGGGACTCCAGGATCACAACCTGAGCCGAAAGCAGTTGCTTAACCAACTGAGCCACCCAGGCGCCCTCCTTTCACTACTTTTTATAAAAAAAAAATACTTCAGCGATTATTATCAGAATTATTTCTAGGAAGTCATAACATGATACAATTATTTTAAGTTGTTCTTAGATTTAACTGCCAAGAAGGCAGCAGCCAATTTTAACCAAGAGTATTTATGAATCAATTACTGTGAACATGGAACATAAACTCATTTATCATTATCTAGATACCCCAAAGAAGGACTGGAAAACGTCAAGAGTAAGCCTCATTACAAACAAAATGACTGCCAGATCAGAGTCAGAATTCAAAGTTTACTCCCTGAAACATATACTTTGATCTTTTCGCCGTTAAAATGGACAGTCTGGCATTCTATGAGAAACGTCGCTCTTCTAGAAAAGAGTATCTCTTATCAGCAAAGAGCCACGAGTCCTAAGTGGTTTTTAAAAGTATTATTTAAGAAAGAGAGTAAAATATTCCTGACTCTGTCTTTATCCAGGAAGGGATAAGACCTCCTTTACAGAAACCTATTTTCCAGAATTACTTTTAAAAACTTTGACAGGAGAAAGTACCCCCACATAAAAACCTATTGCTCTGTCCTTGTTTGGTCAGTGCTGTTTGGGGGGCAGATACCTTCTTTAATTAAGGTTACATTTGCCAAACAGAAGAGTCTCTGTTCACACTGACAGACAAAAGTGTAACAAAAAAATCTCAAAAAAATCATAACTTACACAGCATAGTGGCAACTTCCATTAGAATCCACTCCAAAAATGTGACTTTCCTGACATTCATATTTATAAACAACCAGTTCCCTGTGATTCTGAGACAACAAATTTGAGCAGGAATAAGGAGAAAGAAATCAGAAGAACTCCCCTGCCTTAGGCAGACATTTTTAAAGTACCTAAAAGGGTGTCAGGGCACATGTCTTATCAGGGCTAAATTCCAGAATCTAGACTTTATGGAGTGTCGAGAGACAACTGACAAGGTAAAGTATGAAGGAGCTTTGAAACGGATGAATCTTATGTAGAGTGTGTTTTTTAAGCCTAAAGGAAAGAAAATAAGTTACTGACTTTTTAACAAACTTTTACCTTTTTCAATTACTTAAGAAATTATATGAGAAAAATGTTAAGTTGATGTAAGGGGTTACATGTATATGTCAGGAAACCTTCCTTAATCATCTCACTGGATGTAATCTTAGAATATGTTCCCGAGCAATCATAGAGTCATCATTTTTGAAAGATCTAAGAGATAAAATAAGAACTTCCCTATCATGTGTCATTAGGACATTGACCTGCGCTAAGGTAGGTGGCTGGAGTGGACAATCTCCTGAACTTCTACCTCTTGATTCTAAAGAAGTCACTTCATCAGTCTCTCCTAGCTAAAGGCATGGGTGCCTGCCACCTCCAGGAAAAAAGGGACAAGGTGATAGGCAGGGTAATAATTTTCCCTAGAATCTCTGATGACGAAATTTATATACTTTTGCATAGTTTTAAATATTATGTATAGATGTGTAGACTTGTATGTGCATATATAGATTTAGAAATATCCTCAAAGTTAAAGACTGTAATATTCACTGTCTTGTCCGTACCAGGACACTTGCACACATACGTGTGTTTATTGATGTCAGCCCCGGCAGTAAAATACCCCACAAATCCTCAAAGATTTGTATTGGTTAATTCATTCAATAAATATCTGTTGAGCACTTGTTTTGTGCCATAGGAGTGAAGACGACTAGATCATCTCTTGTCCTCAAAGAGGTACAAAGGTTTTAAACAAGTAAATTCAATAGATTGGAAGAGATGACTGATGGAGGTCAGGGCAGAGACTGAAGTCTGGAGGAGGGAACGGAGAATTCCATGGAGGTGGGCGCCAGGGGGGAATAGGGAGTAAGGTGAGAAAGGCTCAGTAGAGGAGGTGAGTCAGGGGAAAGGCCCTGAGAGATGGCAGGATGTCAGCTCAGCAGAGAGAAGCAGAAAAAAGTCGAAGCACTACGGACAGAAGTGTGGAGTTTCACACAGCTGGGATTTTGGAACAGCGTGTGGGTTAGGACTGGGGCACAGGTGTGTGTGTGTGTGCACACGCGCGTGCGTGTGTGTGAATGAATGTGCCTATGAAGGAATGGAAGAGTCCGGAGCCCTATGGGCTGGGCTAGAGCAGATTGGGTCTTCTTTTAATCAAGGTTCTTTTGCTTGTAATAGAAACCAACTCAAAGTGGGCTTGGGCTGTAGGGGAGCTTAACGAGAGGCAACGGAGCCGAGTTTTAATTACAACTTTGCCACTCCCTCTGCATTACCCTAGGCAAGTTACTTCCCCTCTTTATGTCTCAGGTTCTTGATCTATAAAATGAGGACAATTAGTAGGATTTTCGTTAGGATCACAAGAGTTATTACCTGCAACACACCTGCAATCACACAGCAAGTAATTGATAAATGTCCGCTATTTTTATTATTGTTTCTTAGAACCGAGGAATATCTCAGCCTGATGGGAGGAAAGCCGAAAATAAGAGCCTGGAAAGCTTTGGCACCTCAGGCCGCATTCTGTCTGTCTACCCTTCTCCTCTCCCTGCACGACATTCCTTTAAGCCCTTGTGGATGGTGGCTGCCCAGACTTCCCAAATGTTTATACGTGCCTTGATCAGCACATGAGGAGAGTTGGACTGGGACTGATGAGTCTTGGTTCCAAATTCCTGTATTGGTAAATATGATTGACTCAGCTTGGCTTGGGTATCTCTCTCATGGTTTACATGGGGCCAGAGGGTTGGGGTAAAATCATGCCACAGTGGCCTATCTCCCTTGAATGGCAGGAAGGAGGGCAGTGGAGTAATTCATCTTGATTTTTAGATTTAATCATTTTGGGGGCTAAGCCACAGAACAGACTACACAGTTTGACCTTCAGAGGTTTTAGAGCCACTGATAAGTGTTGAAGGATGTTGGTTTTTCCAATTGCTTTGCATCGTCCTTAAACTCCCCCCCCCCTCCAATTGGCACAACCCTAACTCATGCTAAGAATCTGGGAACCGTCAAACTTCCATCTACTAAACAAAATGTGGTACAGCCATACGATGGAATATTACTTGACCATGAAAAGGAATGAAGTACTGATAATCAGCTACAACATGGATGAACCTTGAAAACGTGATACTGAGTAAAAGAAGCCAGACACAAAAGGCCATGGATTGTATGATCATTCTATTTACATGAAATGTCTAAAACAGGCAGATGCATAGAGACAGAAAGCAGATCAGCTGTTGTCAGGGATAGTGTGGGGGAAGGATTGGGGAGTGACTGCTAGATGGGGATGGGGTTCCTTTTGGAGGTAATGAGATATTCTGAAATCAGAGAGTTGTGTTGGTTGTACAACCTTGTGCACATATTGGAAACCACTGAAATGTATACTTAAAATAGTAGATTTTATGGTATTAGAACTGTATTTCAAAAAAATGTATCTGATGGGGTTCCTGGGTGGCTCAGTCATTAAGCGTCTGTCTTCAGCTCAGGTCATGAGCCCAGGGTCCTGGGATCGAGCCCCGCATCGGGCTCCCTGCTTTCTCGGGAAGCCTGCTTCCCCCCTCCCACTCCCTCTGCTCGTGTTCCTTCTCTTGCTGTGTCTCTGTCAAATAAATATTTTTTTTTTAAATAAAAATCTTTCTTAAAAAGATGTATCTGAGAACTGGACATGATGTCAGAACACCAGCTTTACTCATCACACTTACACCATTTCATGTAATAGGCCACTACTGGCCCTTCCTGGGCCTTGCTTCCTTACCTATACATTGGGGCAGGGGCTAAGGCAGGCAGCCGAAGGTCCCTTTCAGCTCTAGATTCTATAGGTAAGAAACTGGATGGGTTGCTCGCCATCCAAATTAAAGTCAACCTTCTTCTTTCATTTTTTTTTTTTAAAGATTTTATTTATTTGACAGAGAGAAACACAGCGAGAGAGGGAACACAAGCAGAGGGAATGGTAGCGGGAGAAGCAGGCTTCCTGCCGAGCAAGGAGCCCGATGCGGGGCTCGATCCCAGGACCCTGGGATCATGACCTGAGCCGAAGGCAGACGCTTAACGACTGAGCCACCCAGCGCCCAACCTTCCTCTTTCAAACATTCTGCCACTCGAACTTCTGCCATTCTATTTGCTATTTCAGAGAAAGAATTCTCACTTCTCTCTGAGTTTTTAAGTAATACCTATTTTAGGGGCACCTCGGTAGCTCAGTTGGTTAAGTGTCCAACTCTTGGTTTCAGCTCAGGTCATGACCTCAGGGTGGTGAGACTGAGCCCTACGTCAGGCCCCACGCTCACTGGGGAGTCTGCTAGAGATTCCCTCTCTCGCTCTGCCCCTCCCTCTGCTCTGTGTGCATGCTCTCTCTCTCTCTCTCAAAGAAAATCTTTAAAAATAGATAAATAATATCTATTTTAAGCACATATACTAGGCACTTGAATCTATAATTCATGTAATCCACCCAACAATTTTGTGAATGAGGCACCTCTCATTTTACAAAGGCAGACAGGGAGGCTTAGGGAAACAAAGAATGTGGCCCGAGTTAGGAGGAAGCAGTGGCGGCCGGGCTTGGAACCCGAGCTGTCTAGCTCTGGAGGTCATGTGATGAACCCCTGCAACTGAGCTGCCTTTCTCCCCTAACTCTACTTGGCTCAAATCTCATACCCCTCAACATTTCCTTCAGCTATTTGTTGACTAATTCAACAGCTTTATATTCACCATGTCCACTATTCCAGTAAGTGATTCTTTTCAGTTATTTAAGAATTGGGAAATAATCCCTGAATTCCTTAGGCATATGTCAAATGCAAGCTACATTACACTAGTTCTTAATGAAGGTAATGCTGGCATATGCAAATGGAATCGAGACTTAATGACTTAAGACCAAACTTAGGTTAATACCCAGTAAACAGGAAAAATTAATGGCAATTTCAACTCTTGTCAGCTATGCTCCTGGTGCCATTGACTACAGCAATTTGTTTAATTAACCTGAAGTCTTCTTGTTAATTATAGATCATTTACCATATCCAATAAGAGGTCATGCCTTCAAAATCCCTGAATATGTTTAAAATTCCTCAAGCGTGTTACAAAGCATTTCTTTGTAAAGAGACAGACAAAATAAATTTAACAAGATCATTCTGAGTAATTCAGCCTAATTTAGGCTAGTGAATAAATAGCATTACTATATAGGACTCTATTTGATGAAGTTGCTAGTGGCCGTCCCCTCTTTATATTTTTTAAAGCCTAAATATATGTATGTATAACATATGGGTATGTTTCAAAGGCACAAGGATAGGACATCTAAGACTGAACTGTATTTAATGTAGGGGTCCTAGTGACAATTAGTAAAATTGTAAAAGGTTCTACTTAGTTTCAATGTGAAGGATAACCAAAACCTAGCTTAAATGAAGCTTATATTTTTATTTTTAATGACAATAAAACAAAGTAGGGACAAAAACTTGCATCATGGCAATGAAACATTAATATACAACCAAAATCTACTGGTAAAGTACACATTTTTATTAACTAGTGACCAACATAAGGTTTACTAAAATTTTAAATCTTAAAAATATATCCCTATTCATCCAAAGTTAGAGTATCAGGTTACAGTGGGGAAAAAAAATCAGATCATTAAGTTAAAAAATTTTACTACCATGTTCTAAAAATAATATTGAAAATGTTCCTTTTTTTGTCAGTTGCTTAATCTCTACTAAAGAATGACATGATTGACTGAATGTTTAAGAGAAAAAATTAAAAAGAAAAAATCTTGGCTCTGTTCACCGTATTTTCTCCCCAAACTTAGATTTCATCAAATCTTGCCATTTTAAGAATTTTGTAATTTCACAAATGATTGGATCCAGAATGCCTCATTACTATCGAAAAAGGAAAGGAAACACATAGAAAATTACAAAAGTTTACACGAAAACCTGTTAGGATGGCTTATGTTTTAGCTGAGCACAATGATCTAGCAATGGCAAAGCACGATGTTTAATTCATGCAAGGTCTAACAATTCGAAGTGTGGCTGCCACTCGTCAGACCTGCAAACCCAGTTCTCCGGTTTTAGAGCAGAATACCAAAAACTGAGTAAAATGCTTTTAGAGCCAGAATACTAAATATTGAGTAAAATGCATCTCAGCCTCTGTAAAAGGAATAATTTTGGATGAAAGGATATTCAAATAGCCCTTCTTTGAGCGACCACAAAGAGCCTTGAAGATTTACATGATTGAGCTGGAATTCAATGCCAAAGACAAGAGGAAGCATTTTTTTTTTCTTCTGGGATGCACAAAGAGATATCCATAATTAAACATCACTCTTCCCTAGGGCTGCATGTTTTCTTATATTGACAAGCAAAATGAGGTATTTCAAATCTCGCATTGTTGGCATACGGTCATCTTTTGCATAGCTATTGTTTTAATGTATTTCTGGCTATTAGGCATTTGTCTATTTTTGGTCAGTGAGGCATGCATTTTAAAGAATTCGGGTTTTGCATAAAAGACTATAGTTATGTTAGTGGAATTACATTCATACAACAGTATCTTAAGAATAATTATAGCCTTATTTTGGCTGGTCACACACACATTTTATATTTAAAGGAGAGCAGTTATAACTTTCATGTAATTAGTACAATTAAAATTATCTATAAAAGGAAAAAACTTTCAGAAGTACTTTTTAGACTCAACTTTATGTTTTACTTTGTCTTATTTAACACTGCTAGTTAAATATCCCACCCTAATCCTATGCTGTTGGGAAAATGCCAAACAAACCAAGTTTGTTTAACATTCCATCAATTAAGTCAGAGCCTAATGATAGATTACATATTCAATAACTCTTTTGTTCTAGATCAAAGAATGCCACACTTTTTCAGCCTGATCCTACTACTGTTAAGTACTAAACTACCAAAACGCAGCAATTATTTTTTTACAGTTTACCTACTGTAAGAGTTTCCTCTCCTTTCTTACCTGCACCCTACTCAGATTTCATTTTCTCAAATTGTAAAGAATATGTTAAACTTAATTCAAATACCAAAAAAATCCATGTGCTTTTGTTTTCCATAGTGACCATTTATCTAAACAGACATTTTACCTCCTGCTCTCTGATCAAAAACAGCACTTCCAAAGATTAACTCTGCTTAATAATAATATTGAGGTGTATAATTAAATTTTTTAAAGGAATTTACCACTATCATATAAATCCACATGAAATTATGTGGCTATTACTGGCACTCACGTATCTATCCATCCATATAAAAATTATGTCCTATAAAAATGCCAGTTGACTGGTGGGGGACCCGAACTGTGGTTAAGGAAGTCAAACGACCATGAGCGGACTTCATGCTTTGAAGCCTCTTGAGACCATTAACCTCATGATACAGGGTTCACGGTGATGGGGAGACCAAGTGCAACTTAAGCTAATCAAAAAACATTTTAATTCAAGTCAAACTGCCTTTGTACAGCTTTCAAAGTCACCGGAGAACATGCCTGGAAGCCCAGGCGTCTCACATAACTCCTGACAACTGGGGGACCTGGGTGGCTCAGTCAGTCGAGCCCCCGAGGCGGGCTCTGCACTCGGCGTGGAGTCTGCTTGAGATTCTCTCTCTCTTCCTCTCCCTCTGCCCCCTCCCCTCTGAAATCAATTAATTAATTAAAAAAAATAACTTCTAACAATTGCATTCCTAGTTTTTTGTTTGGCTTAGTAGCTAAAATCAGAGGCAATAGGACACATGGCATTTTATGTGTCCCTTCACAATGTGTTTACAACGTACTTATGAACGATATTTCGTGATTTTTGTCATCGAAAGCCTCCATCGTGGCCAGCGACAGTTATTTCATTCAGGCAAGTCCTCTCGAATCATCTGGATCTACAAACCCCGGATGAATTCTTCCTGAGAACTGTTTTTCACCCCTCCAAGGAAGTATAGACAAGTGCTCGGCTGGGGAAAGCAGCTGCTTCTGTTATAAGGATGATTTCGGAATACTTGGTTTTACTGAGTGTTTCCTACATGCTAAGGGCTTCATGTAAATAACCTCCTTTAATTCTCACAAATCTTACAAAGCAGGTGCTTTACCAAGCCCTTTCGCAGATGGGGAAATCCAGCTTCCATCTCAGCTCAACGCCACTTCCTCAGGAAAGCCTCTCCTACCTGCATCCCGCTTCACTCCAGACCACGACCACATCTAGTTTCTCGGCAAGCCCTCTCCCAGCCCTCAGGACTTCGGCAAGCTGGCCTCTGGGGAGATGGCTAGATTTGCTATTATGTATTTATATGGTCAATCAAAGAATGTCTATCTCTCCCATTTAAGGAATGTAGACGAGTGGCTCTCGAACTTCGGTGTGCCCCCAAATCACCCGGACTGCTTCTCTGAAAGCGGTCACTGGGTCTCACCCGCAGCTCGAACCCTGTCGTCACGGGTTCCAGGTGCCGCTGTGCCGCCAGATGGACCCAACACGGCACTTCGCGGCCCCGTGCGAGTATTGGAACATTCCAATCCAGGAACCTAGATGACATTAGAAACAACCGATGCCCACGCCCCACGCCTAGAGGTTTTGATTCAACTGGGCTAAAGGAGCACGTGGAACGCCTTATCCCAAATACTGTATTCTTTTACTAAAAAAACTGCTTACCTAAAAGTCAAATTTAACCAAATGGCCTATAAATTTTTATTAAACCTGGCAACCCTTCTTGTGAGACCTGTTGTAACGTAACAGGTAGCACATCATATATGTTATGTACGCAGATAGGACTGCAAACTGAACTTTCACCTCTGCAGAGCACAAAAAGGATGGGGCTAAATAAGTGGAATTTTTAGATCAAATTTTTCTTCCTGAGGATTAGAACTTAAAGTAGTTACCGACACATTGTATCTGAGATCTTTTAAAAATAGGGAAAATTCTCTGGGGCACCTGGGTGGCTCAGTGGGTAAAGCCTCTGCCTTTGGCTCAGGTCATGATCTCAGGGTCCTGGGATCGAGCCCCACATCGGGCTCTCTGCTCAGCAGGGAGCCTGCTTCCCCCTCTCTCTCTGCCTGCCTCTCTGCCTGCTTGTGATCTCTCTCTCTGTCAAATAAATAAATAAAATATTTTAAAAAATTAAAATTAAAAAAATTAAAATAGGGCAAATTCTCAATGTAAATAATTTAACGTAATGACTAAATGACTTCCAGGTAGCTGTAAGCCTCGTATTGGGCCAGCAGGGGGACAATGGGGCATCAAGAGGACCGTTCGGACATCAGTCAATGAATCACCTGGGCACAGCTACTGCTAGGACTTGGCGCAGAGGAGGCGCCCTTTCATGTATCAAAAGTAGGTAAATATTATCTATTTAATAAATACCCCAGAATAGATAAAACTCGGAACACATGGCTGCCTCTGATAATGTAATTCTATCTTTTTCATATCAATGGAGGGAGTCTTGTGCAGTTTTCCAATTTCAGAGTAAGATCAGTGATTTCACGTCTTACATAAACGGAGATATTAAATTTGCATTTTTGATGCTGAAAAGGGACTATTTAATTCCAGCTTGGCATGTTTACCACATAATGGGTAAACCGGGGATTTCCAGATTGAAAATCCTCTAGGCTCAGTAACGATCATGCAGCCTTCTGCTTCCCCATATAAGTAACCTGCCAGGCCTCTGATTCAAGGACGAGGACTCCATGTAAGTGCTTTAAATATTAAAACACATTCTTTCATGAATACTCATAGAATTCAATCACCAATCATTACTATCTTCCACTTTGTACAATGCCTACTTGCCAAACTTAATGTGACCCTTTTCACCTAATCAGGATCATAGGAACTGTTTCCAAAAACAGCTTATTGAGGGGCGCCTGGTACAGCATGCAACTCTTGATCTCAGGGTCATGAGTTCGAGCCCCACGTTGGGGGTAGAATTTATTTTAAAAAAATAGTAATAATAAAACTTGTAAAAACCAGGTTATAGAATAATTGCAAGCGCATCAGAATGAATTCCAGTTGCAGTAACCGAAAGGACAGAACATGGAAATTGACTTGATTCTCCAAGATCAAGTATAATAGTGTCAATAGACAGAGAGAGATAGAAAGATTGTCACACCTAGCTTATGGTTGGCTGTACATTCACATGACTTACTTCAAGTCACCTAACGTCAAGCAAACAACACAAAAATGGCTTCAGATTAGTTTCTCTGAAATCACCAATGTCTGATCCTTCTAAAACAGATGTTTCAAAAAATAAGACCTGGAGCTGTTTAAACATTGACAATTCTTGATTTCCTATGTCGGGCTAGCTTACCAAATCCGAAAGCATTAGAACCTCCAATGCTCTGTGAGGCCTGCACACTTGTAGACGTGTATAGTCCTGTCACCAGCAAGCCGTCGAAGAAGGTGCTTGTTGAAATTGTCACTGAAATGCAGGGAGGGGAAAAAAGAAAAGAAACCTCAATTAATACAATCCCAATACTGAGACACGTTGCTGAAGAGTTAAACGTTGTCAAAACAATTTTTACTCATTATTAAAAAACTATTTTTATACTGTCGCTAGTTAGTATTTTCTTTCCATCAGGAAAAAAGCTCCAAACTCCATGTCTGTAATTGCTGGTCCTAAATTTAGTACAGTAGATCTCTCTTTCTGCATTCATTTACACGTTCCCCAGCTATGTGCAAAATCATCTGAAAATAATGTAGTATTGAATAGCTAGCTTCCCCACCTCCACAACCACCCCTGAAGGCAGTCAAAGGCATTGCTGGAGTTTTGGCATTGCAACTAAACACTTTTTTTTTTTAAGTATTCCATACTGTGGGAAACAATCTTACATCGGCTGGGAGAAGAACAATAAGATACACTGTATTTCTTATTGTGCATCTACATTTCATAGATGAATCCCCTGAAGTTTTTCAACAAAAGCAGACTAATTTGCATGAAGACAGTTAGCCTTTTTTCCTTCTGAGAACAAAAAAGGAAGACCACGGCATGCCTTAAGTTTCAGAACAAAGTCTGCAAGAGGAGTCCAAATGGTTTCATAACCAGAAAATCAGGATGTTCCTGGGAAAAAAGGGTCAAATACAATGGATCTGTATGCCATTCAGTTCTGGCTTCTTAAAATTTTATCTTGCTCATCACCCTAAAATAATGACTATAATTTCCATCTTGACATAATATTTTCTCCTGCATTGCTTTTATAAGATTAAGATGATACCATTTGCAGGAAGCAGCCGGGAAAAAGTAATATTATTTTGGTAGTGCACAGTACAAGACCATCATCGTGTTTGGTGGCAGTAGGGGAATGGCCAGAGTCACATTAACTGTGATGAGAATGTTTAAATTAAACTCTTTCTAGAGCTGAAGGGTCTGAAGCGTCCATATTAGAAAGCATAAAACGAGACTCCTAGATCAACAGAACAGCCTGACATCATGCTACCCCCACAATGGCATTGGATATTGGAGTGAATCACCTTCACATCCTTTAATAATAGCTAATATTTTGACTGCTAGCATGTAAACCACTCAGCGGGGCATTGAGCTAAGTAGTTAACGCGTATTATCTTTATCAAAACATTTCTATGAAAGGGGTACTATTATTATTCCCAGGGCACAAACGAGGAATTTGTGGCACAGAGCAATTTAGAACCTTGTTCAGGACCATCTGATATCATCTAAACATATCTGATGCTGATTCTCCGGCATCTCTCTTGTTTTCTCTCTGCCTGCACACCGCCCCCTCCCCCACTTCCGATTCCAAAGAAGCCAAATGCCACGGCCAAACCCTTGTTTAATACACTATTTCCCAGATTACTCACATGCATGAGGAGTATTTGAAGATAAGGAGAGTAAAAGCGGTAAGACTCCGTGTCACTGTTATGAGAGAAGAAGAGGGCTGAGGAGGGCCGGGAGGTGACCCCTACGGCATGGTGGATGGAGCCCTAGGCTGGGTAGGGGTTGGGATCCAGGGACCAGGTACTAATCTGCTACTATTTGCTCTTGAGCAAAACTACTTCATCTCTTAGAGTCTCAATTTCCTCATTTATGGAATCACACCCTTCTCATCAGCTCCCTGTTTTGGCTACTCCAGATCCCCCCAGTGGGTTCTATTGCCGTCTCCAGCCTTTGGTCCAGTGAGTTATCTTGGCCAAGGTGAGAAGTGCTCAAACAGCTTCTCTGTTCCCATCCAGTGGAGTTTAGAATTAAGTTGCTTTCTCTTAAGTCAACTCCACCAGCGACTAATGTCTTAGGTTGTCCTTCCCAGCAAACCAGACCCAACCTGCAGTTCTCACCGTGGACCCATGGGACCCTGCTTTTACCCACTTCCTCTCAATTCACTCCACTTTAGTTCAGTAAGACAGCAGCAGCTCTGTATTAAGTGCACAAATACAGCCCCTGTGGACTCCTCTCCATTCCTTCATGCTTCTACTCTGGTTATTTTTGCCAAGATACTAAAAGAGCCTAAGAGTTTTATGAGTTAGGAAGTGAGGCAAACCTGAATATAAATCTCACCTCCCTCAACCTCTGATCAGTGTGTGATCAGATTGGCTCAGATTCCTGAGATTTACAAAAAGACTAATACTATCCAATTCACTGTAAGAATGAGAAGAAATACGCCTACAATCTCTCGGCATAGCTATCTGTTTAACAAACTATCCTGCCTATAGTAACTCATCCGTGAAATTCAGCTCCCTTCCCCTGCCCTCTTTCAGACCTTGAGTTCTGCCTGGCTGTTCCCTTCTCGAGGCCTGGAGTCCTGCGCAGGACTCCTGACATCCGCTGAAGACACAGCTGATCGCCGGACAGCCCACATCTGAGTCCTGCTCCCTGCTGGGGGTAGATTTGTCTATCTACCCTCCCCGTGCACCACTTCATTTCCACCCACAGTCTACATCAAGTCTCAGCTGGGACCCCAGCAGGCTCAAGATAAGTGGTATCCCCAGCTTGTTGCTAAGATGACTTCTCTTCTAAAAGATACTCTGTTGGGGCGCCTGGGTGGTTCAGTGGGTTAAGCGACTGCCTTCGGCTCAGGTCATGATCCTGGAGTCCCGGGATCGAGTCCCATATCGGGCTCCCAGCTCTGCGGGGAGTCTGCTTCTCCCTCTGATCTTCCTCCCTCTCAAGTTCTCTGTCTCTCTCTAATAAATAAATAAAATCTTTAAAAAATAAAATACAATAAAAGATACTCTGCTGACTGTTAATTTAAAGCAGAGGCTAAAGACTCCTGGAGAAAGGGCTAAAAATGAGGAGGGCGATGTGTGGCAGCTCTTGGCCTTCCCTCCACCACCCCTAGCTATTCAGGTCTGGTCTCAAACAATGATGCACCTCTCAGTCTACCATGGCAATTGATAAATTCGACTTGATAGCTTATATATACCTAGTGATATTTCAGTATCTTAGACATGTGCACTTAGAAAGCTGCCTGCATAGCCTGGGACTCATGTGAGGGTGTTGAGCACAACCAACATCTGCTGTGCCCCTGAGATGTCCACCTGGGCTGTTCATCCCTTACGGGGCCGCCCCTCTCATCTGCCACTAAGTGCCCCTCCAGACCCAAAGGATGAGGCAAATTCTGATCTTAATGCCTCCATACACCGCAGGGCCTATTTCAGGTCAATCCTTGTCTTTACAGAGATTCTTGGGTGCTGAAACAGCAAGGTCTAGTGAAAACATCCCACAAATAAGAGGATTGGAATGTATCAGCAATTAAAATCCAACGATAACGTGCAATGTCAGATCGGGCGAGCGTTTCTCCTGCTTGGTTCTATTCCTAGCTGTAGTGAGACGAATATGGATTGTTTTGTAACCCCACGGCTAGGTGCATCTCTAAACATTGAGTATCTTAGAAAACAAAATTGAATTATGGCGGAAAACACTTCTTACCCTTAGAGTCTACTGGCTTTAAAAGGCCTTCCATAAACTGACTATTCCCAAATTTCTGTCTCCTGTCCAGATCTCTACATACCTCTTTGTACATACTCCAGATATATATCAAGATACTGCTCAGCATCCTCACTTGGGTGTTCAAGAGATGTCTCAATGTCAACGTGACCAAAACTGAACGCCCACCCAGTCCCTCAAAACCGCTTCTCGAGACTACAGCCTTCACCAAACCAGTTGTTGGTAGCACCATCTATCCTACTGAGTCAACTCAGGAATCACCTTCTCCCATAGGCTGTATCTAGTCCATCAGTAAATCCTATCAGCCCTACCTTCAGAACATACCCAGAATCTGACCACTTAGACCACCCTGTTCTAAGAGACCATAATTTCTTACATGGATTATTGCATTAGACCTCAATCCGGTCTTCCTGGTCTACCCACCTCTCTCTAGAGTCTCAATATGAGTCAGAGGAATTCTTTAGAACATCCATTGGATCATGTCACTCCTCTGCTTACAACTTCCCGGCAAAGTCAATGTCAAAGTCTTCACAGGGGCCTCCAGAGTCCTACATGACCTGCCTCCATTTCCTCTCTTTCCTCATCTCCTTCCGCTCCCCTCCTGGCTCACCCCATTCCAGACACACTAGCCTCCTCGTTGTTGCTCAGACATGCCCAGTCTTTGCACCAGCACCTTCCTCTGCCTTGGACTCTCCTCCTTCAGATTATCAGGTAATTATCACCTTCTAGCATATTATAATCGTATATTTACTCACAATGTTTTTTGTTTATTATGTTTATTGTCATTCTCATTCTGCAGAATGTGAACTCTATCAAGGGAGATATCTTAAGTGTTTTGTTCATTAGTACATCTCAAGCATCTGGAACAATTCCTGACACTTTTGGGGGTTCAATAAATATTTACTGGATTATATTATTCATGAATAACTCATTCATACAAAAATGACAGAAGATTGTCTTATCTTCAACCTGTTTCCAGAGGAAAGGTGAATCGCAGACTTTATATGTTAAATGAATCCCACTTCAAAAAGCCATGTAAAAAAAAAAAAGACAGAAAAGTTGGCTATTTATATATTTAAAATGTTTTCCAGAATGCAAAATGATCGAGGGAGAGACCAAGAGACCAAAGACATTTGTGAAAAGAAAAAGGCAGATCACCTTAAGTATGCGTACATTCTCATAGGTTATATGTTCACACAAATCATCTAAACAGAGAGTTCTCTGTTAGAAACTAATTGAGGGGCACCCGGGTGGCTCAGTTGTTGAGCATCTGCCTCCAGCTCAGGTCACGATCCCAGGGTCCTGGGATCGAGCCCCACTTCGGGCTCCCTGCTCAACAGAAAGCCTGCTTCTCCCTCTCCCACTTACCCTGCTTGTGTTCCCTCTCTCGCTGTGTCTCTGTCAATAAATAAATAAAATCTTAAAAAAAAGAGAGAGAGAAAAACTAATTGAATATGATCTATTTCTCTATTCGCTAGAGTCAGGAGTTTAAAGTTATTTTTGAGGGGAAATGATTATTTGCCAGTGAAAAACTGCTGTCTTGACAAGTATTCCTTCTCCTTGTTTAAACATGTGTAATGCATAATCCACATGCGAACTGAAAATCAGTCTTTTTTCAGAAAGAGGATCTGTTGCCCAGACTCTTATGGGACATGAGACACAGCTTTCCAATTAACGGCTTCCCTGTTACTCAAGAAGACAACGGGTCTGCACTCAAAAAACATCTGACACAGTTTGGATTCCCCACTAGCTTGCAGGAAACTTCAGAATGTCTGCAGCCGGCATGTTTTTCCTGACAAGAGCACCAGCAACGAACACAGGAACAGTCCGAGCAAGATGCTCAGGGCACTCCGACTCTGAAACCGTCAGGAGTACACCTCTCTCTGTCCTTTTGCTCTCCCTTTCACCCAATGTTTCCCCTTATCTCTACTTGCAGCTTCTGGTTAGTCTGTCAGGGTTTCCTAAACAAACAAACAAACGCCCCACAGAAATAAGTAACTGTTTCAGGCAGCGAGGCTGCTCTCGCTCAAAGTCCCTCACCTGGGTGATTCTGTAACATCAGTCACTGTCAGTTTCTGTTTTCACACTTCATAATTACCTTACCCTCTGAGATCGTCCTGATTCCTTTAGCTCAGGCTCCATCCGACCCCCAGCGGGCACTAGATCTTAGCCTTCCTGTGTGCCCTGACTTGACTTTCATTCCTCTGATCCCCCTGGGACTCACCCTTCAAGCACTATCTGACCTTCCCCAGTCCTAGCTCATCAGTTAGATCCACACGGCTGCCAGCCAGGCAACTGGAATCATCCTCTTGAAAGCAGAAGAGTGATCTCTGATAAATTGTTTCAAAGTTTACTATAGACACGTTCCAGTGTGGCTCATGATAGAAGAAAACTGAAGCTCACATTGCTGAATGTAAAATTATGTGAATATGGACGTGAACTAGAAGGAAAATTTACAACTTTCGTATTGTAAGTTTCTGATTCAGAATGCTATTGTCCCGCTACTTAATTTAAAACGTTGCAAAGCTAATGTCATTTAAAAAAATGTTTCCTTTAAAAATATTTTATGAAACTACCTTCACCTCAGTTGAAGTTTTCATTAAAAGATATAAATTTGGGCGCAATAGCATAGGGAAAAACTGTACAAAGTTTTTGGATTTGA
>CM053614.1:73646639-73743803 GCA_028646535.1 Procyon lotor
CTCCAGTTCTTATTTGGATAGCCAAACATCTCTTTGTTATAACAACTGTTAAGCTAATCCTAAAGAAAATAATTTACATTTAGTACTACTGCTATTGATTTCTGTTGGCTTGCTTCAAATCAGTGGTTATATTGTTGTTCCAATTTATCTTAATTTGGTTTGTTAATTATTTGATAAAGTTTACAGCAGCAAAGGGTTGAGTAGAAGAATCAGTGAGGACCTTAAGTCTGATTTTTCATATCATCCTATGGTCTATTTGCAAAGTCAGGAAATATAAGAAACTGATCTTCTAAAGTATGTTATTTATGTACAACCCCCTAGGATTGACTTTGCTAACGTACAATAGTCATTTTAAAATAAATTTATTTAAAGGTTCACCTTTTGGTACTTAAGCAATCGTGAGTTGACAACTTGTTCTCTACATTTTCCAATTTCCTACAAAATGAATACCTCTTCTGATAGTATTTCTATAATCCTTTCTTTAAACACACTCTCTGCGTCTTTTCTCCCCCCTCTTCTAATATAAACTGGACAATATAAGAAAGTCTCTGACGTCTTGAAATATGTCACCAGAAGTGACTCCAAATGCATACATCCATATGAAGCAAAGGGAGACACAAAGACTCGGTATCTCTCCATATAAAGTGTTAGGGAGATGTACACTCTTAATAAAGCACACACAGCAGCTGTTTACACTCAAAAGTTCAGGAAAAAAAGTTTCAAATCATTTACATTATTTAAACAATAAGAGCAATACCCTCGTGTCTCAGACACTTTCACAGAAGGATGAAATATTCTGATTAAAAAAAAACCTTTTTGCTTCAAAAAAATCATTCTTTAAATCCCACCTTCCTGAAAAAAATGGTATTTTAACACAGAAATGGACTCTGGCCTCATTAAAAGGTGTTTTCCCTGCTAACCCACAGTTAAATGAACCCACAGTCTTCAATGATGTCACAGCCAGCACAACATCCAGCTCCTGGGGGGCTTTCTAGTGGGGACCAATCACCAAGGCCTGGCTCCCCCCTTTCTCTTTCTCATCCCGTGTATTGATCCAAGCCCCAAGATTCCTGCTGACTTCAAAGGAAGATGTGCTCCAAGATCGGTACCCTGGGAGGGGAGGGGCGGGTCAGGCAAGAAAAAGCTTCCAAAGGAAGACAAACTCTTGTGAAAAGGTTAAAATATTGCCCTACCCCAAACTTACAATAGTGATAGGAAGGGTTATTGGTGTTTGTTTGGTTTTGAATCCACATGCATAGCTTGTTGCATTCTTTGCCATAAAGCATCAAGACGACCCAGGGCAACTTAGCGTGATTCGGGCACTAACAACATCCGGTGCTCTCCACAGCTTCACTAAAAGCAGTTTGAGTGTGCTCTTGATAAATTATGTTTGAGCAGTGCTCATATTTTTAAGGCACTGGTGAGGGAAATACACACACACACACACACACACGCACACAATTTTATTTAAAGAATATTAAATATGCCAATCTAAATATCAAATGAGAATGTAATCTTAACTAGGACCTATACTGGATTGGTTTTGGTAAAAATAATCAAAATGTACAAGTCTTATTAAATTCCTATCCTGCTTTTATATCTTCCGGTTGTTAAGTGTAGTTGCCAAATAGGCTATGGGGATAAGCACCTAACCAAACACTTGGGAAGAGAACGGTCTAAGTGTGTACATGTGAGAGAAAGATTTACTCCCATTTTCCCTTATTGGGAAAAAAGAATATTCTTCACATATCCTTTCTGGCAATCCCTGGACAATCATTTCTCAACTGCACACTATCTGAATTAAGGTCTGAACTGGTACAGAACAAAACACACATGAAAACACTCTTGAAAACAGGTCTGAGGGACGCCTGGGTGGCTCAGTTGGTTAAGTGTCTGCTTTCGACTCAGGTCATGATCCTGGGGTCCTGAGATTGAGCCCCACACTGGGCTCCCTCTCAGTGGGAAGTCTGCTTCTCCCTCTGCCTCTGCCCCTACCCCCTGCTTGTGCACACATGCTCTCGCTCGCTCTCTCTCTGTCAAATAAATAAATAAAATCTTTAACAAAAAAAAAGGAGGGGTGCCTGGCTGGCTCAGTGGGTTAAAGCCTCTGACTTCAGCTCAGGTCATGATCTCAGGGTCCTGGGATCGAGCACCGCATGGGGCTCTCTGCTCAGCAGGGAGCCTGCTTCCCCTTCTCTCTCTGCCTGCCTCTCTGCCTACGTGTGATCTCGCTCTCTGTGTCAAATAAATAAATAAAATCTTAAAAAAAAAAAGGAAAACTAAACAAAGTCTGATAGAGAATATAAAAATGAATAATTAGACACAAAAATACCACAAACTGTCTTTATTACTAGATTATCAAAGCGCTTAAATCTAGGCAGGCAAGAGTCCATTTTTGTGTTCTGGTAAACGAAAACAGAAATGATGAGGAATTATAAATCTGGATACAAGCTAAATCTTCAATATTCAAAAGCACGCAGACAGGAGTAAATGTTTCCATGCATATCTTATTCTGTTTTTGTTTTTTTTAAGGACAGTAATTTCAAGCACCTCAGAAAACAATTAGCAAGATTGAGAATAATTTTTTTAAAAAGCCAACAGCTATCTTTATAGAAGAGGTTTCAACTAATGGCAGACTATTCTGCTCATCAAACACAGGAGAGGATAGCAGTCAGCCACTGCGGCCTGGTGTTCAGCCCTTAAAGGTATCTGGTACGTATATTTTTCAAATAGTGTGCTATTTAATTCAATCTTAACCAGGTTCCAGTCCCATCTTTCCATAGCCATGAGACCTTGAGTAATCCCAACAAGTTTTCTAGACTTCAGTGGAATAAACTGTATAATGTAAGTAGGTTCAAAGACATCCAAAATGTTTTCTAGCCCCAAATCTATTATGACCCCATGGTGTTCCTATGAGATGTTTTAATATATAACCATGAACTTTATTTTTTTTTAAGATTTTATTTATATATTTGACAGAGAGAGAGATCACAAGTAGGCAGAGAGGCAGGTAGAGAGAGAGAGGGAGAAGCAGGCTCCCCGCTGAGCAGAGAGCCCAATGCGGAGCTCGATCCCAGGACCCTGAGATCATGACCCGAGCCAAAGGCAGAGGTTTTAACCCACTGAGCCACCCAGGCACCCCGACCATGACCTTGAGTTGTTCAATTCCTTCCTCTAGAAATTCAAAATGAGTAAAAAATAATAAAATGTCTGCTAGGACGTGAGGCTATTTTCTCCATCAACAGAGGAATGGATACACTTTCGTCATTCCTTGTGATGTTACAGCATCCAAAGTATCATGGCTCAGTTAGATTCAGTGTCTAGACCCAACCTAAGGACTCAAAACTTCCTCCAATTCTAGGGAATTCTCTGCCACTGTCCCTTTGAAGACTGCACTTGCCTCATTTGCTGCACCGTCTCTTTCTTGAACTCCTATCAGACGTAGGACCATTTGTTGCTAGGTTCTTACTTAGATTTCTGACTGTGCTCAGAGCAGATTGAGGCCTTTTTGTATGTGTCCTGCAGCTTTTAGCTTCTGTTTCTCTCAAGAGACCTTTTCTTTCACCCAAGCAGCAGGACAGGAAGCCTACTTCCATGTCCCGTGTCGACTCTCCTGAGCAGAGATCTTATCTTCAGGCACTCGGGCAGGAATGGGAAGACTCCATCCCGGCTTTGGGTTTTATGCTTTGAACTCAGGTCTGTCTTTCTTCTGTGTTTAGAGACCTGATTCCTTGATTCAGGCTTAAACACTGCAGTTCTAGGGCACAGGTTAGGTCCAGGTAGCCCTGTGGGTCTCTGCGGCTTCTATTCTTTCTAACTGCTCTGTCTTTGGTTCCTTTCCCGTTGCTGGCACCTGAAAATTTCCCCCAGTTTGCTTTTGAGTTCAACTGTGTACTTGAAAATTTTTTTTCTTTCATATTTCTCCAGCATTTAATATGTCTGGAATGGCATTAGGGCCTTCCCATGTTGGCTCACCCTCTACCTATCGCTCTCTCTACATTCTACACGGACAATAAGGTGTTACATCCCTCAGGCACATTTAATGGTTCCTCGAGCACATTAAAAAATTCAGTTGCAATGTCATTTCCACTTATGCTGGTTTTAGTCACCAGAGTCACCTATTTATCAAGAAGACCAACTACTTGAAACAGACTCCCTGAAAGACAGAAGACCACACAGCAAAACTGATGTTAATATCAGAATTCAGTGTTCAAAAAGAAAATAAGTA
The DNA here is from genome assembly GCA_028646535.1 of Procyon lotor. NCBI lineage: Eukaryota > Metazoa > Chordata > Mammalia > Carnivora > Procyonidae > Procyon > Procyon lotor. Next base: position 73,650,868 of record CM053614.1, read on the forward strand.
ACAATATTGCCAAATCAATCTACTACCAAGGAAAGAAAAGACCAGGATAAAGCCAAACAGAATTTAAGAAACATGACCCCAAAATGTGAGTTTTAATCCGCACAACATAAAAGTACCTCCTTACGGAATGACTTCTGGGTATAACAAAAAAATCATCTTGGGGGAAAATCTCTCCTTTGGGTTGGTTTTGGAAACGTTTTAATTAGGAATCATACTGATATACCATAAGCTTTGGATAGAAGCTTGGTTAACAGGGAAAAGATATGAAAGTATGTTAGACTAAGACCTTGTTTACATCTTCTCCCCAAAGGGGTTATTAGTGAGGATTTAAGAAGGCTCCGAAGTACTGAGGTACTTTCAAGGTAGCCTTGAAAGGGAGGGAGAGGCTAAGGATGAAGCTGTAGATGCCAGAGACTGTTGTCCTGGACCGGAGTAGAGAAGAATGAAATCACTGGAGTGTGAAAGAGAACTCTCCTGGCAACTTTACAATGTGTTCTTAGAAATGACAGTCAAAGATGAACGTGAAAAGAAAAATGGGGGGGGGGCGCGAGAGGAGGAGGAGGAATAGTATGTTTTGGGGCCTTGGGATTCTCTTAGAGAGAAGATTAATACTTCATCATGGAATAGGAAGTAGAAACCCAGGTAACAGGATACTAAGGGATTCGCCATAAAGCAGGAAAGAAAACTGGCACTGTGCAGAAAAGGATAAATGAGTCATGTCGCAGAGGTAAAACTGGGGGGCGCTGGGTTGTTTGCCTTGGCTTCAGCAAGCCATTCTCATTGGAAATATTTCTGGAATTCAGTTCCCTTGAGTCAAAAAAAAAAAAAAAGAAGTGCTTTGCTGAAATCTGTCTCAAGTGAAAAAAAATGTTTTTTGAAACTTTTCTCAGCGCTCCAGAAGAAAATTAATATATGTAGGAAAACAAATTCTTCTTTTTCTATTTAGTTTGCCGAACAAAAATAAGTGGACGTACAATAATTATCTCAGGGATTGCAACTAGCACAATGGAGTCTGCTGGTTTGTAAGTACAATAAAAAGTTACCTAATTCTAAGAGGGTTGATTCCACCATGACAGTAGACAGTAGACCTTCCCATGCGCGTAACGTGTCATAGAACATGGCCACATGTCCAATTTCAACCTCAGATGACTCTTGTAATATAGAAGAATTGGAAATAACCTGATCTCTTTTGCCTTCTTGTGAATCAAGGCCCAGAGAAGGTAAGTCATTTACCTTGGCTGGATGCGTGTACACACACACACACACACACACACACACACACACACACCCCATTGACAGCCCACCGATTACAATGTGTGTCATAGGCTAAACATGAGCTCGGAAGCCCCACAGCACTAATTCCTAAATTTACCAGCCCTGCTGGTATGACCCAAGGCAAGGAATTTAAGGTATTTGTGCCTCGGGTCCTCATCTACACAACAGACAAAACAGTATCTACCTCACCATGTTCATATAAGGATTAACTAAATCAAGACAATGCAAATGAAGGACCCAGCAGCGCCCATCTGGATTCCGGACTCAATGATTATTGCCCTCATTGAAGTGAGTCACTTTTCTTTTTTTCTTTCTTTTTTTTTTTTTTTAATAAAAATCAAATTTTTTTCTTTTATTTTTTTTAAAGATTTTATTTTTTTATTTGACAGAGAGAGAGAGAGATCACAAGTAGGCAAGAGGCAGGCAGACAGAGGGAAGCAGGTTCGATCTCAGGACCCTGAGGTCATGACCTGGGCCGAAGGCAGAGGCTTTAACCCACTGAGCCACCCTGGCGCCCTGAGTCACTTTTCACCGGCAGATTGGGGAGTGCATCTGTCCTCTGTCAGGAACAGGACCCCATACTGGGCCCCATTCCTGAAACTTTAAAAATCTGGTGGAGGTTTGGCTTCCGTGAATTCAAGGAACAATAGTAAGACCCATGGGCTAAGTAAGATTCCTGAAGTAAGAAAGTCTAATTTGTGACTGATTTCTTGCAAATGTAGAAAAAATGCACAGGTAGAGCAGAATGCTTGTGTCCAACATGAATGAAGCAGCCTCACAGGTAATTCTCCATTCACTGGTCGCTCCCCTCCCCTTTCCAGCAAAGAGCAGGAACATCTCCACTGCTGGGACAGTCTCAAAACCCTTCCAACATGTTTTACTTCATTGAATAACTGTGTGTGTGTGTGTGTGTGAGAGAGAGAGAGAGAGAGAGTGGGAAGGTGCAAAAATCAAACTGGTAAGAAGGGATGATCATCAGAATGTGTGTCCATGTGCATGAGCATGTGCGTGCACGTCTGGTCTGATTTAGGTTTGGACAATGCAGAGATCGGTGTCAGAGACAGTATCTGTGACCAGCCATACACAAAAGTTCCCAGAAATCATCTTACGGAACCCGGATTACAGTAGCTGAGCTCCCCTGCCTGAAAACTGAAAAAAAAATCAGAAACTTTAAACTTTATACTGTAGAAAAGACCAGAGCCCTAGAGGTCATTTAGTCCAAGAAAGGGATGTCTGAGACTATTTACGTCCACATCCACAGACAGGAAAACTGAGTCTGAGAATAGATTTGTTAAAAGTCACTCAAGCCTCACAACACACAGCCCGTTCATTTTTTTCTTAATCACTCACTGCTCTTTCCTTCCTGCATTACTTAGTAAATTCCATGGACTGATAACCACACTCATTCCGTATGAGATCGTTTACATACAGATAACACCCATATTTATATTCCCAGCCCAGACCTCTCCCCCCAATCCCAGACTTTTACATCCGTCTATCTGCCAGAAGTCCCTACACATGTCCCAACACTTCCCTGAAATTTAACATCACACTGGGCCCCTTAGACTCTGCCTCCTCTTCCTGCCGTCTTCTCCATATCAATAAAGGACACCTCTATTCCCCTCGTCGTTCAAGACAGAACTCTTGAAGCCATCCTGACTTCTCCCTGCTCCTCACCCCACGTCCTCTTCAAAACATTAAAATCTGGTCCCACCCTGGCCCAGCTCACCGTCCTTTGCCAACCACATTGTTACCGAGGCCTCCTGTCTCATCTCTGCTGCCTTTCCTTCTCTCTCTCTCTCTTTTCTTTTAGAGTTCCTTCTCCATTCAGCATCCCAGCATGATCCTTTTTAAAGGAATAAAGTCAATGGAGTTGCTCCTTGGCTCAAACCCTTCACAGGGTTCCCTTTCACTCAAGTCCATACAAAGGGCCATGAAACTCTACATGAGTGGCTCTTTCTTTCCCCCACTTTCTTCACCTCCCTCTGCTGACCCACCCAGGCCAGACAAAGTACCCGCCCTTGCTGTGACTCAAATGCAGAGGTGGGCTCCCATATGATTATTGTTCTTCTTTTTTAAAAAATATTTACTTATTTGCTTAGAGAGAGCACAGGGAAGGGGGGGCAGGCAGAGGAAGAGGGAGAAACAGGCTCCCTGCAGAGCAGGGAGCTCCACACAAGGCTTGATCCCAGGATCCTGGGCTCAGGACCTGAGCTGAAGGCAGACGCTCAACTGACCGAGCCCCCCACGCGCCCTGTGGTTATTTTTGTTCCTGCCAGGAAAGCTCTTCCTCCAGTCACTGCAGAGCTCACTCCCTCGTCTCCTTCAAGTCTTTGCTCCAAAGTCATCTTCTCAAGGTGAAACCTTCCTCCCCCCTCACTCCCCTTCCTATCCCTCTTCCTTGCCTTTTTCTCTCCTTAAGTTTTATTTTTCTCATCTAACATACTATACTTTTTTTTTTACTCATTATTTTCTGACTCTCCCTTCTTGGCTATAACCTCCATAAGAGTGGAAAGTTCCTGGCATATCTGATGAGTGAATGAATAACAATGAATAAAATAGTAAAATCCTTGCTAAATAAAACTGGTTCCCAAAGCAGGCTTAGAGTGACCAAATGCTACCAAAAAAGTCAATCAAGCTTATATTAACTGTGCCTACATATCTTTATCTAGATTTGTGAGTGTGTATTTCCATGCCTGCGTATGTTCATGTGTGTGTTTGCCATGAAGATTCCTATGAGTCAGCAAAGTTACTACTCTGCCCTGGTCCCCTAAATCCTTCTTTACATATAGAACAAAGTACTGTAAACTATTTCCCAAAGAATTAGAAATGGCAGAGCGAGTGTAACTAATAAAGGACACTGCTTTACTGTGCTTTCTTTACATAAAGCTAATTGTATTCTTTAGACATCACTAACAAGCTTGGGTAAACTCTTATGGATAGCTGGGGTTTTGGAGGTGAGTGTGCAGAAGATGGATTATGTAAATTGTTCGGGCAGATGAATTTCTTGAAACACAAATGTGGACTATGTGTTTGATCAGCAAAGTGCTAACGAACAGCAGAATTTAAAATGTTGCTTGTGGAAGAAATACAAGAATAGAAAATGTGTCTGTTACAGACCCCTGTGTTCTTGGCTAGCTAAGGTAAATGGAGGACAATTTTGAGAGAAGACAGAATTAAGATGATACTCTACAACGGTCCCAGGTCCTGAGGAAGAACTAATCCATTTTTCCCGAACTGTATGATTTTACGACACTTCAGATTTTAAGAAATTTAAAAAAAAAAATCTCTAAACCTCTCTCTCTTTCTCTCTCTCTCTCTCTCACACACACACACACACACAGACCCCTTTACAGCTTGCCAGACTCTTCCCTTTCCCTTGCCACACTGCCCTCCTCACTATCTCTGCTGCCTTCCCTGTCTTTGTTCCCTGTGTTCCTTGCTTGTCTTTCCAGCCGGGAGCAAGTGTGACAGGGCTCTGCTGATAGCTCACTGCCACACACAGGTGGTCTGCCACAAAGCCCCTGCCCTGAGGCACCTCGCCGATGGAAGAATTCAGCTCTGGATGATACAGAACACTCATGAACACAAAGGAGAGAAGAGGATATTTCCCAAAAGGCATTTTAAAGCAGATTTCTTGGGGAATTCCATTCAGAAGTCATTATAAGTAAGTGTGTGTGTGTGTGTGTGTGTATACATGTGTGTATGCATGCATGTGAATATAATATAATAAAAATAATATATATAATATATTAAATAGGTAGACTAATGAATTCGTGGCTCTGTCTTTACCAAAACACAGCAGGACAACTAAGAATTAGCCTGAAAGTCACAGAATACCTTTTGAAATGATAAGCTAACCAGAAAAGATAAAAAAGTAAATGAGAGTGAAAATTTATGACCTTTTACATTAAAGAAAATTATGATTACAGCAGTTGATATTAAAAAAAAAAAAACTTTTGAATGTGCCTGTGGAAATAAGGTAAAACCGGCAATAATATAAAATTTCATTTAGGCCTTCTACTGACGTAGTATCCTAAACCCGTGAAGATCGTGCGTAAGGCTGAAAAACAGTCCAGCTCTGTTAGGTGGGTTAGAGACAGAAACGAGGGGAACGGGAGGCGGAAGTAAGCCAGTGATGGGAACAAGAAGACAATGTCTCTGCCCCTCCCCCACCCCTGCTACTTCCCTCTCTTCTTCCCATTCTCTTTTCTCTTATTGCCTGTATCTCTGCTCCTTCTCTTTCCTGTCTTTATGTGCTCTTGCCACCCTCAGCTTTTTTTCCATAACCAAGTGCAATCACAAGATAGACCTTAAAACCACATTATAATAACAACACCTTACATTTCTGAATCGCTTTACAGATTACAAAACATTTGCACCTGATGATCGGTGACCCTCTGAGATAAGTAAAGCCAATATTTTAATCCCCAGTATATAAATAAGTGAACAATGGCTTAATGAAGTTCATGGGTTCTCTAGGTTAGGGGTTTTCATAGACATTATTATTATTATTTTTTTAATCAGAATAACTTTGCGGCCGCAAGGCCCCTGCTATCCCCAGACAGGTCACATGGGTTGTGGTGGGAGTAACAGTGGGTTGGGGATAAAAGGAGTTTTTATAACACTACTGTTCCTCTTCTTTTAAAAATCTAAGCAAATGTGGCAAATATTCATATCTGTTACATAAATCTAGTGTTAAATCATTCGTTTTGTTTATTCTATGTTTGAAGTATTTCACAGTAAATACAAAAGAAAGAGAAAATACAACACACCTTGTGAAGTGTTTGTTAATCTCTCTCTCCTTTCAGATGAGGAAACTGAAATATAGACCAGTTAAGTGATTTGTCACTCATTCAAGTTACACCCACATTGCAGAGATGAGCACTGCACACTCTTCAACTATTAACAACCAAGGAAGATCTAGGTACTAATGTCTTTAGCCCTGGACATTGAAGTAGAAGCAAATGAGAGTAGAGCACATCTTTATTTCTGTGATTAGTATCAATCTAAAAAGTGAGGAAGTGGCTAATCTCCCAGACGGCGGGGTGAAGACAACAGGAGTTACACCCAAGCTGAGGATCAAGTCTCTCTCCTGGATCGGAGCTTGCAGGAGGAGGCCCTTAGCAGGTCTCCCAGCTGGCACAGACCACCGCCACATGACGTCACCTAAAGCAGTAATACCCATGCCTAATACTTCAGGGCAAATACCCCTAATACCTTCGGGCAAAATGCAGGATTATCACGATAGTCACTCCTAAGTCCACTAAGGAAATTATTCAAGTCGTTGGCACCTAAACTGGGGGCAGTGTAGAGGTTTTGAAACTTTCAATTTGCTCTCTTCTTTTTACAAACCAAAAATTAAGAGTGAAAAATAAAGGCACGGACGCAGCCATTTCCCTCATCTTTAGGTAAAGTGACCACTTTGTAGTCCCCAAAGCATTCTCAGATACTTGAGTATCTGTAGACTGGGACGAACGGCAGGGGTTCTGCTGAGCACGGCCACAGTGGGAGGGGACACAGCGAGGGACCGGAAGCCAGAGAGCTGGGCGTGCTCCCCAGCTAGGGGTCATGAGACGCTGGACAAGTTACCACTCTTTGCACTTCAGTTTTGTCATCTCTAAAGTAAGGATAGTAATCCTACCTCACAGATTTATTGTGAGGAACAAATAATCTATTTGGAGCCATACAAAACTGCAAAGCACTTTAAAAATTAAAGTATTACTGTACATAGAAATGTTATTAAACACACATTTTGGGGGCACCTGGATGGCTCAGTCGTTAAGGGTCTGCTTTCTGCTCAGGTCATAATGGTCCCAGGGTCCTGGGATCGAGCCCTGCATCGGGCTCCCTGCTCGGCAGGAAGACTCCTTCTCCCTCTCCCACTCCCCCTGCTTGTGTTCCCCTCTCTTGCTGTCTCTCTCTCTGTCAAATAAATAAATAAAATCTTTAAAAAAAAAAAACAAAAAATCATTTTCACGTAAACACACTATCCTTTTGAAACTCATGGCCAGAGAAGTCTTATTTCTTGTATGGACTTTGGGGCCAAAATTTTCAAACTGTCTTATGACATAATTTTTCTATCAAAATTACAGGGAGTTTTAAAAATGATGCTTATAAGATATATTCATAGGCTACTGAACACAAAGTGCATTAATGTAAAAACTTCATATATCCCAAGTGCTAAAGAGAACCCAGAATTTAAAATCAACAAATTGCCTTGGTCCACATGAACAAAGTGGTTCCTGAGCACTTTCACCTCTACTTGGTAGAAAATACATTATAGCCTTTTTAAATGACAAAGTAAATAAGACTGAATATTATAGTGTTATTCTCATAAAATTATATCTTTGAATAGAAAGAGTATAATGAAACCATCATTTTTATGTAATTTAAGGACTGTGTCCCATATTTTGATTCTTGGTCTCTTGGTATCTTAAAGGCCAGGGCTCCATTCCAAATAATCCATTTGGGCATAGAAAATTAATCTTGACATTAATGACAATGATAACATATCTTATTCACATATTGCCCTACTCAGCCGGTGGGATCAATCCAGTTCCCAGACCTTTTCTCTTTCCTGCCAGCCGAGAAGAGTCCTTGTTTCATAAAAAGCTACAGAATCTGGAGCACTTTGATGAACAGTATTCAATATTCGGGGGGAAATTTATATCAAAAAGTAAAATTTTAAACCACTAACAATGATTTAATTTCATGAACGAAAGTAAGAACTTATTTGATATTAATCAACATTCTTGGCTTTTTTTTCTATTCCTAACATCTGAATTATTCCTACCTATATCTATGTTTACCACATCAAAATAACAGATATAGAATTTATTACAAAAAAATATTTATTTTGTATATAGCATGTGACAATGAGGATTTAAAATACAAAAAAAAAAAAAAAAAATCCACTGTGATTCATTTTACATCGTGAATATAAAGGCAGATGAATGCCTCACAACCCAGGCTATAGAACTTCATCTATTTTCCTAACACAGGTACTGAATGAACAACGAGCTGCCCATTTTGGAAAATGTGGTTGTCCCAGAGTAACTCACACATCTTTCCCCTGAAGGAAAATAACAGGCAACATGGATGCACAACCTGAGAATCCGCACATCTTTCGGAAGTTTCTCCTTTCCAATGCCACTGTTTCCACCACATTTCTTCCTCAACTCAGATGCTGGGGGACCTGCTGATTCTATCTTCTGTTTTTGCCCCTACGCCCAATTAATCAAGCCTCTCTATCCTTCCTTTAGAATTCCCTGTCACCTCTGCCAGCCTCCCCATTGCCAGCACCCCAGGAACAACGGATGTACATTCAGTGTTCAGTGCTTACTCTAGGCCGCGCCCGCTGGCTGAGAGAGGAGGGCCGTCATCCTGCAGATTCTGAAACTTAGTAACGGGTCGGGTCCCCTCAGGAAGGTAACACACCCAGACCAACAGCTAAGTCACACCCTCCTCCGCTCTGCTAGATGACTCCCCTTTTATTAATGCTGGTCTCCTAGCAGCTGTCTTCCTTCCTCAGGCTTCCACCACGCAGGCCATGGACTCAGCCCCACAAGAAACTGAAACACTTCCCCGTGGACGTGAAGGGTCTGTCACCTGCTGGCTCACCAAACACCAGCTTATCTAGGCCTGCTTATCCCGCAGGCAACCCCAGAGCTGCAAACCCACCAGCTGTCCTCAGATCCAACAGGCCTTTTCTTCCCTCAGGGTCCCGGAGACTCCCAGAAAACCAAACAGGCTTTCAAGGTCCAACTACCCAGCTAACCAACTTCCAGTGGCTCCCTGCCGCCCAGAGACAAAAGGAGGTGTCTCTTTAAGCTGAATTTGCCAAAATCAGCCCCTGGCCTTTCATTTCAATAACTCCTCACCTCCAGCAGGAATGCTTAGTGCTAAACCTTTCCTACAAGTCTCAACACTACTGCTTGGCTTGTGGTCTCCTCAGGACCACGGACCATTCACCCCTCTTTCCTTCTATCAGAAAGCTGAACTTCAAGGTCTATTCGGAACCATCTCTGATTGCTCTGATCAGAATGGCTTCTCTCCTGTCCAAAGTCTGATAGTTCATGTGGCTTGTGCCACTGTCCTCTCATATCATTTATTGTTCGGTATTTATACTTGCTATTTGGTTTTATTTTCAAGTATCTATATTTTGAAGCGGTTTACAAACTACAAACTCCTTACTAACATTTATATTTCAGGACGCCTGGGTGGCTCAGTCAGTTAAGTGTCTGCCTTTGGCTCAGGTCATGATCTCAGGGTCCTGGGATAGAGTCCCGCATCGGGCTCCTGGCTCAGTGGGGAGCCTGCTTCTCCCTCTGCCTGCCGCTCCCCCTGCTTGTGCTCTCTCTTTCTCTCTGACAAATAAATAAAAGCTTTTTTAAAAATTGAAAAATTAAATATATAATGAAAAGGAGAGAGAGAGAAAAAAGGGAAATTAAGATGTGAAATAAACTTAACAAAGGTAAGTAAACGTGAAGATGATGAAATTAAATGTCTTTGGAGATCCAACAAGGAGAAGGATATTATTGCTTCCTTGTTCAAATCTAACCATCTAGTAATTCTTTTCACTACACTATTTCTGTAATTCATTTGCAAATAGAGATAAGAGGCATTTGACTACTAAAAGCCAGTTAGAAAAGATGGGGGAAAAAAAAAAGATGGAAGGGCGCCTGGGTGGCTCAGTTGTTAGGCGTCTGCCTTTGGGTCAGGTCATGATCCCAGGATCCTGGGATCAAGCCCACATCAGGCTCCCTGCTCAGCAGAGAGCCTGCTTCTCCTTTCCCTCTGCCTCCAGCTCTGCCTACTTGCGCTCTATCAAATAAATAAAGTCTTTTTTATAAATGTAAAAAATAAAAGATAAATAAAAGAATTTTATATGAATTATCATGCTTTTATGGAAATATAAAAAGTCCGTCATACCAAATGCAATTACAATTTCAGAATAATGGGAAAGAACTGATTTCGCTTGACATTTTGTAGGTTTCAGGACCCCTCTGTACCTCCATTATCCCAACTGTAAAGTCGGAATAATATAGTACCTACCCTGTGAAGTCCTTTGAAGAATAAATAAGTTAATTTCACAAAGGGTTAAGAGAAGGGCCCCACACGTAGTAATGAGAGCTCAATCAATGCTGGCATTTTTGCTGTCTTATCTGTTGTGACTATTCCTACCATCATGGTTTTCCCATCCATAAAATGGAGGCATTTACGCTCACAAAAGAAAAGCTTATGAGGATCAGAAGCTAAGGTTTTGAAATCTCTCTCATTCAAGTGTTCTAAAATTTCCATGGGCTATTTTTGCCCTACTGTCCTGTTGGAAATAACCTATGTTCAGCAGGATGTGAAAATAAGTTGTTTTCACCCCTTTCTGGTTTGTATACAATCTGTCTTCTTCCTCCATCCTGCCCTATTGATTTTCAAATGCTTTAAAAATGCTTCCTAAAAATATGGGGAAATCACCATCTCCCCCAAATATCTGTAAAAATATTTGGAGTTCCATAAGATACCTACATATAAAATATACAAAAATCAATATCATTCCTACGTATTAAAAATTGTCAATCAGAAGACGTGATTTAAAAGATCACTTATGCTAAAGAATACTTAAGGATCAGTGGGAGAAAAATGTTCTCTTCAATAAATGGTACTGGGAAAAATGGCAGAACATACAGGAAAAAACTTGATCAGTACCATTCTTGTTAGACTAATTCTTCTTAGAATGAATTCTAAAAGAATTTGAGAGCTTCGTGCAAAAATAAGTATTTTTAAAGTACTAGGAGACTGAATACAAGAATGTTTTTGTAATTCGAGGGTTCATGAAACTTCTTATATGCATAATACAGAAGGCAGAAACCATACAGCAATAGCAGCTAACACTGACCAACTTATTATATGCCAAACATACATTATCTTATTTATTGTCATATCATTTTAAAGTCAGTTTTCCTTTTACACAGAAAAAAAATGGGCCTTACTTGGGGCGCCTGGGTGGCTCGGTGGGTTAAAGCCTCTGCCTTCAGCTCAGCTCATGATCTCAGGGTCCTGGGATGGAGCCCCGCATCAGGCTCTTTGCTCAGCAGGGAGCTTGCTTCCCCTCTCTCTCTGCCTGCCTCTCTGCCTACTTGTGATCTCTCTGTCCAATGAATAAATAAAATCTTTAAAAAAAAATAGGCCTTACCAGTGTATACAGTCTTCGTTATTCACAATCCCTTGTTAATTCACCTACTTGCTAAAATGTATGTGTAACCCCCAAATCCAAATCCAAATCAGATTTGGAAAACACTCAATGTGCTTTCATATTCATGGACATGTACAGAACAGCAAAAAGAAACTTCAGTTGTCTGACATACACATTCCCAGCTGAGGTCAAACAAGGCAACACTCCGCCTTCCTATTTCTGCTCTTATAAACAAGTATCCTTTTCAAGATCTATTTAGTGCTCATTTTTTTTTTGCATTTTTCTACTTTTTGTGGGTGATTTCACTGTATAAAATGGCCCCCAATCACAGCACTGAAATGCTACCTAGTGTCCCTAAGAAGGCTATGTTGTGCCTTATGAAGAAAGTACATTCATTCATGAGTTATAGTGCTGTAGGCCATGAGTTCAATGTTAATGAATCAACAATGTATGTTAAACAAGGTATCTTTAAATAGAAATACACATAAGGTTGTGTATTAAACAGATGATGAAAATGTGACCAGAGGCTCATGGAAATCTAACTCTATATTTCCTCCAGAACAATGGTTTAGTGTTTGTTCAGTGTTGGGGGAGACATTATAGAATATGACTACCACAAGTAACTAGAATCAGCTGTTAAAAAAAAAAAAAAAAAGCAGAACCAGGATTAGAATCCAGGAATGTCTCATTCCAGAGACCATACTACCAAAAGACGTGTCATTCTTGCTCTGTATTTGACTGAGGTTGGAACGAATAAAAATCAGAAGATAAAAGGCAAACTAGGGAAACATAAAATAAATCAAAAAGGATTTACTAATATTAACACAGATTTCTTTAATTCAATATGAAAAAGAGGAACCTTAACACAAAAAAATGGGGGCACTTGGGTGGCTCAGTCAGTTAAGCATCTGCCTTTGGCTCAGGTCGTGATCTCAGGGTCTTGGGATGGTGTCCCGTGTCGGGCTCCCAGCTCAGTGGGGAGTCGGCTTCTCCCTCTCCCTCTGCTGCTCCCTCCACTTGTGTTCTCTCGCTCACACTCTCTCTAATAAATAATATCTTTAAAAAACCAGAAAAATGAGCAAATGATCTGACAGATAATTCATACACACACACACACACACACACCCAAATTAATCATGAGTATAAGAACAGTATTTGATCTCCCTAGTAATCAAAGAAATCAAAATAATTATAAAATGCTGTTTTTCAAACCTGCACATTTGGCAAAGACTAAAAAGAAATTGTGTCACGCAGCATTCCTGTGAGTGTTTGGATGGACTGCTGAACAAAACGTCAACTCACGTAATCCTTTTGGAGGAAAATTTGGCAGTGGGTATCAATATCTTAATGTTATTAATAAATCCTGAACCCCAAATTTCAGTTCTGGTTATTGATTCTGTGAAAGTATTTAGGCATCAGTGAGTGAACAATGAACATAAAGGAAAACAATTTCTTGCACTGCTGTCTATATTATCCCAAACATGAATGGTAGAGAGGACCAAGTATATTTATACGCACCCACACAGTGTGACAGTATGTAGCCACTAAACGAAGATGAAAAGCCCTGCATTTCTTGGCCTGTAAGGATACTGAAAATACAGAGCTGAGTGAAAGAACGCCAACTGTGGTACGTACAGTTTGAATATATACGCACGTATATATGCGGACAAAAACAGACTGCTTACAAGAGATCAGAGTTAGATTAGCTGAAGGGCTCAGTTCTGAGGACAGTATCAAAGAAGATTTCATTGGATCCCACAACTCAAGTTTTAAAATTTTCCCACTGAGTGTCTCTTTAAATTACAAGGCAAAGAGGTGCAGCACCGTCCCACGGGGGAGCCCTGATGAGGTGGGAACACAGGGGAGAAGAGGGCAGACGTGCCAGGTCACAAAGACTGGCATCGGCCGTCTGACTTCTGTTTGGAACAGAGGGGGCGGTCATCCCTTCAGGATTCCTGAAGTTTGATGTCATTAGATTCAGGAAAAGAGAAGGCCATGATAGGAGACACCATCGCCGTCAGACAGAGGCTTACAAGACACAGTGAAAGTTGGGAGCAACTGGAGTAGCTTGAGGGCTAAACTGGAAAGAATGAGAAGGAACCCTGTACACTTTGCATTCCTTTTATGTTCACTTTCTGGCTTATCCATCTTTTCTCTGATAAAGAGGCTGATGCTTCACACATTGCTAATGTATGTGGGCATAAGATCATATATATGTGCTGTAAGATTAGATAGAAGATTGGCACCCCAAAACTGGTACCATCAGCAAAAGCTTACACTCATCATGTGGGCAGTTTCCCTGGTCCCTTGGTGTTTCACGATTGAGAATATTAGGATCCCCCAAAAATTCCGTGCAGGAGAGTGAAATAGACCCTGTTAAGACAAGCAAAGGTCCCCCGAAGGCTTTAGTAAAGGCACCAGGTATTTGCACTCAACCACTGTAATCAGTAGCAGTAATTCAATCCATATGGTGCACGGAACAGCTTTTTCAAGAGCATTTCTGAGAGCAGCTAAGACAAAACTGGTAATGGCAGAAAGTTACTATAATAACAGAATGCTTCTGTGGATCTAGGGGAGCCACTTACCCCACATGAAAAGAAACATAAACAAATGAGATCCATGCTTAAGGATGCATGCAAGTTATTAGAATCCACTACTTCAAGTATAATAAAATAGGGAAAATGTTCATGTGAATATTTACCTAGTCTCTAAGGTAGGAAGAGACTGTCCAGCCACAAAAGCAATATAAGAAAGCCAAATAAAGATTTATCTGTTTTTGTAAGTTTATGAATAATACAAAAATTCATGAAAAAATAAAAATAAAGCTGCAACTTGGGGGAAAGCATTTCGCCAAAATTTGAAAGAATCGCAAGATATTCATCAGAGTGTTTGCATCACTGAAAATGACTCTGCCAAAAACGTCAAACATACACATTTATAAATCATGCTACAAGCAGAGAACAGAATATTATGCAGCTATTAGAGTTCTGTTTTTGGAAAATGTCAATATAAGGATCACATAATGGTAAGAGAATAAGAGAAAAAAATTATAAATCTGCTTACTCATAGGGGAAAAGATCAGGAAGTATACCACAACAATAATAATACTTAACATTTTTGTCTGTGCCAGGCATTGTGCTACTTTTTTATTTTTAAAGATTTTATTTATTTATTTGACAGAGAGAGATCACAAGTAAGCAGAGAGGCAGGCAGAGAGAGAGGGGGAAGCAGGCTCCCCGCTGAGCAGAGAGCCCAATGTGGGGCTCGATCTCAGGACCCTGAGATCATGACCTGAGCCAAAGGCAGAGGCTTTAACCTGCTGAGCCACCCTGGCGCCCCTGTGCTACTCTTCATGTATACTATCACTATGAGACAAATAACATCATCTCTGCTATTTTTCAAAAGAGAAAACAGACATAGAGAGGTGAGATCTCAAGCTCAAGACAATACAGCCTGAAAGTGTGAAGTCCAGAAATGAAGGCAGCCAGTCTCCGGAGCTTATGTGCTATCCATCACCAGAACTCCCAAAGATTTAAGTCTCCTCTGACTTCAAAGGCTCATAACGTATCCAAGTATATCGGAAATAGAGTGGGAAGTTTCTTTTTAAATCTTATCGATAAGACGTGAGCAATTCTCACTATCAACACCTGGAAACATTCATGTTGACATCTATAAGCTTGGAACCTCTGATCTCTCAACTTCCAGGGTATCCGGAAGTGAAATTAAATGAAGATCCAGAGTTCTCAGCGGCTGTTCCCTTCATATATCCATCACTGCCCAAATAGATTTCTTCTAAAAGATTAAGTCTTTTGAGAAATCTGAGGGTTTTGTGCGTGAGTTTTCTATAAGGTTATTACGTGTCTGTTGAATATGGGGCCAAGCTATCTTGGTCTCTGTTTCTTCCCATTATTTATTCCCATTCAGATGAAAATTTAAATACAAACTAGCTACCCATTCATCAAAATTGCTTCAAATTTATTTATGGTGCAGCACAGAGGAGCTTCTGGGAATAAGAGTTTCAAGTCTATTATAGTTTCTATTAATAATTGCAGTCACTAATTGCTATGAGAACTTTTTTGGATATGCTAACATATAGTTAAAGCAAAGCCAATCCAACGGACTACTATAAATAGCGTCGCATGGTCTCACCAAAGTCATGAGAATTTTGTAAGTTTGGAGGGTGGGAAAGTAGAGACATGGTTCTCAGATTCTTTAAAACATTGTTATCGTGGATTCAAAAGACTAAAATTTAGAATCATACTCACAAATTCTTTATAAATAATCTTCTCGATTGCCTTATTTATTTTTGAATTACCACTTTCATAAGACAGTTTTAACCATCACTGAGATTAGACAGGGTTTCCAAATGCTATTTTCGCTCACTGATTCATTAAACCAAAATGTTTAAAGTGCCTGCTATGTGCCAGGCACACAGGTCCAGGCACTGGCAATAAAGCAGGAAACAAAGTGGACAAAAATCCGTCTTGGTGGAGCTTAAAGGCATTGTACTGATGGTACACAGCAAGCAAAGTAAAGAATAAAATGTTAGATGATGACAGCGGCGACTAAGAAAAACCAAGCAGTTTGGGGAGATGGAGTGTGGGGGCGAGGGGGGCCATAGTGGTACCAAGCATGGTCAGGAAGGCCTCACTGAGAAGGTGACATCTGAAGGTGGACCTGAATCAGGAAGGGAAGCAGCATGGAGCTCTCTGGGGAACAGCATGCTGGACAGGGAACAGCAAATTCAAAGGTCCTCAGATGAGACTGAGCCCCTATGTGTTTGAGGAACAAAAAAAGGGGCTTTAATGGTCTCAGGGGTAGAGTAAGAGAAGTCGGAAAAGTAACAGAGAAGCCAAGTGCTCCTGGCCTTACGGGCCATGCCAAGCAGTTGTTACTTTTTTTTTTTTTTCCCCTCAGAGAGACATAGGGAGCAACAAACGGATGGACAGAAGTATGACAGAATTTATCATTCAAATTTAGGCATCTTTGCTGGTAAGGATGCTCAGCTGACGGGCCACTGGGAAAACAGAGGCAGACCACAGCTCTTTAGGCAGCTTGGGAATGGACCAGTTGCCATGAGTATGCAGCAGAGGAATGATGTGCTCTGGGTTTGAGCTGGATCACTCCGGCTGCCGGTCTCAGATCAGAATGAAGGTGAGCAAGCCCTGGAGCAGGCAAGCGACTGGGAGCCTGCCACAGTCCAGGTGAGAGGTGGTGGCCACGACACCTTCTGCGTGGGTCTTCACATAAAGGCAGCAGGACTCAGGGATGGATCAGAGGCGGCAGGCAGAGGAAGAAGGTTTGGGGACTGAATAACTCTAAGTCCTCAGTTGGCAATAATGAAGTTGAGCAGACACAGGGAGGAGCTCCCTCGTGGGTGGCGGGAGAAGGGGTACGTGAAGTCCAAGAGGCCAAGGCATCCACGTGGAGATGCCGTATGGGGAGCAAGACACAGCAGTTCAGAGAGCCGAGGGAGTCACCAGCACAGAGCTGGCCCTCAAAACGTCGGGATGGAGGACGTCTCTAGGGAGATGGGGCAGATGCAAAAGAGAAAAGGAAGAAAGGACAGAGCTGAGTACCCCAGTACTACAGGGTCAGGGAGGAAAGGAAGGCACCACAAAGGATGAGAAGGATGAGAAGCGGCAGCCTCGGAAGGAAAGAGAAACTTGGAGACGGTGAAATCCCAGAGGCCAAACCGGGATTGTGTGTCGAGAAGGGGGTGACGAACCAGGACAAGTGGCTCTCTGGTCCCGGCACTCTGACATCTTCCTAGTGAACACAGGAGTGCTCTGTCTCTACTGATGAGGAAAGGAGAGGCATGTACTCATTCAGTTAGCTCAGATATTCCCCTGCAGGTCACTGGGGGTGACCCCGGGGGTCTGAAGAGGAACACACACACCCCAGAGAAGCTGGGCTTCTTGTACAAGTAAAGGTAGTCTGTATCCCCCTGTGCAGCTTTCGGAGGAGAATTCACCAAGTTCACCAAGCTACGAAAGCATGCGAAATCATTATTAGGCTGGATCTGCCCCCTCCCCGCTCCTAGAATCACTCAACTCTTCACATCTGATGAAGGATGCTACGGCACCCCAGAGAACCCTGCTTCTCCACTTGTCCTGTGTTATAAACATCACAGTTACCATCCCAGAGATCATTCTGCATCGTTTATTCTTAAACATATACATGAATACTGTGGCAGTTATCTGTGGTTTTGCCTGGCCCACACCCACTCCCTCTTCTTTGCAGAGATATCCCTCCCACTCGACAACTATCCAAGTGCGGTGGCCAGACCCCAGGTAAGCCCATGAGACTTGCGGTCCCAGGAATCAGAATCCAGTGACACAAGAACGGAGAGCGGTTGAAGAGGATTCATCCTGTGCGGCCAAAAAAGCCTCAGGATAAGGGGAGGGAAAAAAGGCCAGAAATAATCAGAAAAGCCAGAAAATTATGGTCCTTATCCTTACCACCTCAATCCCTTTAGCAACTGACCACTCCCTCCTCCTGGATATACTATCATCGGTTCTAACATTCGGATTTTCCTTCCATTCTGCAACTTAACCCACATTTTTTTTTTTTTTAAGATTTCATTTATTTGACAGAGACACAGAGAGAGCATGAGCAGGGGGAAGGAACAAGAGGAGAGAGAGAAGCAGGCTCCCCGCTGAGCAAGGAGTCTGATGTTGGACTCGTGGGGCTCAATCCCAGGACGCCAGGATCATGACCTGAGCCGAAAGCAGACGCTTAGCCGACTGAGCCACCCGGGCATCCCGTTTACTCACCTTCTGTCAATAAATTCCTTTAGCCCAAGTTATTCCAAGCTGGTTTCTGTGGCTGGAAGCCAGAGTATCCTGATACACCCAACACTCTCCAAACTCTGTGGCAGCTAATAAAGCTCATCAATTTGCAAGTCAGGTCCATTTTCCGACATAAGGAAAAATGGAGGTCTAGGGGACATTTTTCTATTGGCAAAATAAAAGCTTAAGAAATTCTTTTAGTTGGTAACATTCGAATAACCATTCCTAAGTTCTGATTGTAAATGTTTCATGGAAAAACATGTCTTCTTTTTACTCACTGGAAACACTGATCAGTCTTGAATCAAAGTAGTGGATTTTTTTTTTTTTTCATGGCTGTTTCATCAGGATGTCACCGAGCATGTATCTCATGC
The DNA here is from genome assembly GCA_028646535.1 of Procyon lotor. Classification (NCBI taxonomy): domain Eukaryota; kingdom Metazoa; phylum Chordata; class Mammalia; order Carnivora; family Procyonidae; genus Procyon; species Procyon lotor. Next base: position 73,669,497 of record CM053614.1, read on the forward strand.
ATGTGAGATAGGAAGAAGATGTCCTCTTCTTTTCCTGTTCTGCAGGGTTTCCATGGTTTTCATGCTTGGGAACAACTGGTATCGTAGGGACCGGACAAACTTGTTTAAACAAGCCAAAATCATTCAGCAATTCAGGTCAAGTCAGTGGGTATTATGTTAGTAATTGTGAAGAGCTTTATCTCCAGAGCATTTACATTTTACTTCGATGAATATAGACAGGTGTCCCTTGGGTACTCATTAGTGATACCAGCTTTAAATTTTCATCGATTGTAGTTTCCTATAGGTTTAAAACATTTCACAACTTATTTGGAATTGAAGTGTCTGCCTCACGGTTCCTGTTCAAAGGCTGACATAAACCATTTGTGTTTGAGAGAGAGATTCTGAAAGCCTGAATGCCCGCATCAGGGCGGATCGCCAGGGAAAGCAGTCTTATGGCGTCCAACCCCACACCGGGGCTCACAGACTTGCCCAATAGACCCGCACCTTGACACAACCCCCCGGGGAAGGCTAACGGGAGAAACGATCTGGTTTGTCCCACCTGAGAAAAGGAAACATCTAGATATGGGCCTTCTCTACAGTTTTGGGCCAATATCTTTATAAAAGTCACTGTCCTTTCGTTGAAGTCCAATGAGGCCAGTTTTTCTCTCTTAGGAAAAGCACGGGCTTCCCTTCAGGCCCTCTGAGAACCTCGGTGGATTCCAAACAGGAAGCTCACCGGTGAATCTGTCCTCCACCCCCTGGTTCAGTTTCCACCAGGGGTCAGCGGACCTCAGTTTCGATCTGCAGGTCAACTTTGAGATAAACTATGACGGTGACCAATCAGGAATTATTTGCATTACGAATGTTAAGTACGAGGCAAGGGCAGGCCCCGCTTCTCAACACTCGACGCTGATGCCCCTGCAATCCCTCCTGGGTCACCCTCTCCTGGCTGCCACAAGCCTAAGGCTGCCCTCTGCCCTCTGCGGCAGGAGGTGAATGATTTGAGGGCAAGGGCAGAAGAGGATGCTTGGCAGTTGCTTTTTTCTTATTCGAACGAGCTCAACAGAAAGCGGTTCTTAAAAAGCAGACGCATATACGAAAAAGAACCCTACAAAGCCACGTCCAGAACAAACATTATGTCGTTGGTGTCGATATCCCCGCAAGGGCAGACCTGTGGCTAGTGAGCAGGTCAGACACTGCAGAGAGCTCTGGGACGTCACCAGAATGGGCCACATCCCTCAATTTCACAGGCTTTCCCTGCCTACTGAGAACACGTAAAGGAACTTCCTGAAGGAAGAAATGTATTACAAGTGCAGCAACTTCAGTGAAAATTTTTTGAAATACCTCTCTGCCTCGGCTGAACATTCTCCCCTTGTACTCCTCTTCTATCCGGGTTCTACTTAAATCCTATTAATGAACAAGCCTCTATTAGAGAACGAACTCGCTGTTTACTTAAAAATCTTCATGGAAATTACATTCACCAAAAGGTTATCAAGAAATGTGAACAGAATCTGCGAATGGCTCCTTTACAGTTTTAGTTGTCCTCATGCTCTGAAGGCACGTTAACTCCTTCGGGGCAACAGCGTACTAAATGCTATCTCTGCTTCCTCCTTTATCTGGAGGATAATTATGTCTTGGACAATGAACATTTAGGACTGAAATTCTGGCTTTGTTTGGCATGGATATCATCTTTCTGGTTTAAGTTTGCAGTCTTTATTTTAAATAACAAAACTGACTTAGACTGCTCTTTCTCTTCTCTTTCTTGATATGTTTTTTATTATTTCTTCTTCCTATCCCTTTCCTGAAATGAGTGTCATTTCTACAGATAAATGCCTACCAGCTGGAGGCATGGGTTCCAAAGCAAGACAGACTGAGCACTCCTGTCTAACAGCTCTGAAATCTTGGGCAAAACACAGCCTCTCTGGGATTCAGCTTCCACATCCATAAAAGGAGGATAATAGTACCCACCTCATAAAGTTGATGTGAAAATTACATGATTAATATATGCAGAGATTTCAGATCGGTGCCAAGCACATGCTAAGTCCTACTTTAGAGTTCGCTGTTAATTTTGTTGCTATTATTGCCAAGCCCTTGAGTTGCCGTTTTTATTTTTCGGTAGTATCGGTGCTTACAATGGGAATGTGAACCCACTTTTTCTAAAAGAGACTAAAGCCCACTAATGTCTGTATATCGCTCCATCACAAACACTAGACATGTAATTTTTTTTTTCAGTATGAGAATACAGGAAGTGTTTATGTGAGAAAAGGAAGTTAGAAAAGAACTGGAACTATGATCATAGGATATTTCAACATTCATAACAAAGGCGGCCTACACAAAAAGATGACAAGTTCCGAAAGGTAAGTGTAGAATGCCTGTTTCCTCTGTCAATACGCGGCAAGCGAGAGAAAGGACAATGCTGGATTTAGTCCTAGAGCCTGAGCCAGACATAACAAGCAAGGTTAAGGTTAAGGTTGGGGCAGCGCTCACATGCACAATCATGTCACACATCTAGGTCTTTTAAATGTCAACAGCGTTTATATACAGTGATGCTGCATTTTGGAGAGAAAGGACCGTCAGGAAACAGGCTGGTGAAGGAAAGTAGCATAAACTGTCACTTATAAGAAACTTCAGAAAATGAAGGCCAGGGACAGGTTACTTTCTCAAAGCACTACTAAAAAGTTAATATAAAATGCACTATTTTTTGCTACCTGCAGAAGTAGCATACCTTGGGGGATGTTTTTAAAATGTATTATCAAGGGACGCCTGGGTGGCTCAGTCAGTTAAGCACCTGCCTTTAGCTCAGGTCATGATCTCAGGGTGCTGGGATCGAGCCCCACATCACTTCTCCCTCTGCCTGCCCCTCCCCCTGCTTGTGCTCTCTCTTTCTCTCTCTCTGACAAATAAATAAAATCTTTAAAATAAAATTGGATGCCTGGGTGGCTCAGATGGTCGAGTGTCTGCCTTCCCTGCTCCTTGGGGGAGCCTGCTTCTCCCTCTGCCTCTGCCTCTGCCTGCCTCTCTCTCTCTGTCTCTCATGAATAAATAAATAAAATATTTTCTTAAAAAATTAAAATAAAATAGAATAAAATGCATTATCAAAACTGTCTTAGGAAACATCCTAGTTCCACCAAAGTGGCCACAAGCAATTCTATGGGAGGACCAGAGTGATTCAGAACTTGATACAAGAATTGTGACAGACCTAAAAGAGAATGTAACCTGAGTCATCAGGGCGTTTAGAATAATTAGGACTACATTCACATGCACATAATGGGAACCTGACTAATTTTTCCCAAGATACAAGAAATCCAGAAGAGGTATTCCAGGGCTGGGATAGCTAGCCCAACGTACAAATAAAGACAAAGTCTCCTTCTCGGGGCGCCTGGGTGGCTCAGTCAGTTGAGCGTCTAATTTTTCGACTTTGGCTCAGGTCACGATCTCGAGGCTGTGAGATTAAACCTTGCGTTGGACTCCACACTGGGTGCTGGGTGTGGAGCCTGCTTAAGATTCTCTCCCTCTCCCTCCACTTCTCCCCCCACTAAACGAGTGTGTGCTCTCTCTCTCTCTCTAAAAATAAAAAGTAAAAAATAAAGATCAAGATTCCTCCTCAATTCCCGGTCGTCTTACTTGTGACCATCATGCTCAAGGTCACGAGATGACTGTACCACACCGTGGCTAGAAGAAACGGGTAAGAGTAGAGCAAGACCTGAGTATTGGTGGAGTCTTTTTAAATAATCATCTGTATCAATTTTGTCGATAATGTCTGTAAAGATCCCACTCCGCAGACTTCCACTTCATCTTACTAAATTATATTGCAAGGGAGGCTTGGAGGTGAGTATTTTTAACTGGACACATAGTTGTTCTCAAAAAAATCAGTAAGAAAGGGAGTTTCAGTAATGACTAGGTAGACAACAAGCGATGTGTGTGGCACAACGAGGCATTCTGGAGTCTAGCAACGGGACAATCTTCCTCTCCTACTGTCTAGGGAAGAAGAGGTCCACCAGCCCAGCTGACCAAGCTTTCCTAGATGCCAGAATCTGCCATTGTGATCCTCTAACTTCATGCTCCCAAACAATCTCTAATAGTCACTTGCCTACCCAGGAAAACTTTACTCCAGCGGACAGATAGAATGCAGTGGACAGCCAAAGCCTTTATACTGACAAGTACATTTTTTATGAACTGACTTTCCACTTCACCACCTAACCGCTTGTGGATCTGAGTTTCCTCAAGTAGTCCCTGGGGACCTGGTGAACTCTGGGTTCATTACTAAAACCAACCTCTCTCAGTTCTAGTTTGGCTGAAATAGTTTTATATTTTAAAATTATTTCACATGGGTTGCAGACATATATTTATAGGATTTGACAAAATATATTAAACTGATGTCAATATTCACTTATCTAGGCATCTTTCCCAGACTACACTTAAATACACAAAATTTGGTCATTAATAGGACCATCAAATAAAGAAAAATACTCAATTTAGAAATAGGAGGGTTTGAGTTAGGAATGGGCTAAGTTAACAAAAGTTTTGGTTGGACTAGAACCATACTAAAACTCTTAACTCTAGGCAAGTCATGTATGTATTTTGGCTGAGAAGCAGTTTCTGATCATACATACTGAGTGAGGAGGTGATTCTTTTAAAATTTTTATGACTCTCCTCAATAACTTTAATTGAAATTTCTCTTGAAATATGCCACATATTGAAAAGGCACAAAATGGGCATGTATGGGATAAATAGCTCCTCGCTATATATACAGCGCTTCAACTATCCTTATGAGATGTTGGGTGACTGTACCAGACGACAATAGCTACTATTGAAAAAGCACCTATCATGTGCCAGGTACTTGATAAGCATGACCTCATCTGATGACTGCAACCCTGAAATACAAATATTACTATTTCTATGTTAGAATCAGAAAACTGAGACTCAGAGAGGAGAGGTAATTTGCTGAAGGCATACAAATTATAATAAGTAGCAGAGAAAGGATATATACACGGATCTCTCTGCTGCCAAAGCCTGAACTCTTGCCACAGGGCTGGGCCTCCCGGGACTGCCCTTTGTAGTGTGATGATTCTGAACCCTCCACCAAGGCATCTTTGAAGTTCTGAGCTGGAACAGACAATGCCACAAGACAATAAAATAGATCTTGCTCAAGAAAGACTATGGTACTCACCCCAGAGCAACACATCTCTAATCTAGTGTTTGCTTTAGACCAAGCCCCCTACTCCCCTTTTTGACCTGTTAAGTGCCAGCAACCAGAAAAGACGGCATCTCTGTTTCACACCTGGGCAACAGCAGTCACGAGCCTTGGTCCAGACCAGCAAGAAAATGAGAAGAATTGAGGTGACTGAGGTGATGAGAGAGAAAGTCCTTCATCAGTTTACTAGAAGAAATTCTTCGCACTCAAGCATTCAGAAATCTCCAGGCTGAGCTGTCTTTCAGATTCAAGCTAATTTAGTACACAGTCCTCTACTTTCTGTTAACTCCCTGCCAACGTATACATCTATGCTTCTGTGCACAAACTTCAGAATCTGTATTCTGACCAAATAAGTGACAGTGGAAAAGTTGTCGGCTCGGAATTAGCCACAGGCTTGAACGTTCTTCTGAGAGACTTTTACAGTGTGGGAGGAAGGGTCCACTTTTCTTTGAGGAGTAATTAACCCATATTTTTTTAAAAGGGCAAGTGCATGTCACAGAAACACAACACTACGTTTTTACGAGAATAATACAAAAGCCCACTCATTCACTTCTCTGACTGCTAATATCCAAGGAGGACGATAATCGCTATAAATCTGATCTTTTTCATGTTACAGTCAATGGAGAGAAAAATAGAGACGGTGATAGAAGATGTGAAGAGAAGAAGGAAACAGAGAAAGAACAGAAAGAACAAGAGAAGAGAGTGGGAAAGCAGGAAAAGGGAAGGAAGAGGAGAGGGAAAGCACGGACCTGTGGCACGGCGCGGGGGAGAAGGTGAGGCAAGACAAGGAGACAACTTAGGAGGAGGAAGAAAGGACCAAGGGCGAGGGCATGTGAGATACAGTTGAAGAAGAGCGGGCAGAGCAGGAAAGGCAAAGAAAGCTGATTCTGAGGTGAGTGTAGCGCAGACCGGCCCACTATGGTCCTCCAGCCGTGTCACTCCGTACGTGGGCATCCATGTACATCAACGGCCATTGCTCATGAGTTCTTTGCTAGCTACGAGGTCTTCTTTAATCAGTAAAATTTAATTTGCTGTCTTCCAAATAAAGTTTTATTTCTCTATGGAAAGGTAATTTAGTATCAAAAGACAAGCTGGGTTTCAGTGTCTACTTTGGAACATCAGAGTCCCTACGACGATTTCTTTGTGGCATCCCAAAGCTACCCAATTACCTTCGCTTTGTTTTTTGAATGATTAGCGCTGCCTTAAGCCACACATCGACAACCGTATGTTCGTACTGATCCTTCCGCACATCCCTACATCTGATGCTATATTGGTTCCTACACGGGACTGAAGAAAGAAGGAAAAAACATGTATAGTTTTAGCAAAGCACATCCTAGGAGTAATTGGTAACCCATAGGCACAGCACTGAATCCTTGGGAGGCTCTCTTGCCTTCAGTGAGATGGGCATGGCAGATACCCTGGCGAAAATTACTCTCTGAGCTCTACAACTGAAACCAAAGTAAGATCACCTCATGGGGAATCACCTGACAGCCAAGACTCGTTTTTTTAAAAAATACACCATTCCTGTGTCTGGACAGTCATTATGAAACCTTCATATCTGAAAACTCAATTCCAATTTCTGAAAATGTGTTTTTAATACTGTTTTGCTTAAGCTCGATAAGACTGAAAGTATACAGTTTGGTTATTTAACAAATGACTCTAAAATCGGTGGGGTGGATTAATCATCCGAATGTTTCTTGAAACCAAAATATTTAGATAAATGAATTTCTCTTTTTAATCTGTGTTGTGTCATTACTCAGACGAAGCCCAAATCATTTCTTTTTGTTCATAGTGAACCCGCCATTCTAACAGAATGCATTCCACCTTCCTTCTCCTCCTGACAGAGTATAGGGCCATCTATTTTTGCTATTTCTATATTATATAAAGAACTAAATTTTTTTTTAGGAATTTTATATCTTGCATGAGAATATTACAATTTTTAAAATGCCAATGTTCAAAAAGTGCTGGTTACTCTATTTATGCTTTTCAAATGTAAAGGCTATTTAAGATACTAAGGGTTCAATGCATCAGCAAGCATCTGTTAACATTAAAGACACAGTAAGTGCCATCTGAAATAATCAAAAGAACAATTATAGCTCAATATGCAACACATTCTAAATAATTGATAATGTAAGGTTCCTAGGTCATTCTATAAGTTGATCAATTCCAGAGAGGGAAAAAATAAAAGGTGGCTTTCAGATCTATTCTTTTGAACAAACTAATTTATGAAAAAATTTCTTTTTTTTTTTTTAAGACCCGAGATCATCAGTCAGACGCTCTACTGACTGAGCCACTAAGGCACCCCTAATTTATGAAAAAAATTTCAAAGTCAATAGGGTGGACTTTAAAATCTTGTTACAATACCTATCGATTTTTTAAAGGTGAAAAGAAAAAAATATGGGCATAAGGTAGTTCTGTCAAAAATATATGATTACAATTATGCAACTTTATTTTATTCTTTTATATTTTTAATGAAAATAAAAATAATAGTTTAAAATAAAGATTCAAAAAATTGGAGAGACTCATATAAAGCAAGATTTATATGATCTAAGAAATAATCTGGACCACATCAGTAAAATATGTTTGAAATATACTGTAGAGAGTGAGATGAAATATATAGCAAGTGGAGAAAATGCTTTAAAACAGTCAATTTTCACAGTCACATACAAGTAGGACATCACTGCAGTTCACTTATGAATTACATTTGACAAATGATCCTGAGAGTTTAAATGTGCTGATTCTGGACTCTGAGACAGGTAGAGGACAAATAACCACACACCTGATCAAACAATAGTTACCTTAGCAACATGAGATTACTTTAATTCATATCATTCCTTCGAAAGGAATTTTATTTGGAGTATATTGCCAAAAATTATGTCTGACATATATCATGCCTATATGTGAAAAGTCATTACCTCGCACTGCCTTTGAACAGTGATTTTTAAATAGCAACCAGTTGACAGAAGACACGTCTTTATAGTAGTAATTTTGGCAATGGTTACGACAAAGTGCTCTTTCGCCAGTTACATCTTTTTTTTAGGTAAATGCTCAGTTTTAGCAGCAGGAATTGATTTCCCCAATTACCCCATAAAATGATTAAATAAATACTGGAATGGAAACATAGCATGCAAGAACTATACCAACAGTTTTACCGCATTTACGAAACAATACAATCTCCGTTTTAAAGCATCACACCGTATCACTAATTCAGTTCTGCTTAAGACAGAACTTATTCCCCCCGTCAATATTTTAGAACATATTTCACTATAACGGAACACTTCCCCCACCTTACACCCCCTTAATAATAGGGATTCTAGTCTATTTCTGGATTCAGATAAATTGTCTTAGCCAAGCTCAGGCACTTTCCACAGACTTCTTTACCTATGGTTGGCTTTCATAGATGTTTTTTCTAATGTCTGACTTCTCCTCCCTGATGGTGACTGAGGAAAGCCAATCTTGTGAGCGGGTAGGTTCTTATTACATGATTTCAAGGGTTTCTAAAACTCTTCCTCTCCCAAAATGTGCCTGCTTGGTGATGCTTAAAATTCTCCTAAACAAAACAAAACAGCAAAAACATCTTTCTACCATTATAATTAAGACTGTGGGAGAATTTAATACTGATGAGTCACACTCTCTACAAATTAGTTGGGGGAGGAGGCTGTAAACAAAAAAGGATAGGTAGATACCAGAGGGTAAAGGGGAGGAAGAGGGATTATCGGGGAAGGGAAAGGTGCAGACATCAAGTCGACCTTTGCATGTTTCACAATACTGCCGTGCTCCCTAGCAGAAGGAGCAGGGAATCGCCAGGCATGGCTGGGAAAAAGAAACGGCCACCTGGCTTGACCAGCTAGGTTTCCATTTCCTATCTTCCCGTTATTCGCAAACTTCTACAAAAAAAATTCAGGGTTGGTCCTAGAAATTGTGTTGTGGGAATTGATCATATTTTGGGACTTGTGCAAAAACAGTAAATTCTTAAGGGAAAAGAAAAAGGTTCTGATCCTGAGACCTTTCTAATTCAACATGATATACAGAAGACCTCTTTTTGCTGAGTTTCTGCAATGTGGTATACTCATACAAGGACACCATAGCTCGCTGTGACTAACGATGCCATCTCAAGAAAGTCATAGATGACAGAATTTTTAAAGATGTAAGAAGATGGGGCACTCAGTCAGTGAAGTATCCAACCCTTGATTTCAGCTCAATTCCTGCTCTTAGGGTTTTGAGATCGAGCCCTGTGTCAGGATCCACACTGGGCACGGAGCCTGCTTAAGATTCTCTCTCTCCCTCCCCCCAACTCTCTCCCTCACTAATTAATGAATGAATGGATAAAAGAAAAAATAAATGATATAAGAAGATGAAAACAGGATGCCTGGGTGGCTCAGTCGGTTAAGCCACTGCCTTCAGCTCAGGTCATGATCTCAGGGTCCTGGGATAGAGTCCCATATCGGGCTTCTTGCTCAGCAGGGAGCCTGCTTCTCCCTTTGCCTGCTTCTCCCTCTTCCTGCTCTGCCTGCCGCTCCCCCTGCTTGTCCTCTCTCTCTCTCTCTGACAATAAGTAAAATCTTTAAAAAAATTTAAAAAAGAAGATGAAAACAGAGGTACTGAGTGACACCCTTTAATTAAGAGATGAAAACTAGTAGAAGTAACCATGTACTGTTTATAGAGTTGCCAAAACTGCAAATACACAGATCTACTAAATGTTGGAAATATATGACAACTCTGTTAGGCATGTAAGCTTCAAATTCTTTAGTATTATGTTTTTGTTTTTCAAAAGATTTTCTTTTTAAGATTTTATTTATTTCTTTGAGAGGAGAAAGAGAGTGCATGAGCAAGCGGGGGCAGACGGAGCAGTGGGGGTGGGGGAACTCCCCGCTGAGTAGGGAGCCAGACTCTGGGGCTGGATTCCAGGACCCCGGGATCATGACCTGAGCAGAAGGCAGACATTTAACCAACTGAGCCACCCAGGCGCCCCAAAAGACTTTCAATAAAATCTTTAAATAAAAAGAACACATAGAGAGACCTGGAATTTTGAACCACTTTTATACCAGACTGACATTTGCCTCTCCATTTCCCATTCTGAGCTCTGTCACACAGCACAAATCTCAAGGGCCAGCTGACACAGTCTGATCTACAGTCATGTTCTGTGTTAGGGGCCCTTTTACATACAACTTCTATCTCAATGCATTCTCTCAGGTAAGAAAGTGACAACCACCAGCTGTACCCAAACGCCATTCCTCCAAAGGATGAGTTCAACGTAAATCATAGATAAGATGGATTTGTCCTGACATAATTGCTACCTTTAAAGACTGAGAAGGTTAGAAATAAAATCTCAAGCTAATATTTTACAGGTTTCTGAGCTTTAAAAAATTGTGGCTGAGTGACCTTCTACTTTGGTCCTCCTATAAAATGAGCCAACCAGAAACGCATATTAGGTTAACTTTTTCTATTATCAGTTCAATTCCCAAAGATGCTACACAATTAATTTTAACATTAATTTTTAGAAGTCTGAAAGAAAAAGAGACACACGTAAGCATCACTTCATTTTCAAACAATTCTTCAACCTGTAGAACATTTTACAGGGAAAACCTCTTAATGAAGGCCTGTTTCAGGCAGGCAGTTTCAAAATCTAAGTATTTGATTAAAAAAAGGTAACAGGAATTAAAATGTGACACGAACCGTTCTCAAAGTTTATAATAACCCGACCTTCTTGAAGTTACATAATAAAATTTCTCTACCTTTTCTGAAGGCAGAAAAGAGGTAGGAATTGAGGCTTCCCCCACAACGTCCAACTTGAAGTATTACACTTTTTTCTTACTCTCTGTCATTCATTCTTTTTCAGACTTAGGGATGTGATTATGGTCAGTCTTTGGCTGACTTCTATTTTCTAGCTTTACAGCAAAAGCAAAGGCTAGGTCATATTTTCGTATTTTTAAGTTTTCTTCTATGCTAGCACCTTACAAATAATGTAGAAAACAGAAGGAAAAAAAAAAAAACAACCAAACAAACAGTAACAGGGCTTTGTATTATCACATGGTCTTCCATCACACCCTGACAATCATACCTTTTAGCCCAGCTCAGACTCACTTACCTACCACTCTCACTTAGAACTAATGACAGGCAAGCACCTTTGCTAAGGGTCATACCAAGTGACAACCTCAATCAATCAGTCTTTGGGTTAGGTCTGGGTTACCATCAGACTGGCTTGTCTCGCCACTTAAGGATTCCCGGGACCTTAAAAAACACCGGAACGTTCTTGGGAAGCGAGCATCAGAAACACTTTATTAAAGAAGCGGCTAGCACAGATAATTAATTTTTCAAAGCCTAAAATTCCACCAAATTAGACTCCTGCTTTACAGATGAGGCTGCCACCACGCCACAAGAAAGTTGTAAAAGCACTCTTGTAAACCTCTGGAAAGCATTTCTTTACGTAAAACATTTCAGAGCAGACACGAAGGTGTTTTTCAAAAAATAGAAAACTTAAGGACTCTTATCATTTTTACACGCATGTTTATCTGAAATGCCAGCTGCTCCGTGGATTATCTCCTCCTATGTCAATAATGGTTAGTCTACAAGACATCGAAACTATAATATGAGATTATGGGCAATAGTTTCTATTTGGTTGGGTATAAGTATTTTTGCCTTGAAATTCTAATCAAATAGTGCCTTTTTAGAAGCACCATGGAAGGGAAATATTCAGAAGGGCCAGAGGAAATACCAGAAAATAGACAATATCTTATCTCCCCACATACTCGATTTACTAGCTTAAAACAGGCAAAATACATGCACCATATAAAATTCTATTTCCTGGAGCTATATTTTACTTCCTCAGCAACGTTTAATTTCGATGAAGGACTCCATAATGATCTTTTTTTTTTTAAAGGTACCTTTAAATTCTAAGGGGCTTCCAGCCCTTACCTGGAAATTAAAGCTGTGCAGATAAAAGACAAAGTCATCAATAAACAACACAGAGATCACTTTAAAAGCAAGCAGCACGTTAAAAGTAAGGGGAATTTTTTGAAAACCCATCGATTACGGACATTTTAAGGGACACTTTGTAAAGCACAGAAAGAGCTGGAAGCAATCGCTCCATTTCAGGAGGGCTGCCTGACACTGGATGAAATGGGGGGACCCCTGGCTGGCGAGCAGCGGGAACTTTACAGCGGGCAGGCGACCGGCGCGGGGCGGCCGGGAACCGGGGCGCGTCAGCCCGTCACCAGTCGGTCCGCAGAGCCCGGCGCCCGCCTCAACGCCTACCCTTCGGGGGGGAGCGGGAGCAGGACAAAGGTCTAGAATCCGAGCGCCGGGGTTAGGGAAACAAGACGCGCGGATCCACTGAACGTGTCAGCGGCAAGGACGATGAATGAGCAGGGAAGGATGCCAACCCCCAATTCTCAGGCGTTTCCCCCCAGGAACCGGCTTATTGCGAGGAAATGCGTGAGGGGAGTGTGTGCTGTGTGGCGAATAAATCCCAACTCGCGACTCGACCCTAACTTTGTTCCCCGTCCCTCCACGGAGCGCGAGGTTGAGGGAAGGGCTCTCTTGGCTCCCGGTTAAACGGCCCCTTGGAAGAAGCAAAGGGATGAAGAGCTGCGCTCGCGGGCGCACCGGGCCGGGCGGCGAGCGCGGAGCCGCCGTGGTACCTACCATGGTATTCTTGTCCCGGTACGTAGTAGGTGGGGTTGCCCGCAATGTGCAGGGAAATGAGCACCTCGCCCTGCTCCCCATCCCCTTCCAGCTCCCCGTGGTGGGTGCACAGGAAAAAGAAGGGCGAGAAGCGGGGGTAATAGCCCACCGCCGCGCGCGCCCTCAGCGTCGCCCCCAGCAACAGCGCCAGGAGGAAAGTCCGCGGGGCCCAGCAACTGCGCTCCATGCCGCCGCCGCCGCCGCGCGCCCCGAGCGCCGCTCGCTCATTCAGTTTGGGAGGCGCCGGGACGGAGGAGCCACGCGGAGCGCGGGCGAGAAGGCGGCGGACGGGAGCAGAGCGGGCTCGGGCGCGGAGCCCCGCCGGGAAGTTCCGCGGGAGACCGCGGCTCGCAAAGTTTCTTTGGGCCGCGGCAGAGCGGGACCCGGGCTGCGGGCGCCGAGAGCGCGTCGGCCGCCGCCTCCGTGCGCCGCCGCCGCCGCCGCCGCCGCCTCTGCGCGACGCCCCTCGGCCAGGCCTGGGAAAGCGCCCGCCCCCCTCCACACCTTCTTAAAGCCCCGGGCGCCGAGTCCCCCCCGCCGCCGCCACACGTGTCCCGGCCGCTCCCCCGCCCCCGCGCGCCGCCCCGCGCGCGCCCGCCCGGCCCCCGCCCTCTCGGGCTCGCTCGCCCGCACCTCGGGCGGCGCGGGGCGCACGCCTCCCGGGGCCCCGGCGCCGCGGCGGGGTTCCCACCCGGGAGGGCCGCCGGGGGGCGCGAGCCGGAGCAGGGGGAGGGTCTGGGGGTGCTGTCGGGGGCCACGGGGGCCGCCGATCTACAGCAAGGGCCGGAGAAACCTCGGAGAGGGAGAACCTCCCGCCCAGCTGTCTGGAGGAGCACAAGGAGAAGACCGTCCCCCCTGGCCCTCAGATTTCCCTCTTTTTCCTGAGAGGAGGCGCAGGGGAAGGAGAGGGCTGGTGGGGCCGGCGCTGGCGGCGGCTTCTTTGTCTGCGCCGCCTGCGCCCCGCGCCCCTCGGGGCTCGCCGGCCTCGGAGCCCGGGCGGCCTGCACTTGTTCCGGGGATCCGCCCGCGGCCCCGAACCGCCAGGGGCCCCTGCGCTCCCTTCCCATCCAGGCCTCGCGTCCCTCCCGCCGCCCCCGGCCCGGCTCCTCGCCGCAGCGACAGAGCCTCATCTGTAGCCGGATTTTAAATGAGATTAAGCGAAAGTGGAATTGGCAGCCTCGAGTGGTGCCTGGAAATGGTGATTTGTGCTGCTCGGGTGTGGGGAATTGTGTGGCAGGAAGGGCTGGCGGAGCGGAGCCCCGACAGGCGCTCTTCGCCGGACTGTTAGGTTATTCATTGCTGCTGGGTTCTTCAGGCCGAGAAGGTTGTAATTTTTTAAATCCGTGTTTATTTCCTTTAAATGTCAGCTACGACCGACGTCCCTGAAATGGGGGAAGGGGAAAACGTTCTTGGGAGGTGCCGGCAGTGGTGATTGAAGCGGGTGGTAATGAGCTGCTGCACAGGAGACTGCGGGGAAGTGAAATAAAAAGCACGTTTTTTAACCGAGGACGGCTGGCAGGAGCCCTGCGGCATCCGGAGATGGGGGAGCCGGGTTGCCAGGTTTTAATTCTTCTCCCCACCCACCCTTGGCTTACCACCAAGCCCAGATACACCCGCACGTACAGAAATGAGTAGATTATAAAACTGGAAAGAATGGTGTTTTTGCCTCTTTGGGGGCGGGCGGTGCAAAAGGCAGGGGCCAAGGGGAGACCTCTGTAGTCATTTAGGTTGCAAAAGGAAGATTGTTTTTTTCTTCCTCTTACCCAGACCGAGCTCACACGGGCAGAAAGGGCCCACTTTTAGCTGCCTTCTGGTTTTCCTTCTTTGAACCCCCGAGGGCCCAACTGCTATATATATTTGATGTAATAATCGTCAGCACTGCAGCTCTGTGCTGGGTGCAGGCTACATGGGCCTGTAGGTAAATTACCACATATAATACTCACACCACCCCCAGAGGCAAAAATTATCCCCATTTCACAAGGGAAGAAACAGTCAGAAATGTTAATTTGCCCAATATCAGTAACAAAGACTGGATGCAAGACAGCCGGGCTGCTGGTTCTAAAGGCTCTCACCCAGAACTGCCCTGCAACCATCTACACAACCTTAGCTAGAAGGAAAACCACCACCACGACCTGTTCACAGCAGGCAATGTTGTCCCAAACAGAGGCAGAAACTCACCCCACAGCTAGCCTCGTCTTCCTGTCCAGTTAGGTGAATATAACCTAACACAAAAGGAATCACTTCTAGAAACTATTCCAAAACTATTGCACATTTTTAGCTAACACTTAAATGTTTACTCTGTGCTGAAGTGTTGTCCTAAATACTTAATAGATTAAGCTCTTCTAATTCTCATAACTTTATGGGGTAAGTACTATTAATATCTTCATTGTTCATATTATGAAAATGAAGCACAGAGAGGTCAAGTAACTTGTCCAAGGTCACACAGCTGGTAAGTGAGACAGCTGTGACTTGAATGGTCTGATTCCAGAGTGCCAGCGCTTAACCACTGCAAATCAGTTCTAAGAATGCATGTTGGTGTTGTGAGAGGGATGGGAAAAAGAACTCTTCTTTAGTAATATCAGCTTACCTCATTTAATCCTTACATTACCCTGTGAAGTAGATGTAATTATCTTCAGTTTTTAGAAAAGAAAGTTGAGATTCACAGAAGTTAAGTGATTTGTCAAGGGTACCCAGTAAGAAGAGTCCGGGATCAAATCTGGCTATGCTTGTTCCCAAGGTTGCTGCTTTAAGTCAGTTGTCTTTAGGGGCACCTGGGTGGCTCAGTCAGTTGAGTGTCAACCTCTTGGTTTCAGCTCAGGTCATGATCTGATGGGTTGTGAGATGCAGACCAGAGTTGGGCTCTGGACACAGCAAGAAGTCTGCTTGAGATTCTCTCTCTCTGCCCCTTACCCCACTCACACGCATGCTCTCTCAAATAAATACATAAGTAAAATCTTTTTTAAAAACCATCTTTAGTAAAAGCACTGATAATTGGTCCAAGACATAATTAGCACTTAATTCCCAGAAGGTTGCCAATTCCCAGAGGTCCCCCCCTTCTGTTCTGTAAGAAGTACTCTTTTGTGCGTCTCTGACCATGGGTTTCTTAGCATTCAATTTATATAACCAAATTTATTTTCCAATCTTCCCCTTTTTTTGTGCTTTCTTAACTTTTTACAACGTTACCTTGCTATGTGCATTTTGGTGACTTTTATACTCTTAACTTCTCAGGCTCAAATCTCTGACTTCAGCCCCATGGTTGTTCATTAACAGGCACAGAGACTGTTTAAATAATGCCTCGAGTGGTGTTGAGTTGCTTAAGAAAGGGGTAGATGCTGGTACACCCCACTTAGCAGTCCTTTGGACAAGCATGAGTACTTGTGCTCTTAGAGTAACAGAGGTCCACGTTCACACATCTCTGATACTTCCCTGGTTAAACCAGTTCAGCTAGCTATTATTAATACATGTTAATAATCTTAAAAATAAATCGGGAAAATACATGAGATCTATATAGAATCACCTTGAACGTCAGAAATTAGCATCTTCCTAGCAGAGCAGTTTACTTTAAGGAGGCAAAGTAGGTTACAATTCAAAATTTCCAGCTTCCCAGCTCCTGTGCTAAAGCCTTAGATTTTATTTCTACTTAGTGAGTCATAATAAACGTCTTCAAGAATATTTGGTCCAGAAAATCTACAAGTGTTCAAACTAAATAGGAAAATAGAGAAATGCTTTTCAAGAAAAACTGGCTTTCATCAAAGAAATCTGCAAAAAAAAAAAAAAAAAGTGGTGTCAGGGGTGAAAAATGAGTTAAGTCTGTGGGAAAAGGAATTTAAAATGGGACAAGATTCTTTTTTAATTAAAATTTCTCTGAAGTGGTAATTAGTCTACCAAAATTACATTTTGGCATTCTTAGACTACAAATCCTTTCTTGCTGATAAATAGAAATCATTGCCCAGTATTGAATGCGAATAATCATAACACAATGGGAAATATATATATAGTTTATGTATGTACATATGAAATCAGATTCATAACTTTCAGATCATTGGGAGATGACAAATCCAGATCAAATACAAAACAGATGTTGAATTATATTTAAAAGTTGCAAGAGTTCACTCACTGTCTGCCTTTTGCTGATCTTTTGAGCCCAAGTAGTAAATGTTTTGATATGTCCTTATTTACTATGGAAAAGTCAAGCAGAAAGTATATTAAATTTTATATAGATAGATATACCTATATCTATCTCTGTATATAATATAGAGAGAAAAAGACATTGATATATATTGATATATAGAGAGAAACAGAACAAACTGGAATGAGTCAACGCTTTAAGCTTTAAAATAATAAAGGGGGTGCCTGGGTGGCTCAGTGGGTTAAAGCCTCTGCCTTCGGCTCAGGTCATGATCTCAGGGTCCTGGGATCGAGCCCCACATCAGGCTCTCTGCTCGGCGGTGAGGCTGCTTCCCCCTCTCTCTCTGCCTAACTCTCTGCCTACTTGTGATCTCTCTCTCTGTCAAATAAATAATTAAAAAATCTTTAAAATAGTAATAAATGGCCAAGAAAAGAGGAAAACCCTTCCTTACAGAGAAGAAAATTTCTCAAGCCTATTACTTGCAAGACATGGTACAATCTGAAGAAGTTTAGACTCTTTAGCAAAAGACGGCTTAGCTAAGTCTTCAGGGAATGAAACTCTACTGGGGAAAGACAGGCTCTGACAGCATGTCCTACCAGAACATGTTACTCACTGAACCCCAAGTTTAAATATGAAGATGAAAGAAACCATGGGTTAATAAAAGGTCATTACATCGTAAAATTTCTAAAAAAGATCCCAATTCCTCGACACTAAAAATCCCTTTTTAAAAAGCTTACTCACTTCCAGGGTTCCCTCTCTCTGGAATGTCCTTCCCAATCCTCGTGCCCCAAGTGCACACCCTCAGCTTTCCCTCCTCCACCTCACTCCTCACTTGGATGCTGTCAACTCATCCTCCACATCTCCATGTACACGTTTTTGGCTGAGAAGACCTTTCCCGACCCTGCCCTTCCCCCATCCTCAATCAGGTTCTCTCAGGCTGCACTGTCCATTACGGTAGGCCCTAACCTTCATGTGTCTATTCCAAGTGAAATGAAACAAAACTCAAAATTAAGTTTTTCAGGTACACTAGGCACATTTCAAGGATTCAATAACTACATGTGGCCAGTATTTACTATATTGGACAGAGCAGACTCAGACGAGGCTGGTTAATTTCTGCGTCAACTTGGCTGGACCAAGGGATGCCTGGTAAAACCTTACTTCTGTTAGGGCATTACCGGAAGAGATTAGCATTTCAGTTGGTCAACTGAGCAAAGCATATGGCCCTCCCTAATATTGGTGGGCATCACCCAATCCACTGAGGACCCTAATAGGAAAAAAAAAATAGAGCAGTGGAGAACTCACTCTCTCTTCCTGCTTGAACTGACACATCTATCTTCTCCTGCCTTTAA
This sequence comes from Procyon lotor, assembly GCA_028646535.1. Lineage (NCBI taxonomy): Eukaryota > Metazoa > Chordata > Mammalia > Carnivora > Procyonidae > Procyon > Procyon lotor. The sequence goes on from CM053614.1 coordinate 73,687,831, forward strand.
ACATCTGTGCCCCCTGGTTCTCAAGTTTTGGGACTCAGATCAGGACTGACACTATTGGCCTTTAGACTTAGACTGAATTATGCCATGGACTTTCCCAGTTCTCCATCTTATAGATGGCAGATTGTGGGACTTCTGCTTTTTAACCACATGAGCCAATTCCTATAGTAAATCTCCTCTTACATATGTCCAGGTAGGTAGGTAGATAGATAGATAGATAGATAGATAGATAGATAGATAGATAGGTATCCTCATGGTTCTGTCTCTTTGGAGGACACTGTCTAATCTACAGACTATTTCTATCATCACAGAGTTCTATTGTTGAGCACTGCCCTACACTGAAAGGATGAATGAATGCTCCATCACTAACACATTCATTCAATCATTCAATCAATATATATCAAGCACTTTCTATGTGCCCAAATGCTAGATGCAATAGACACAGCAGTGAATAAAACCAATACAGTGCCTGCCCTCATGGAGTTGACAGTCTAGTATTGAGGACTGAACAGTAAATAAGTACAAAAAGCAACATAATTTCTGACACTGGTAAATGCTATGAAGAAATACAAAAGGATGATGTATGGAAAATATCAACGATGGGCAGGTTCCGTTAGATTGCGGAAGCAGGGAAAACTTCCCTGAAGAGTGAAATTGGAGCTGAAACTTCTTTTTTTTTTTTTTTTATTTATTTGACAGAGAAAGAGATCAGAAGTAGGCAGCGAGGCAGGCAGAGAGAGGAGGAAGCAGGCTCCCCACTGAGCAGAGAGCCCGATACGGGGCTCGATCCCAGGAACCCGAGACCATGACCTGAGCTGAAGGCAGAGGCTTTAACCCACTGAGCCACCCAGGTGCCCCTGGAGCTGAAACTTCTTGAGTATGGAAGGGCCCACCGTGTGAACGGGTAGGAGGAAAACAGTCCAACAAGACCGTGCAACTAGCATGAAGTCTCGAAAGGAGGAGCATGCTTGGGATGTTCAAGGCTCAGGAAGGGCAGCACGACAAGGGAAGAGCGATGTGGGACAAGGCCAGAGAAGCAAGTAGGGGCCAGATCAATCAACAGGATGGGGAAGATTTAGGTCAAAGAGTGACATGATCCAAAGGAATAATTAATTCATTTTTAAATGCCAAAAACTTTTTGAGAAAAAAATATTCTACTAAGTTTTCCCATAAATATAAACATAAAATATAAAATATTATGTCTGCATAATATTTTAATGTAATTGTCTCTAGCACACTTTCTATTACAGTATAGCAAGGGACATTCTTCACTCATTTACTCAGCAAATATTAATTGAATAGCTATTACATGCAAAGCACCGTGTTAGATCCTGGGAAGACTGGTGAACAAGACAGATATGACCCTCCTCTGTAACGCTTACATTTCAGTAGGGAGAGATAGGTATCAACATCAATTACTACCATCAGTGAGGGACTTAGAAAAGCGATGCGTGCTTTAAAGGGGAATAGAGGGAAACAGAACAGTGGGGATTTCCCTGAGCAAGAAGCTGAAGTTATGATTTATGAGCCATTTGTTTGGTAAAAAGAAGAAAAAACATATTTCGGGCCAAAGCACCTATGTGTAATGTAAAGAAAGAGCCGATGGGGAAAGCAAAGTGGTGGATTCCAGGCCTGAAAGAATGTCACTGCTGATGGGAGTCTTTACTACATCAAGTCTTTACTGCATCAAGGGAGATTGGCCCTAATGAGCTGTGAGCAGGGCAGCGGACAGACTGGGCAGGGCCTTTTCGGCCCCAGCAAGGACGGTGGTCTTCTTGCTGAAAGTAGGGGGGAGACAAAGAAGGGACTGTAAGCGGGGACATACCCCGACGTGATAATCATACATTTAGAGGGTCATCTTGGTTACAGTGGATTGGAGGGCATGAAGGTGGAGGGAGGGAGAGGACTGAGATGTGGTACAAGTAGCTCAGGCAAGAGATGATGATCTGGGAGGAGCAGAAGGGAGGAGGGTGGAATTGAGAATATTTAAAAAACCCACAGCCCCTCGTGATAGACTGAATCACTGGACACAGAGCTAGGGCGAGAGAGAAGATGGTGCCCAATTTGCAGGCTTTTTGCAGCTTAGTGACTGTAGCTGTTAGATAAACTATTTTTTAAATACTTTCTATTAAGCAAACCTTTTCTTTTTAAAAGATTTTATTTATTTATTTGACAGAGAGCACAATCAGGGGGAGTGACAGGCAGAGGCAGAGTCGTCAGAGTCAGAGGGAGAGAGTTGAGCAGGGAGCCCAATGCAGGACTCAATCCCAGGACCCTGGGATCATGACCTGAGCCAAAGGCAGACGCTCAATGACTGAGCCACCCAGGTGCCCCGTAATGAAGTACCTTTTACTGAAGTATCAATATGCACAAAACAGTGAATAAAATCATGAGTATAGAGCTCAATGCATTTTCACCAACCGAAGACCCCATGTGAGCAGCATCCAGAGATCATTAGGCAGAAGTGCCTGTGACCCATTGGAGCCATCACTCTTCCCCAGGACATGGAGGGATTTTAAGCAGGGCCATAATATGTCTTCAGGTTGGTTAATTTGGCCTGCTCTTAAATGCTATGTCAGCAGAGTCGTGCAACACGTATGATTTTATACCTGGCATCTTCGATTCAACATCATGTTTGTGAGAATCCTCCATTTTGTTGTCTGTAGCAATAGTTTGTTCCTTCTTATTACTAAATAGCATAGGGTGGCAATCGAATTTATTTATCTGCTGTTAATGGAAATTTTGACTGTTTTCAGTTTGGGGCAACTATGAATACGTGGTTAAATATAGTGCACGTCTTTTGGTGAACGTAGGCATACACTTCAGTGAGGAGAGAGAGCGCTGGATCATGGTGGAATGGCTCTTCTTCTTTGTTTTTTTAAGATTTTATTTATTTACTTGAGAGAGAGAATGAGAGAGAGAGCAGGGGAGGGGAGAGATCAGAGGGAGAAGCAGGGAATGCTGAGCAGGGAACCTGACATGGGGCTTGATCCCGGGACTCCAGCATCATGACCTGAGCCAAAGGCAGTCGCTTAATTGACTGAGCCACCCAGGCGCCCCGGAGGGCAGAACCTCTCTTAATGTGCTGCCAAACTAGTGTGATATAAAGACAAATCTAGAGATGGAAAAAATGAAGTGAAAGCAAGAATCAAGAGACAAGCGAGTAGGTGCCCCACCCACCCAGGACTCTGACATCTCCCATTTCGACAGACCTTGAACTTCCATTTTGATGGTTACTTGGGGTCCGGGAATAGGAGATAAAGCTTCAGGTCTGCCAAAGGTGGGAAGAACGATAAGACAGTCCTAGTCAAAGTGGGGTTTGCAGATGGGTCTGTAAATTATCTGTTGCCCGTCCATGTTGAGATATGTACAGAAATTAAGTGTTCAGAAACGTTTATTTAATTTTAAAATGCAGTGACATCCAAATGGCATTCCATTTTTCTAGTAACTAATTTTGATTGTATTTTATAAAAATATCTGTTGGTGACCTATCACAGATGTTTCTAAAGCACTGTGATAGGAAACCCATGCATAAAGCTATGACTGATCCTCAAAGGGCTAGACCCTCAACAGATAGGTGAACTAGAAAAAATTTCTCATTTGTCTCAGCTTGGTATGGAGTAAAGATGGCAGGGGATGGTCTCACCAAAATTTGAAACCACAGTCTGGCTCTCAAGAATATGTGGCCCAAATTCATACTTCTATTTTATTTGAAAACCCTCAAGGCAGGAATTAATTTTAAAGTGGTCCTGGGTTAAAAGTGCTCCCAGGCACCTAGAAGAAACAAATTCAAATGGTCTCTTTGAAGGAAGAAAACCTCCTTTAAGTCAGACTTCAAAGAGTTACAACAGATAAAGATGCATTGAACATATGTTTGCTATCAAAAGTCACCAATACTGCAAAAAGGCAGAACCCAACAGAGTAGAGAACCAGAATTGGATCCACAAAGATTTCAGATACTGGAAGTATCAGCTATAGAGTGCAAGATTTATTTATTTAATAGAGAACAAAATGGTTCGAAAATATAAGAACAAGAGACTATCAAGAATGACCAAGCATTCTCAAAGTGAGAAACCTGATACTTAAAATTTAGAACTCCAAGGACAGACACATCTGCTTCTGGCAAGCTGGAATATTAGACATTCCAGGAGGGCTTTTTCCTATAAAACACATAGTTCCAACATAAAACATAATTTTCTTGTGTTATGGGGCTTATAGGAAATATAGGAAATCACTAAAAGACCAGGAAGTTCTAAAAAGGAACCAGCCACGAGGGGAAACAGGAACCACGTTGAACAGGGAGCACATATGAACGTAGGTTCCCAATTACAGAGAAAATTAATATACAGGAGTTGGCAATACAGATCAAAAGAAGGAAAAAAAACGGATGTTTCCACAAATGTGCGGAGACCATCATCTATCTATTTGGAAAATAATAAAATTGAAATTCCACTTCCCACCTAGAAACACAACCTGAAGTATAGAGCCTTTCACTTGGATAAGCCTCTCCCAAGGCTGTGGGGGGTGGGGGTGGGGTGGGGCAAGAAATGGGTTTACATAGTCACTTGTTTTTGTAAAATTTGAAAAGATACTTTGACCACATGGTTAAGATCTCCATTCCTTTCTATTCTAACTACCTCTCCACATTTCTCCCTGTGTAGATCATCATTGCGGTGGCTGTGAGCATTTTTTTGGATACGACTAAAGGGAAGTTGGTTTAGAGATCTGAGTTTTGTTGGGTATTTTTATGTAGTTTGCAGTCGCTCTTTATGCACTTAAGTTCCTGCTAGCTGCTGTCCCAGTAAAGAATGACTTCCAGAAATACTTTTACTGTCTACCGTGTGGACCTAACTGGAGTCATGACACGTAGTGTAGAGGTCATATTACAGCCTGTCCTATGGCTCCTGGCACCAGAAATGTGTGACGAGGGTAACATGGTGTGAACTGTTAGCGTGTGGAAAAGTCTCCCAATCACCAGATATCTTGAAATGTCAGAAATGCATGCATTCATGCAGTATCTGCAATTACAACTATCTTTTAACAAGATCGCTTGAAACATAATTTAACTTAACCAGAACACCTATATTTGAAGGGCACAAAGCTGGTATCACTAAAGAGAACAAACGTATCTGTCCGCGACTTCTCGAGTTTCATGATTCCCAGGCTGCTGAATCACATAGTGTGTCTGATGTTTGCTCTGGCAGTTTGATGGGTCCAAACACCGAGCACACACAATTGTCACTGGTACAGCGACAGGACGTGAAGAAACAAGCGTCCCCGTGACAAATCTCTTCAACATATTCATCTGTAGAACTGGATCTGTAGTATTAGTCTGAGTGAATTTGGTGATACATTGTACTTATTTGGCTTTGGCATGCCTTCAATTCAGATTGATCTTGGGTTTTTCATAATCGTTGATTATACCAAAATTCAAATGTGATAAGGAGAAGGTATTTGAAGGAACGTCAAAAACATCAAACTAAATAAAGAAAATGGGCTGTGTTTTGAAATGTCAAAAACCCTTTTCTAAAACAATAGGAACCCAAGGTTCTGACAGTCCGTGGCATGAAGACAAAAGAACTAAGACAGCCGAGAAAATACAGAGGATAAAAATGACAATAAGAGAGACAAAGCTGTGGGAATTTGTACCCTCCCAAACAGGAAGTGAAGATGACAAGGAAGATGAAAATAATAATAAAGAAAAATACAATTTATATGATCATACGTGAAGGTCTGAGGCAGCTTCGATTTGATAAATTTGATAGTTCTATTTTTAATTTTTTGAGGAACCTCCACGCTCTTTTCCACTGTGGTTGCACCAATTTACATTCCCATTAATAGTTCACAAGAGTTCCCCTTTCACCCCATCCTCGACAACACTTGTTACTTGTCTTTTTGATACTAGCCCTTCTGACAGGTACGAGATGGTATCTCATTGCGGTTTTGATTTGCATTTGCCTGATGGTCCGGGATGTTGAGCCTCTTCATGTTCCTGTTAACCTTCTGTTTGTCTCGCTTGGAAAAAATGTCTATTCTGATCCTCTGCCCATTTTTAAATAGATTGGTTTTTTAAAAAAACGTTTTTGCTATTGAGTTGTAGGAGTTATTTATATATTTTGGATATTAATCCTTTATCAGATACACGGTTTTTCTCCCATTTGGTAGGTTGCCTCTTCATTTTACATATTTTGAAAATTAAACCCTACTCACGCCACAGACAAAATATCAATTACGAAAATAAGGTTTTAAAGGTGTAAAGCCAAAGTTCAAACGTTTTAGAAGAAAATACTGTGCTGGATTGCTTCCATTTGCTCTCCGCCAGATCAGTACTCCATTCTTTTTTTTTTTTTTTTTAAAGATTTTATTTATTTGATAGAGAGAAACACAGCGAGAGAGGGAACACAAGCAGAGGGAATGGTAGTGGGAGAAGCAGGCTTCCCGCCGAGCAGGGAGCCCGATGCGGGGCTCGATCCCAGGACACTGGGATCATGACCTGAGCCGAAGGCAGACGCTTAACGACTGAGCCACCCAGGCGCCCCTCAGTACTCCATTCTTAACTACGCTCAACATGCTGACCTATGCGATGGCATCAACAAAACATTTGTACCCTCTGTTTTCTGAGTGAGTTTGGTCAATAGGAAGACTGGGAAGTAGGTCAAAGGGAAAAGGAAAATGAGGTTCAGGGTTTTCCAAGGCTGGGATTAGGGTGAGGTTAGTGAGGCATTATTTTTTGACATTTGCCTCTCTCCGGTCTCTCTGGTCTTCCCTTCTGGAGCTCAGCTCAGATGTAAACTACATTTTCGCACTCACTTTTCCATTCTCTTTTAATCTCTCCGTTATAGTTTCTGTTCATCTGTGTTTCTGTGCTGCATTTGAGAGAATTTCAAAAGGATCTTCCAGATATGTCTTCCAACACATTAATTACCTCTTCCCACTTGTGTGTCTAAGTTGCCATTAACCTGCCCATTGGGTTTTCTTTTTGTGTGTGTAATGTAACATCGGGTATATATTGAAGGAAGGTCTGAAACATAAGAAACAATACTGTATGGTATACTTAAAATCTTACCAAAAAGGTAGATCTTACATTAAGTGTTCTCATTATAGGAAAGTAATGATAAATAGTATGAGGGAAGGAGGAAACTTTTAGGGCTGCTAGATATGTTTGTGGCATAGACTGTGGTGATGATTTCATGGGTATATACTTGTCTCCAAACTCCTTGATATTAACATATTATATTAATAATTCAGGTTTTTGTAGGCCAATCATGCCTTAATAAAGTGGTTTTTAAAACAACAATGAGCAGAATGGTAGTAATGGTAATAATCATGAATAATAATAATAAATGTACATATCAGAAATTTAAAAGTCAAGTTGTAGAATCCATATAGAACATTTAATTTGAGACTGTTGAGTGTTCAGGAGGAGCACACTAACTTCAGTCTTTTCTAATAAGAGTTTAAACACCATGTTCAGTACAGGTGGGTGGGCGGGGCTTACAGGGAGAAAAGCGAACACTGAGGGGGCAGGAAGGGCAGATTAAATCAGCCTGGGCACCACTTGCCAAGCCCGCACAAGACAACAGGAGAATGGGACGCTATGGCCCAATCTCAACTCATGCACAAATCACGAAGATGCGCACACTCTAAGCGAACGGCCACTAAACAGAATTCAGCAAAACATAAAAAAGATAATACAGGATGACAAAGTTAGGGTTCACTCTAGGACTAAGAATACTTTAACATTAGAAAAGCTCTTCATTATGTTAACAACTAAAGAAGAAAAATTAAAGAATCATTTCAAAAGATATAGGAAATGCGGCATCTGTTTAGGGCAAACAAAATGAAAATTGAAAGGAACTCCCTAGGGGCGCCTGGGTGGCTCAGTCGGCTAAGCGTCTGCCTTCAACTCAGTCACGATCCCAGATTCCTGGGATGGAGCCTGCTTCTCCCTCTCCCTTTGCCTACTGCTCTGCCTGCTTGTGCACACTCTCTGTCTAATAAACGAATCTTTAAAAAAGAAAGAAAGGGACTACCTTAATCTGATGAAGGGTAGTTACAAAAAATTCTACAGAAACATTATTCACATTGGTGAAACATTAAAAGCATTCCCTTCAAGATCAGGAATGAGCCAGATGCCCTCCACCACCATTTTTCTTTAACACTATATTAAAGGTCCTGCTCAGTGAAATAAGACCAGAAAAAATGGAAATAAATACATAAGGACTGGTAAGGAACAAACTGAATTCTTAAGGGGCAGTTAATTTTTCAGCATATTGAAAATAGTATATTGTCTCTTGGCTTTCATTGCTACCACTGAGAATTCAACTGTCACCTTAACTGCTATGTATTTGAAGGCGATCTGTATGTTTTCCCCTTACTATTTTAAGACTGTTGCTTTATCTTGGATGCTCTCCAGTTTAACTATAACACTTTTTTTCTGTATAAAAATCTAACTTTTGTAACTCACCTATTCATCCTAATAGTTTATGTATTTCACAAGTGATTTGACTACCTACACGGAAAACAGGGAAAAATACAAAATGATACTACTCAGAGAAGCACAACAACCAAGAACAAAATAGGCTCTGTAGGAATAAGCTAAAATAAAATGTGGAGCTATATATGGCTAAAATTATAAAATAATTTTCCCAAGTTACAGCCTCTAGGAAGTGGTAGAACCTTAATTCAAACCTAGACAGAATGCCCCTTAGCATCTAACCACTACACTACGCTATCTTGCCTTGGGCCACAGAAGGGAAAATGACAACTCATACCAGTTGAAAATATTGCAGTGAAAATTAAAACAAGATATCCTTTCATACTTACTAGTTCGCAAAAGTTAGAAGTCTGACAATAGCAAGTATTGGTGAGGCTATACAAGAACTTTTTTTTTTAAAGACTTTATTTATTTATTTGACAGAGAGAGACACAGAGAATGAGGGAACACAAGCAGGGGAATGGGAGAGGGAGCAGCAGGCTTCCCGGTGAGCAGGGAGCCCGCTGCGGGGCTCGATCCCAGGACCCTGAGATCATGACCTGAGCCGAAAGCAAATGCTTAAAGACTGAGCCACCCAGGCGCCCCACAGTTACAGGACCTCTTATACATTGTTGCTGGAATATAAATTGTTGCAACCATCTAGAAAGCAATATTTCAATATCTGGCAAAGTTGAAGCAATACAGTAATTCGGCCTCTATACGCCATAGAGACATGCGCACTGAGTGCAGAAGGAGATATGTACAAGAATGCCTATAGCAATATTGCTGTTAATAGCAAATACAAAAATGGAAACCACCTTTAATAGAAAAAGAAATAAACGATCTGGTCGTACAATGGGGCAAAGTTTCTTGCTGTTTAAACAGCTTTATTGAGGTTTAATTTAAATACCATAAATGTCATCCATTTTATTAATCATTTTATCGCATATCGTGATTTCTGGTAAATCATTTAGAGTTATGTGACCTGATCACAATCCAAATTTAGAACATTCCCATGATGCTAATAAAGACCCCTCATGCCCATCCACAGTTAATTTTCCTCAGCTCCAAACCCACGCAGCCACTAAGTTACTATGTATCTACGTGTACGTATATTTATACTTGTCTTTTCTGGATATTTAAGATAAATGACATTTTAAAATTTGGGCTTTTGCATCTGGCTTCTTTCACTTAGTGTAATGGTTTCAAAATCCACCCATGTTATAGCAGGTATCAATAGTTCTTTCTGATTGTTAAAGCAGTGTTGTAATGTATGGATAGACCCATTCAATTTTTTGGCTATTCTTAATAATGTTCCTTTGAATATTCCCATATAAGTCTTTGTACGGATGTGCATTTTCATTTCTTTTGGGTAGATGCCTAGGTGTGGAATTGCTTGAGAGTAAAGGTTCTAACCTTGTTTGTGCCCAGGACCTCTCTAGCAGTCTGATGAGAGCTATGAGCCTCTATGCCTTTAAATAAAATATATTGGAATATAAAGAAACAAATTGTATTGAAAAATGGTTATTATCAGTATACTAAAAATGTTATGGAGATATATGTGTTTTTATTAACTTATTAGACAGAGTAGCAAGGTAAACAATCATCAGTGTTGAAGTAATTAATGAGATTAATCTATATTTCAAGATCTCTCTCTGTATTAACCATAATGTGATATGGAAATATCTGTGACTTGTATCGGTGATAAAGTCACATATTACTTTGTTGGTTGCTTACTTTATAATTAAAGAAAATGCTACATTTCAGTATTATACTACTTACGTAAAGCTTATTTAACTCCTAAATAATACTATTTGTTGTTCAGGCATTCATACATATATGGTAAAGTATGAAACAACGCATGGTAATGTTAAACAACAAATTCAGAATGGTAATTACCTGTAGGAGGGAGGGAGAGGGGTGTGTCCAAGAAGAGAGTAAGGGAGCGTCAACTTCATTTGTAATGATACATTTCTTAGGCTAATAGGTACACAGGTGTTGGTTATATTATTTTATATGCTAGTTCATGTGTGTGTGTGTGTGTGTGTCTGTGTGTGTCTGTGTCTGTGTGTCTGTGTGTTTTAAGTAGGTTCTGTGCCCAATGCAGGGCTTGAACTCACCACTGTGAGATCAAGAGTCAGATGCTTAACCAATTGAGCTTCCCGGGCTCATGTATTTATATTTTATATTTCAAATGTATTTCCATATGTATGAAATATTTCATAAAACATTTTTAAAAGAGTGAATTAACCCTCTTGAAAACAGGTAAAGAAACACTAGAGCCTCTACTTTACTATCAACTATAATATTAAAATATTCATGACCAAAATACTTAAAATGCTTATACTCAAATTTGTGAAAGTAAAAAATGGGAAGTGAAAATATAATAATGTCTTTTCTTGCCTATCACTACCAGTTGAGAATTTGGCTAATTTTTGACATGAGCTAGAAAATTTTAGAGATGTTTAATATTCATTCTCTTTATATTTTCTTGTACTTTTCAATTATTTGAGCTCTCTGGACTTTCCCCAGAAATCTTTTCCAGGTAACTTTTAAATTTCATTACACTGTTATTTGTAGATTGGAGTTGACAGAATCTTTTGGTTCCAAGCAATGGAGACCCCCAAGTTAAATCAGTTTAATCCAATAAACTTATTTATTGGTTAAGATAATAGAAATGTTCAAGGGGCACCTGGGTGACTCAGTCAGTTAAGCAAATGCCTTCAGCTCAGGTCATGATCCCAGGGTCCCACATGGAGCTCCTTGCTCGGCAGGGAGCCTACTTTTCTCCTCCTTCTGCCATAGCCCCTACTTGTGCGCTCTGGCTCTCTCTGTCAAATAAATGAATAAAATCTTTAAAAGGAAAAAAAAGATAATCGAAATGTTCAAGGGAAGTTCTGGCTTCAGGCACGGCCTAAGTAATGCTGCCAGAACTCCACCGTCTCTCCATTTTTCAGTTTTGTTTTCTGCTGAGTTGGTATCACTCTCGGGCAGGCCCTCAACATGGTACCCTTGGCAAGTCCGGGCATACTTTATCATCGCAGGACCGAGTGTCATTGCTTTGGCTTAGACTTGTGTGCCAATCCCTGAACAGTCACCGTGATGAAAATGCTGACTGGCCCCATCACAGGCAAGTTTCCTAGAGCCTTGGTTGACTGAGTGTAGGCCCACCAAAACCACTCGGACTACGATGGAGGAAGGGGTGGGTCCCCAAAGGAAAAGATATTCAAAGATGGGAAAGGATATGCTAACCAGGACAAACCATAAATGTGCACTACGTCATCTGAGGATCGAAATGTCTTCCCATTGTCTAGCAGTGGAGGTTCATTCTGGTGTCATGTCGTTCTTTAGGGACTGCAGGATGTCGGACACGTCTGCAGTTGGATTCTTCCACTGAATGATGAGTGCTGATCAGGACTGGTTTTTGGAATTAGCATTCGTGGCAAGAGAAATTTTACCTTGATCAAGAAAAGTCTGGACCATTGTAAAATAGAGGCCAGGACTCCCATGTTCTGTAATATTTAATAACATTGATGGTGTTTCCCATTCGGATCCTCTGTTTGCTACTTCCATGATAAAGTCCTACATGAATACTATAGAATTCTGTAAATCTTTCCAGTAAAGTTAAATAAAAAAGAAGGATTTGTTTAATACTATTGGATTCAATGCTGTGTACTGACGTAATGGGAAAATTATTCAGGAACATTTCATTCTGGAGAAAATACTGCCCACATTGTCAATGCCTCAATGTACCTGGGCTTATAAAAAACTATAATCCATACTTTCTGGGCACATGAGCTTGTTGGCAACAACAACAAAAAAATTATCTTGGAATTCGACAGCTACTAGCAGTGCTCAAAAAGTTTTCTATAACAGAAAAGGATACAATTGCAGATGATATTTACCCATTCTTCACACAATAGTCAAGGAAATTTCCTGAGGGGGTTCTCTATTTATGAACATTCTTCCTATCGAACTAGGTAGCCGGAATTTTTTTTAAGATTTATTTACTTTGAGAGAGAGAGAGTTAGGGGGAGGGGTAGAGGAAGAGAATTTTTCAAGCAGACTCCCCACTGATCACGGAGCCCAACGCGGGGCTTGATCTCATGACCTATGAGATCATGACCTGAGCCGAAACCAAGAGTCAGGCACTTAACCAGCTGAGCCACCCAGGCACCCCCGGTAACCAGAATTTTGCTTATAAGGGACTGAAGGAGATTAATAAATAGTGATTCATTAAATATTATTTACCTACTGTATGCCAAGCACTCATGCTAAGCCCTGGGAATATGAGAGTGAAGAGAGGAACTTATGGTTTAATGGAGGAAACCTACAGACAAGTAATTATAATAATGATCAATACTTTGATGAAATGAATATTATGCATTGTGATACTCAGAATAAGGGTCAGCAAGAAAAAGAATGAAACAGGATGGTAGAGGTACTGGGAAGTCTTCAATGGGGAATAAATGTCTTAAGGGTACTTGGGCTAAGTCTGAAGGACAAATAGGAATTATCCCTGTACAAAGGGTAGGGCAGGAATGGGAAGAGCAACTCAAACAGAGTCAACAGAGAAATGCTGAGCAGGGAGCCTGATGCGGGGCTCAATCCCAGGACCCTGGGATCATGACCTGAGTTGAAGGTAGACACTTAACCGACTGGGCCACCCGGGTGCCCTGCAATTAATATTTTATCTTAAAAGCATTTTAATAGGTTAACATTCTAGGAGGGGGTTTGGGAAGAGGTAGACATCCACATTTTAATGTCAATTAATTTCAGTTTGCTGCTCTAACATTTGGTCTAGACCAGGGGTCAGTAAACTTTTCCTATAAAGCACCAGATGGTAACTGTTTTTGGCTTTTTGAACCAGGCAGTTTCTGTTGCAACTACTCATCTGTACAGTTGGGGTTTTTTTCTTTAGAGAGACAGAGCGAGCACGTGTGCACACATACACACATGTGCAAGTGGGGTGGGGGCAAAGGGTGAGGGGGAATCCCAAGTGGGCTGCACACTCAGCATGGAGCCCGACATGGGGCTCGATCTCACAACCCTGAGATCCTGACCTTAGCTGAAACCAAGAGTCGGCCGCTTATCCGACTGAGCCACACAGGCGCCCCTACTCATTTCTGCTCTCGTGTCATGAAAGCAGCCATAGGCAATACATGAGTGCAGGGACACAGCTGTGTCCTAGTAAAACATGATTCACACACAGGGGCAATTTCACCAAGGTTTCTACTAAGTGAAAGGGCTGTCAGTTAAACCAAGGGCTTTGGATCCCCCAGATAGTGGTCCTTCCTAGCCTTGCTAACTCCCACGAAAAACCTTAAACTTTTAATATCTGCCTGCACAGGGGCGCCTGGGTGGGTCAGTGGGTTAAAGCCTCTGCCTTTGGCTCGGGTCATGATCTCAGAGTCAGGCTCTCTGCTCAGCGGGGAGCCTGCTTCCCTCTCTCTCTCTGCCTGCCTCTCTGCCTACTTGTGATCTCTCTCTCTCAAATAAATAAATAAAATCTTTAAAAAATATATCTGCCTGGATACACTTGCCTCTCACTTTTCTCTCCCATTGTCACCCGCCAGAGGCCATCTGGAATCTTGGTCTGTTTGGAAAATGGTGCTCAAGAGAGAAGGAAGACCCTGTTCCCTCTCCTTTCACTGCATCCCCTGCCCTGGAGAGGCGGGAGGCACAAATTCTATACAGGGAACGGCTCTCTTGTCCCAGGGGAAGCACGTCTTTCAAGTTTTCTGACGTCTTCCCCTCCTCATCAGCCTGCACACATGGCCCTGAAGTGCTCCCGGGAAGGGATTTCAGCTACGCGCAGGTCACAGGGAACATGGCATTCCGATTCTGAATTTATTTTCCTCCCGTCATCGCCTCCCCCAAATAGAATAAATCATAGTTAGCATGTAAGCCTAAACAGAAAAGCCCATTAGACACATTACATAGCTGAGGTATAGCACTCTTCTACTGCTAGAAGTTCTGTCATGTTTAGTAAAACTGTGGCTCTTGGACCATGAAACTCACTCTGAAAGGCATAAAAATATTTAAGAACTAGGAACCTCAAGCCTTTGGGGGAAGGGAGAAAAAGAATGAAACCAGCTACCTTTAATAATTTATTTCTCTCGTTCTTTATCCTCTTTTGAATTTGAGAAAATCCTTAAGGCTTAGAAGGGACTTGTGCATGCCAAACAATTTATCTCTATGAATTCCTTTTTTGTGCACTTCACATGTCACAGACATACAATAATGCCACCATTACTTGCCAGTTGTGTGAACTTTGATCTCGAATGGGTCATGGGTCGGTTTCAAACAAAGCACTAAATGTGAAATGATAAGCAACTTCCATGCCTATGATATTACGAGATTTTATTTTTCACATAGTGGGCACAATGGCGTATTTCTGTCTCTATTTTTCAGTTAATGACTATAATGTGGATACTGCTAGAAGTCAGGGACAGGTCTAACAATTTCCTTGAAAACTTCTCAGCATTACACAATCCAGTATAATATATCTTATTTCCTAACCATTTGATGGACATTTCATCATTCATTCATGAGTACTAGAGGATGCTATAAAAGAAAGGCTATTGACACTATTTGCCTTATAATGGAAAATCTCACATTTTAAGAATCACAAAATCGGTCACTGGGTTTTTTAAGTTTTTGTTTCAATTCCAGTTAGTTAACATACAGTGTAATATCAGTTTTAGGGGTGCAATATAATGATCCCACACTTCCATACATCACCCAGCGCTCATCATGATATGTGCACTCCCAAATGCCCATCACCTATTTCACCCATCCCTCCACACCCTCCATCGTTCAAAGTCTGTTTCTTGCGGGGAGCCTGGGTAGCATCGCTCAGGTCATGATGTCAGGGTGCTGGGATAGAGCCCCGCAGAGGGATTCCTGCTCCACAGGGAGTCTGCTTCTCCCTCTGTCCTTCCCCTTCTCATGCTCTCTCTCTCTCTCTCAAATAAATAAATAAAATGTTAAAAGCAAAACAACAACAAAAAGAGTCTGTTTCTTGATTTGCTTCTCCCCCTCTCTCTCTCTTAAAACTGATCACTGTGAAGACCTGATTTCACAAAGCTGTTACCGAAGCTGTGTGTATTCATGCACAAACTTAGAATAATTTTAAAACCTTAACTTAGCTCAAATCTCTATCATCGATATAAGTCATACAAGAAGTGTTAAATAGCACACATTTTACATTAAAATGCGAGGCAGGGTATTTATAGCAAGACCAATGCTGTAGCTTCAATATTAAGATATGGAAATGAATTTGGACCTATGACCAAAAGTGCTCAAGTCCAGCTGGTTGTGCTGAGTAACTGAGTGTTACAAATGGTGACAACATTAGAGTTTCAGAGTACGACCAACTATCCTATGCAAACCCCCCATCTTTTTGCTCACCTTCTACAGTCCTGGATTATTCTAGAAGGTTTGTGAGTTTTGTCTTATGAGAACCCAAGAACCTAAGAATCCAATAACATAGTTCTGATCCAATTTAATTTAGTCTACTAACTCTAAGTTACATGCTCATTTTAAAGAAATAGTAGTTATGATTATTTCTAAAATATTATTTTAGTACTTTATGAATTATATAGATGATAGTCTGGCCAAATTGAAGCCATCATTATTATTTTGCATTAGTAGGTGAAACGTGAGCAGCCAATGTGTGCAACTATGTCCTCACAGTGACGAGCCTTATAACTCTTAGAGTTCTCAGTTATTAGATTTTGTTAATCACTTTTCTCTTACTGAAGTCTTTTTAATAAAACTTGCAAAATTATTTATGCCATCGTTCCCCTTTTATGATTAAAGTCCTACTCCAATTCACCAAACGACCATGTGCAAGATGGGTTGACAACTTCTAAAATTCTTGTAATTATTCTAGAGAGGCTTTATCGGAAGGAAGCATTTTTGAAATACTGATGATCACAAAAATCTCCTCCCATTTTATAACAGCTTCTAACTTTATGTAAGGTACACACAATGTAAACCACTAGACTCTTGCCTTTTCAGTAAAGGTAGAATTCACATAAAAGGGATTAAACCATAACATTCTCTCTGTTCAGCAGGATTAATTTTACATCTTTAGGGCATTTAGATTGAGAAAGCCGACACAAAAGACTACATTTTATGCTTTTATAATGCATAGCTCTCAGGAATTGCACTGAAATACTTTCAGGGTTAAAATATCCCTATGTTTGGGACACCTGGGTGGCTCAGTGGGTTAAAGCCTCTGCCTTCAGCTCTGGTCATTATCTCAGGATCCTGGGATCGGAGCCCCGCATCGGGCTCTCTGCTCAGCAGGGAGCTTGCTTCCCCCTCTCTCTCTGCCTGCCTCTCTGCCTCCTTGTGATCTCTCTCTCTGTCAAATAAATAAAAATCTTAAAAAAAAAAAAATCCCTATGTTTGAGGTTGGCCATCAGATGTGTTAATATGCAGCATAAGGATTGAGTATGAGGATTTTCTATCTCCACCTTAATGAAAATCGAGTCTAGCCACCCAGCTGTATTTTGCAGGATCCTCCCCACTGGATGGTTCTTCTAAGAGTCATTTAAAGTGCTTGAGAGATTTTCTCCTCAGTTGGGCAGTTCAGAAGTGCCACATGAGGTGAGCTCAGAAACGCTTCCCGGTCAGAAGGCCCAGAGGCCAGGAACCCCCACAGGGAGGACAACACACTCCTCTGTGTAAGAGATCCCTGCTCTCTGACCTCCGTGGAAAAGCTCATCCATACCCAGGGGGACCGCAGCTGAGGAGTTTCTGCGGCAAGCAGCTTAGCTTGCTGATGCGAAAGCCTAACTTCGGTATGTCAACAAGCAATACTTTCTGGGCCCTCAGGAATGGGTTTCTACCACAGCCCTTCTGGCTGCCTCTGTTAATCATTGAACTCTCTTTTTCTGAATTTGAGACTGAGTCATAGCTTTACCCCTCGGGCAGCCTGATAAAGGTCTGGCCTCAATGG
This sequence comes from Procyon lotor, assembly GCA_028646535.1. Lineage (NCBI taxonomy): Eukaryota > Metazoa > Chordata > Mammalia > Carnivora > Procyonidae > Procyon > Procyon lotor. Next base: position 73,705,275 of record CM053614.1, read on the forward strand.
CCTGCCCCAGGATTTCCAGGTCAAAGGAAAAGGAAAAAAGAGGAAAATGACAACTGCCAACCAAAGAGAGGCCCGTGACAAGGGTTTGTGTTGAAAAATAATGTCGCCCTCAAGATGACCTTCAGGACCACAGCGGTCCCTGCTCCTGGATAACTGAGCCTCGACGCAGATATATCTAGAAGGAGACTGCAGCTTTCTTTTACCCACATTTTGAGTTTGGCTGATAATTAATATAAATGGCTACTCTAGATGGGGACATCTACTGTCCTGATCTGTACAGAAAGTAACAGGTTCCCTGAGGTTCAAAGGGAACATGTGTGGCTGGTTCTCCAAGAGAGAAAATCATATGTAAACATACAAAGGTTTCGAAGGCCCTGGTCTAGTGACTGCATCACCCAGCACTTACTGTTGATAAAACTGGATGTGATCTCGTTGTCTTGCTTGCTTTCATTTTACGACAGTCATTTTAGGCATCCAACTGTCAGAGTTCTTCAGAGAGCCTGAAGCCAAAATGATGGAGTTTTTTTCCCCCCTCCTTGGCCAAATTAGATATAAACAAGGAAATCTGAATTTAGGGAAGAAGGAAATCACATTTCGAAGATTCAATAACCAGTATAATATTCCTAATTATCCTGCCAGATGAGATTTTAAGACCTCAAATGAGAGAAGAATATGTCATATCAGGTCAATGTTGTTTTTTGGTCAAATATATTGTTTGACTGAATTACTAAATTTAAAAAAATATATACAAGATGAACTTTAGGAACTGAGGAAGACCTGAGGTCACATCTCACCATCTACCCGGCAGACCCTATCTGCGACCCCAAATTCCAACAAGCAGTCCATTGCTGCTGAAATTTATTTTCTAAATTGCTTATTATCGAATGATAAACTATTAAATAGGATCAGGGAAATAAACACAATAAGTGTTCCGTACATGACTCAGCTGTCTAGCTGCCCAATTTTAGTAAGTTCCAAGCCACAGATTTCACATTTTCCTAACATTTCTAGAATGGAGAAAACACTCGTAGTCACAAGTCATCATTCTATTTTATCCTCAAAATAAACCCATGAGGTTGGGATCACCGCTCCATTCTATAGATGCAGATGGCGAGGCTCGGTGAGTCCGGGAGCATTCAGTGGAGATTCACTCACCCCAAAGTTATTGGTTGACGGCCTGCAATGGGCCAGGCACAGCTGGCAGATACGCTTAGACCAAAATCTAATAAGGACGCCTATTGTCAGAAACATGGCTGCAGCATTTTCCTCAACACAGAGAAGCAGAGCAGTTTCCGATCTGAGCTGCCCTTTGAGTTGAGTTGTCTTTGCTGCCCCAGCACTGTGCCAAGCGACCTCTGACAATCTGAGAGCTGGAAGGTAATGGCTTTATCTAGCCTCTGAAATACTAATTATAGGCAAAATGGAGAGGTGGGACTGTGTGCCAGCCACCCCTTCCCACCACAGGGCCTTTCTCTGGACTTGCTCTCTTCTCTGCCTATGTCACACCTTTTCTATTTCTGTTAACTCTTATTTTAAAAGCAGTCTTTAAAAAAGTAGGTTCTTGGGGTGCCTGGGTGGCTCAGCAGGTTAAGTGTCTGCCTTGGCTCAGGTCATGATCTCAGGGTCCTGGGATCGAGCCCCACATTGGGCTCTCTGCTCAGCAGGGAGCCTGCTTCTCCCCCTCCCACTGTTGCTCCCCCTGCTTACTCTCTCTCTCTGTCAAATAAATAAATAAAATCTGGAAATAAAAAAAGGTAGTCTCTTTACAGGAAAAAAAAAAAGCCTGATTAAGAAAAAAAAAGCAAAATATACATAGTTTTAAAAAAGAGCTTTAACTTCTTTTTCTATATTTTTCAGCAATCTGTAAATTACCAAAATTAGCCTAAGAAAAGAATGAAAAATCTATACCGACCAATAATGATAAAAGATAAATAAAGACGTACCTTTAACAAAATCTACAGATTCAAGTGGTTACAGATACAGTCTTAAAAAACTGATGATTCATGTCATTTAATGAGCTCTAGCTCATAGAATAATACATTAATCTCCATTTTATCCAGCTAGCCAACACCTTATTAACAAAACCCAATAGACAGTACAAACGAGAAACTTATAAATCAGTTTTATTTATGAACATAGATGCAAAATTCTAGGTCAAATATTATCAATCTAATCCAGCAATAAATAAAAAGGGAAACAATTTGATTTTATTCTAGATCTGCAAGGATACTTCAGTATAAATTATCTTTCCAGAGAATTCATTATACCAAAAAATTGAATGTGAAAATGAATATTGCTATAATTATAATGACAGTATACTGAAACAAGATTTATCAAAATTCACCATCCATTCCTAATTTTTAAATCCTCCAAATAAAATAGATGTGAAAGGAAAATATGATAGAGACTGTTTGCCACAATCCAAGAGCAAAATCAAGCTAAACAATGAAACTAAAGTCATTTTCCTATTAAAATCAGAACGAAGGCAGAATATCTACAACGGCATTATTATTCAACATCATTTCAGAGCTAATATGTTAGACAAGAAAAAACATATAAGTATTAGAAAACAAAAGACAAAATTTTTTTTTTTTGCAGGATGGGATTATAGATACAGAAACTCCCAAAACTAGTTTAATAAATTCATAGTAGCACACTGTATACCAGATGCTTTTCCACATGTTTATATTTACTAAATCACTTATTCCTCCTCTCATCCTGTGAATCAGGTATATTATCTGGGAAAGACATAGTGCACAACCCCACATCACACAACCAATAAATAAGAAACCTAGAATTTGAACTCAGACTTTGTAGCTCCAGAAACTGGGCACTACATTAAATCACTTCTTGCATCACTAACTAGAAAAATATATTTAGGGACGCCTGGGTGACTCAGTCGGTTAGGCGTCTGCCTTCGGCTCAGGTCAAGGTCAATCTCAGAGTCCTGGGATCGAGTCCTGCATGAGGCTCCCTACTCAGCGGGGAGCCTGCTTCTCCCTCTCTCTCTGTCCCTCCCCCTGCTCACTCTCTCTCTCTCTGTCTCTCTCTCTCTGACAAATAAAATCTTTTAAAAAATATATATATATGTACAACATATACTATCAACTGTCATACTACCAATATACAATGAGTTCTAAAAATTAATAATAATAGTAATAATAGGTAAGCAACTCAACAGAAACACTGCCAAAGGATATGAATAGTTAATTCACAAAACAGTACATACAACTGGCCAATTAGCATAAAAAAAATGCTCAACCTACCGGGCAAATACAAGTAAAAGCAGTAGACAAATTACAAAGATTGATAAAAATCAATCTGCTGTCAAGGAGGCTGGAAAAACAGTTATACTCAGATGTTCCTGGTGGGAGTTTCAGGATGAATTGCTATACTTTTCAAATCTGGCCATAACACAGAAAATGTAATATACACATATCTTTTTTACCCACAAATTTCACTTTGGGGAATCTCTCTTACCAAAATAAAAACATGAGGATGTAAGTCTACTGCATATGGATTCTTACTACAACACTGCTGTGGTTGCAATTAGTTCTGACACATCCATTGTAAGCAATACTGTGTAGATGTTAAAAAGAAAAAATAAGATTTCATATCTGTTACTCTGCAGGGATGTCCGCATATTGTTAAGTGAGAAAGCAACTGCCAAATACTGTATGGAGGATCCTCTCATTTTTAAAAATCAGATATTGTAAGGTATTTGTTTTTATCTGGGCACTGAGAAAGGCTGTTAATATCGGCTTCCCCCGAGAATGCAATAAAGGAGGCAGGTACAAAGGCGAAGACTTTTAAATATGGGAACTGTCCCACTTGAAAAAAATGTAATCTGAAACTGAATGCCTGAAAGGGTGCCGGGCTTTCTCAGTCACTGGAGGCAGCGAGTCTTGATCTCGGGGTCATGAATTCGAGCCCCACGTTGCAGGTAGAAATTACGCTAAAACAAAAACCAAAAAATAAAAAAATGAAACACCTGCAAACGCAGAGAAAACTTGCGGAAGATACCCCAAAGTGGAGTGGAATTTGACTACGGCAAGGGAAGAAACTTTTTCTCTTTATAATTATTTTTAAAAATCTGATAAACTAGGGGCAGCTGGGTGGCTCAGTTGGTTGAGCATATGACTCTTCATTTCAGCTCAAGTCATGATCTCAGGGTCATGAAATTGAGACCTGCGACCAACTCCCCTCTCAGTGGGTCGTGCATTTCTCTCCCTCTTCCTCTGCCCCTCCCCCTGCTCACAAGTACACCTTCTAACATAAATAAATAAATCCTTTTTTTTAAAAATTTCTTTTAAATTTTTTAAAAATCTGATAAACTAATTCCAGTGATTGAAGAATAGCTTCATGTTACTCTTCAAGGGATATTTAAATGTTAATGGGTAATCCAGCACTTTCTATCTGGGAGGAATAAGTCCATTTCAAGGAGACCATCAGGGCCAAGAAGAGAGAGACTCTCCACATCATACCGTAGGGTATGATTGACTTGGTCTACCTACTCATACCTCTTTTAAAATGTTTCCTGTATCACATGGACAACTTCAGCTCTTGAACTTAAAAGCTTTGAGCTTGTCAGAATTTCAAGGAAGCTTGGAGGGGTGCATTTAGCATTGGGGTAATAATCCATGAGAAGTGGAGGGAAGACATTGGTAAACACAGCACACACACACCTATTAACGCTCTTCGTACCATCCAACGCATGTCATTTTGGCATCAGGCTGATTCACACGTCGGAAAGAACCAGAAACCTCTGCGTGTCAAAATTCTTTTTTGTTTCCTTGTCTCAAGAAAACCTGAAGTTGGTGACTGCATTTCACAAGGACAATGGGAAAAGCCATGTAGTAAGATAACATGTAGTTATCTAACTTAATGCGAGCAGCACAAGATAGACATTGATCACACAAGAACAGAGGGCAATATTAAGAGAAGTATTCTGCTATTATTTCTGGGCAAGTCCAGGGGGCAGAGATTACAATGATCAATTTAAAAAAAAGAAATCAATTACTTACATAAGTCATACTATAATATCTGAACTGGTTGGATATGGGGAAGCACAAAGAAACACCTAAAAGTTCTTATTTGGAAGTCCTCAGCTCAATTTTTCTCTTTTTATTGTCCTAATAAATCACACACATCAAATAAATACTGTTGAAGGAAAAAAATTAAATGAAACGTGTTGAATGTCAGGTTGAGTAGGAAATTTTAATTGCAAAATAATGGATATAGATGGATATAGATGACACTTTTAAGTAAAGTTATCACTTCCTTTCTCCCATCTCATCTCCTAACACAAAGTGATAATTGCTTTAAAAGCAAAATAGTTCTGGATACACTGATAGGTATGTTTCTTCCCCAAGGACTATAAGTAGCAAATTTCAACACCCAATGCATCATGTTATTTCTCATCTCACTTAACAAATTCTAATAGGTGGCTAAAAGTCTCTTACAGGGTATTTATTCATTTATCTCAGTACAAAATGTTTGAGGTTGAAATCTGGCCCAGAAAATGGAGCAGAAAGATCAGGAAAGGGAAATTATATAACTGTCATCACAAGTAATATTCTGTTCTGCAGGACCTGAATCATACCATTTTCACCATCAATGCCTAGATTTCCTTCTGAAGGAAAAAAATAAAAAGAAATAATCAAAAATTTAGAAATCTCAATAAAATACCGACAAACACAGAGTCCCCTAAATGAACTCACTGTGAGAGAGTCAAAAGAAAATGGGAAAAATATACTACGTAAGAGTTTTTTACAGAAATGGAATAAACACTTGCAATATTCACAGAACGGACAGAAGATAATTGTGGTCAATTATATTATACTCCTACTCCTGAGAAAATATCTCACAGTCCAGGAAATGAGTTCCGAGATCCTTCCTGAATGTGGTAATATGTCCCAGTGAGCCTTATTGTCTATTAAATGCCTGACTCTCACACAGTCTAAGAATGGATATGCATTTTTATTGATTTTTATGAACCACACCTTCTGTTCCAAAACAGACTTTTAAGATAGCTTAAAAGGACAAACACAGTATAACACGACCTCGTAACTTAAAAATACGAGCAAAGGAGAAAGGAAAATACAGATGGAAGTAGAAATGGAGAAAAAATCAAGGCCAAAGAAGAGACACAGTATAATTACCTCACTCTTGATAGTCATGGGCCACAGATTTGGTGCTAAGCTCTCTAGCAGCGGGTGAGAAGAGGAGGACATCAAACTCGAGTATATCCTTACAAAGGGGAAAAAAAATCCTGATGAAGCTTCAGCATTGGCTTCGATCATTTCATTCATACTAAAAATATAGCAGTGGAGGGGCACCTGGGTGGCTCAGTCATTAAGCGTCTACCTTCAGCTCAGGTCATGATTCCAGGGTCCTGGGTTCGAGCCCTGCCCCGGGCTGCCTGTTCAGCGGGAAGCCTGCTTCTCCCTCTCCCACTCCCTCTGCTGGTGTTTACTCTCTCTCTGTGTCTCACTCTGTCAAATGAATAAATAAAATCTTTTTTAAAAAGTATATATATATATAGCAACGGAGTAGACCTAACTCATAGAGTGCTTACTATAATTTCAGGTAATGCTCTAAATAAATTACATGTATTACATCATTTAATCCTCATAAAATCAAATGAAGTTGATAATAGTATTATTCCTTTTTACAGATCAGGAAACCAAGGAACAAAGAGGTTATGTATCTTGCCCAGGATCATGCACCTAGGAAGGGATAAAGTGAGGCACTACTAAATGTGGACTTAGGTAAACCAGGTATAATCTTCAGGTCTGAGTAAATACAACGCTACAAAAACAAGCCAGCTAATAAATGATCCTGTTTGAAACTAAGTGCTGCTTACAACATTAATATGGGATCGAGTGTAATGAGGAAAGTTCATTGGAGTTTGGAGTGCTACCACCTGATGACTCAATTACCACCCCCTCCCCCCATTTTTCTCTAATTAGACTACTGAGAAACCTAGGTCATATGGCCTGGTGTGATACCGTTTGGCCTTCCTTTGGTGAGAAGACATTCTCAATATATCAAGCACACCAGTGTTTTTTTCCTCATTAGCTGGCAGCAACTCAAGAAATACCACTTGGCATCAACTCTATCAGAAACACAAGCAGAAACTCAGGGAGTGAAACTATGGAGCAGTTTTCAGTTATAAGATAAAAACGAGGATCCAAAATATGCATATATCGTTTTGTTTTCTAGAATGTCATTTAAATAAAAACACAAAATTTCAGCCTTCTTGTGAATAACTCTCAAGTCCCTGCTCTTGGGAATCACTTTTTTTGAAGAAACATACTTGATAATGTTCTTCATTTAAAAATTTATTTGCATCAAGTATGACTAATCCTCATAGTGGAAGACAGCTATTTCTCATGGGGGAGGCAGTATAAAGAGCAGGTGTGGAATTACATTAATAATGGGGTCGGCACTTCTACCAAAAAAGACAAGGATCTTGAAAATAGAGTGATGACATCACATCAATGGGCAACAGGGTAAAAAATACCTACCATGATCTGGCTTGATCTGGGGGCATATTTTTAAGGAGAGGGAAGACAAGCTTTGGGGAAAGAAGTTTGCAGCAACGAACTTAGAGATGCCAAATATCTGAAGTCAGCAGCCATGTTGTAATGCATGGACCCACAGACTTCTTCAACGTCCCGAGGCTCTTGTACAGAAAGCAAAAGAGCCCGATAAGAAACTGAAGCTGCATGGACACATTCCATTTGTATTCATGGATGGACTGAGAGAATATTCCTTAGAAGTATGCCATCTAAGAATATATACTTATATGAGGTCTTTATGCTTAGAAATCAACAACACCTTAACGATGCATCATTATTTCATCTGTTTCCATTTTCCATACTCCTAACAGGATGCTTTTAAACTGATGTAAACAATAAGAGAACGTAGTATCTCCTATAATAAAACGTCTGCTGGAGGTAGGGCTTCTGAGTTGGCTGATTTGGCCACTCAGAGAAGTCCAGGCTCCATTCAGTCATCTCATTTCAGCTCACTGCTTTGCCTTCCTCTCACCCTAGGTTTCCCGGTGATCAAGGCATGGTTGTCAGAAGTAATGAGGGGATAGGAGTCCTCGTTTATATATCCAGAGAGCAAATACATTTCTCCCCCAATCGTGCAATAAAATCCCCTCCTTTCAGACAGGCCCAACATAGGTCCCATTACCAAGAGAATACCATGAGCCGATTGCTTAAGTCAGGTTACATAACCAACCCAGGTAAGAGACAGGAGACCATCATGATTGCCTTCAACTAGTCAAAGCCTAACCAGAAGTTGAGGTTGAGGTCACCTGTCCCTGAGTCACTTGGGCTGCATATTGTGGATGCCTGTATTAAACCAGGGGTCCCCCTGTGAAGGGGTAAGTAGGGATAGCATGCTGGGTTGACAATCAACAGATCTTCTAGCCACACAACCTTTCCTGAGTATGTCGAGGGAAAATATTTTGCTATGGCCTGGTATATCTCAGATGGGCTATAGGGGGCAGTAGTGGCTCAGCACTTCGTGAATTTCTGCCATGTAGTGAGGGACACTTCCTGGAGAGGTATTTTTATTTAACGGTCAAATACCACTTGCTGTTACTAAATCATACCAGAAATAACTGGTATTTACATCAATTAAAATCACAGCTGATTAGAGTCAAAAACATTGACATATTGATTGGCTCTTTTTTTTTATCAGTATCTCATTATAGGGCCTTTCTGTATCTTTGACTTAACAGGCAGAATGATTTGAGTTAGCAAGAACAGTTTATGCATTCGAATGACTTATTAGAATGAGTGAACAAGCAAAAGAAACTTTTATGTATTTATTCTATATAAAGGAACACGGTTAACATTAAACTCAAATGGTACAGGTATTCAAAAACTAAGCTAATAAACAGGCCAAGTTCTGATTTAATCAGGAAGACCTCTTAAATGAGTTACCTCTGAGCTGGAGATAAATGAAAGGGAAGATAGAGAGGGAAGGTATTCCAAATAAACAAGCTCCAATGGACAAAGAGAGAAGTCACAGCAGGGTGGTAACAATCTGGGAAGACAGTCGGAGATGGGAGGGCAGAAGAAAGGACCATGGACTAGTTCACTGTTAACTCAGGGTGGATTCTGAATTACTGGGTAATGAGAAACCTTTCAAAGGAGATAGGAAGGAAACTAACATTTGTTGGTGCTCTCAAATGTATCAGACGCTTAATGTATTTCTTTTATTCAATCTTCACGAGAGCCTAGCACAGTGAGTTTTGTCGTTATCACCCTCTTCTACGGATGAGGAAACCGAGGATCAAAGAAATTAATTGTCCAAATCACAGCTAGTAACTGGCAGAAGAAATTTAATCCAAATCTGTTTACGCCGAATCCTGAGATTTTCCCCATGGTCTGTCGTCTCCTGTCAGAGGAGAGAATGATATAGCAAGAAACTTAGCATTCACAGCTGACCACAGGCTGTCGGAGAAAGATCCGAGAGAGGGTATTGCAGTAATCTAAAGAAGGAGGGGGCGGCTAGCAGACAGTGCTTTCATGAAATGCTTGATTATGGAGATCGAGATGAGATAATGTCCAGGTTAGCAAAGGATTCTAAGGTAACTCCAGGTTCTGTGCTTGGCTCATTGGTCAAACAGTTCTGCTCCAACCAAAATATAGAGGACAAAGTGTCAGGAGTTGATTCCCGCTGCCTTCAAGGACAGTGACTGGGCCAAGTGACATTTGGAAGATATTTCTGTATGCAGCCGCATGGGTAATATTCCAGAGATTTCTCTCACTTGGAACAGAGCTAAATTTCAAATCTTAAAATGTACTTAGTACCCAACCCAGTTGGAATTTGTTCTAATTTGGAAAAGGATTGAGTTAAATTTCCTTTTTTTCTTTTACAGATTAAGGATATAAAAAAGATACTTTAACATCTAAATTATCTTACTTTAAAGTTTAGAGTCTAAACAAACAGAGTATCACTTAAGGTTAACTGACAAGGAAAACAAAGTAGTGTGAATATTCACATCAGAATCTAATGCGTGGCAGCACTCCACGAAACATCAAGTTCTTCCTGTCAATTTTAAATACGTAATCCACTCCCGTCGTAAAGTCCAATCTGCTTTTTGATTGCGTATGTTACAAGCGAGGTTGAATCACAGGCCCATTTTCCTACGCAGGAAATTTCAGGGCAGAGATCACCTTTTAAGAAAAGGTCTTTAGTGCTTTAGATTAAGAGGTGCAGGATAAACATCTGTTGACTGAGAGCATATTTGGTAAACACAAATCGAACATTTACTATATGAGTGCTGTCGGAAAGGAAAGAGCTTCTGTTCTCGATTTTCGGCTGCATGACTTCAAGAAAGTTCTTTAACATTCTGAACACCATCAGTGGTGCCCACAGAATGGCATTCTGTGCAGACACACAGAGCAGTGGAGGCAAAAACACCATAGAATTTATTTTATTAAATAAATCCAGTTACAACTGTGCGAATATTTTCGACAGCACGCTGTTGATCACCCCGGCCATGGCAACAAGCCAAGCCAATCCTTGATCGCGCACTCTGAGGATTTGACAGTAAGAGATCTTCTCTCCTAACATATTCTATACTCCAACTGTCTTATAAATTCAGACTGGCAACCCTCAAAAGAGCCCTTTATTCTATGGAAATGAAGTTTAATAATAATAAAAAATGGGAAAAAAACAGACCCGAGAAACTAATACATGCTTCTAGAATATCAGAGTTGGTTTTTTTTCCCCCACTCTCCCTTATCTGTTGGCATTCCCTTGAGCAAAGAAACTGACTATTTCTTTAGATTTTTGCAGCACATCCACTCTGTACATTTCAAGTCAATGACCACAGAACTCCCAGATGACTGAAGTAAGTTTTGGACTAAACACAAATGTCAGTGTTAAGAGTGTGAGAAATAAAAAAGGACTCCACTGGGAAGACTGGAGGACACAAAGAAAGAGAATGATGAGGGAGGCTGAGAACCAGGGTGTTAGTCTCCGCTTGGGGGTTGGGAGGGAGCAGGAGAAATCAGAAAGGCCATAATTTTGGAGAAGCTAGCAACAGTCTCTGTGATGAATTCTGAAAGTGTGATCCCCTCAGACACAGATGTGTCTTCAAACCACCATTCCTTTCAGGTGCCGTGCAAAAAAAATGTATTTTTTAGACATTGTCTCTATGAGCCACTACGGTACTGGGGAACAAAGAATAAATACAGAATTAGCACGAAGGTCAATGCTGTTTGCATCTAAGCCTAGGCCATACCACAAAATCACTACCTGCAACCTTCCCCTGAATCCTTACCAAGAACACATTGGGGAAAAAATACAAAAGGGAGAGGAGGGGATTGGGAACCTTTGGCTGCAATGTCTGCCAGAGACTGGCAGCTTTTCTACCATTTACAAAGGAAATGAGAGACCAACCAGTCGTTAAAACAATCAAGCCTAATGCAGGTGAGATTTTTAATAAACATTTTTAATAAACATTTTTTTTCTAGATTTTTATTAAAAATCTAGAGATTTATTAAATATTAGAATGGTTCTTGGAAGACTTACGATTGGACATGAAAGGCTTTACTAAGGGGGCTCCCTGCGCTCTCCGTCCCTACCTGGAGGGAGGTTATTCAGTCTCTAGGTTCTCCAGGTAAGTTCTTGCTCAGAACTCAAGGTCTGCAGTCACACAATTATAGGACTGAATCTGATGCAACTACTTCCCGGGTGGGTGGTGTTCAGGAAGTGACTCCACCGCTCTGGCCTCAGTTTCCTCCCATGTAAGTGGATATAACAAGAGTACTGCCTTATGGAATTGTCAGGAGTGTCGTTGAGCTCTGTACCTGACATGTAGACCCAATAAGTGGGACCCATTAATATCAAACATATGCCCTGGTAGCAGAGTAGGAAATCAAGGGGCTGCTAGCTTAGGAGAAGACGTTCACCTTGAGAGGGGCACCAGCAGGTGGGGCACAAAGACGTACAGTGAGCCCCCACCAGTAGTCACAGGGTGGCTTGGGTCTGTGACTGGAAGGGAACACTGGGAAGGGACTGCCCCACCATTTCCCAAGAAGGGCAGAGAGGACGCAGTCCGCCCACTGCTGCGCCTCCTTGCATGGGTATCTGTGTGAGCAATAGGTTGTTTAAAGTTTTGACTTCCCACTTTTAAAACTCCCGGAGGACCACTTGCAAGTACGCTTTACGAACTCAGGGCCAGCCCTGGCCTTCAGGGGTTTGAGGGAATGGAGCGCTGGACTTCGGGGTTTAGAACATTAAAGGGATTGTACATCTCTGTCCTCATGCAGCCCCCAGGCTGAGAGGATCATCTCTCATTTGAAAAAGCTCTCATTTTTTTCAGGGCCCCTTGGTACCTCAGATTCATTTTGTATCTGAGTTTTATAGCTGTTATTTATTTATTTTGGGGGTAGTCTACATTTATCTTTTCTCTGCTTTCCTTTTGGGGTATTGTTTTTTGGGAATGTGCTTTGGGTTAGAACCCAGCTAATACGCACTAATGACAAGGAGGTCCACGGTGAGTCTTTGAAACTGATGGACAATAAATCAGCAGAATACTTTCTGAAGTCTTTTAAAAATACTTCTTTAACAACTATTTTTAAAAGTCAAGGATACGGCTTTGCAGCATGTTCTGTAGTAATTTAACACATATTATTTAAGAAATGGCAACATGTGGGATGTTTTGAAAGCCTTTTATCAGAGCCTCTCTGAATAAGCTTTTATTGAGGTGAGCCCACGGATCCAACTTATTATGTTGAAAACAGAGCTTCCAAGAAGCTAACAGAATTACCCAAGATCATTTCATAAACAGTAACCAACCCAAACATGGAATCCAGGGCCCTAGACCACAGTAGGTTCCTTTATGTGCATCAAAATGACTGAAAAGCTTTTCAGACATGGAGGTTTTTCTCATCCCCACGCTGCAAGAATCCATTTCAGGAATGTGGGAAACGGCCCAGGAATATCCATTTTTATACATATTTATACATACTATATATTTTTTTACTATACTACACATTCTATACATTTTAAATAAGCTGAGGGTGGTGGTCCATGGGCCACCATGGGCCACAGCTTTCAAAAGCTGTATCTTTAAATCCGGTACACAGCTCTGAGACAGTGAGTCTTCAACTGTTTGGTTTCAGGAACCACATAAACCTTTAAAAAATATTGAAAATCCCTCGAAGCTTTTGTTTTTGTAGGTCATTTCTATTACAGGTAGTATATGAGAAGTGTGAGTGGAGATGTTTTCAAATATCTACTTATAAATTCATTTAAAAATAATAAATCTGTTACATGTCAACATAGACATACTAGTTTCGAAAAAGAACTATATTTTCTAAAACCAAAAAAACGGTGTGAAGAGTGGCAGAGTTTTATATTTTTGCAAATATCTTTAATAATTGGATTGATAGAACACAGCTGGATTCTCATATCTACTTCTGTATTCCTGCTGTTGCAAAATGTTGCTTTGGGTTGAAGTATATAAAGAAAATTGGGCTTGACACAGACACTTAGTTGGAAAAAGAGGGACTGGGGATGCCTCGGTAGCTCAGTGGGTTAAATCCTCTGCCTTCGGCTCGTCATGATCTCAGGGTCTCGGGATCAAGCCCCGCATCAGGCTCTCTGCTCAGCAGGAAGCTTGCTTCTCCCTCTCTCTCTGCTGCCTCTCTGCCTACTTGTGATCTCTCTCTCTTTCAAACAAACAAACAAACAAACAAACAAACAAATAAATAAATAACTCTTAAAAAAAAGAAAAGGAGGGACTATTTTAATAACCTTTTTATATACTTGTGAACATTCTTTGATACTACTGCAAAACTCAACAGGTGGAAGTTTCTTAAAGGTTATTTGCAATGTGGATCTGAAACTATAGTAATGAATTTTTCATATTCTCTCACACTGGAATCCATTGGTCTCACTTATATTTTGACTATCCTTTTTATCTATTCTTGATTTAACATCATGTTAGTCATTTAGAAAATATTGTTTCACTGAATTACACAGACCTTCCAAATTCTGGCATATTTCACTATACAATATTTTTTAAAAATGACACTTATTAATATCACCACCTATATCATCAGGAAAATCATCGAGTTTTGAGACACTGCTAAGCTCCTGGTGGCAGATATGATCTTTCTAGAGCCCTAATTTTCATCTGAAAACAAATTTACCACTGGCAACAAATATCTAAAGTTAGAACCAAGGCTTGCTTGGCTTATTTTTGCAAAGTCTAAAAAGTCATACTTTGTATGTCAGTTGTTCTTCAAATTAAACTGTGTTTCATTAAAAAAGTAGCTAGTTTAGCTCACAAGTCAAAAATTGCTCTATTTTTACCTTACATTTTGGTCCCTTATGAGCACTTCCCATTTAGACACACAGATTCAAAAAACATGTTCTCAAAAGATTGAGATTTCACAAAATTACTAATTTTCACTGCTTTATCAAGGACATTCTTAACTGAAACTAGAACTTCAACTTGCAGTTAAACAAAAACTGCAAGAGCATAACAGTGAAGAATGACAACTAGTACAATCTGGTACCATTGCCTTGATTTGGGTTAAGGTGCCAATAGCTTGCTTTTGCACTCTCAAGGCCAATGTCAACCCTGGGGGGAAAAATGGACAAAAATAATGTCCTGTGTTTTTATGAAACTAGTTTTGACCTTGCCAACCTTCTAGAAAGGTCTTCAAGACTGGCAGGTTTATGGACCACACTTTGAGAACCATCGCTCTTAAAAAAAAAAAAAAAAGGTATGCGCTATGGTGAGTGCTGTGAATTGTGTAAGACTGATGAATCACAGGCCTGAACTCTTGAAACAAATACTACATTATATGTTAATAAAAACCAAACCAAAACAAAACAAAAGACAGTTTGTCATTATCCTAATATAATCCAGCTTGGAAAATAAGAACACAAATTTAGCAGATTGTCCTCATTTCTACTGGTTCATTTTCCCCAAAGAGGTAACACACAAGTACAATTAACCCATCATTCCCATAAAACCAGCTAAAACTATCATGTGTTCCTGTACAGCTGACTAGCTGGGAATTGTACAATATGGAATAAAGGACTCACCACCGTTTATAGAATGGATGATAACCCAAGTGTCAAATGATGGTTACCAATGTATGGAGGGTCCACCCACTACAGTTTCACCCTTGGCTCCATAGTAAGTGAGGGATTAAAAAGAGTTTGGGGGTGGGGGAAGTTTAGGTCATAGTGGCTCTTTCCTTTTCAAAGGAAAATATATACCTTTGCTAGGCACCACTGGGTACCTTAAGCAATACAGAGAAAAGCTCATGGGCATAAGTGCTCTGAATGGTGGGGGTTGAGGGAATTGCTTTTGAAAAGATATAATGTGATGAGGAGATAAAACTATATTTCTCTTTGCCCCTTGGGCATTCATCTGCCAATGACTAGATGTTACCCTTGTACGACTTTCTCCCTTCAGGCACAAAGACGGAAAGGTACTTGGAAGTCAGAGTAAAATTTGAATAGGCTAGTTATCTGCCTTCCAGCTCCAACTTTCTACACAGCCCAAACTTCTAAGAGCCTCAGAGCCTCTGCCAACTTATCGTAACCAGGAAACTTCATTCATTCATCCATCCATCCATCCATCCATCCATTCATTCCTTTTAAATATTTTATTTTTAAGTAATCCCTACACCTAACGTGAGGCTCAAACTTATAACTCCGAGATCAAGAGTTGCATGCTCTACTGACTGAGCCAGCTGGTACCCCATAACTCCAATATATGTATTTTTATGTGTATTTTAGAAATTGAGAGATTGTTTAATGACTTTGCAGTTAGTTTTCAGTTATTGCCTTCAACCCGTGGGTCACGGGTTTGGAGAGAAGGTAAGCGGCCTGAAAACTAGTGCTTTCTCATTTTGTCGTTAGCGAATAGTATGGCCTTGAGCAGGCCTCAAATCTTCCATCTCATAGGTATAATTAGGGGACCTAGACTCTAGAATGCACAAGAGCCTGGAGTTAAGTCTTTGGAGAATATTTTCTACTCCAATCCCCCTTTTTTCGTGCAGCCATTGCTAACTTACCACTTACTACAGACAAGGGTTACGTAAGGGTTTTGTGCATATTAACTCAATCATCAGCCTTATGAAAGGGACCATTATTGACACTAGGGTCAGTTCCGCTTTCAGTGATGAAAGCGTTTGTAAAAATCCAGGCAAAAATCGTGCAATGGGAAAGTGGAATTGGGGTACAATACTCAAAAGTTTCTCAGCGTCACATTTTTAAAAAGATAAAAACCTGATAAAAAGTGGTATCGCAGTTTCATTGATGTGAAATAGTTAAGAACCACAGGGTCACGACAATAAATCCGGCACTTTACCTTGAAAAAGCCGGGATGCTTGCTAGTGGGGGTGGGCGCCTGCACTCCCGCCCCCGCCCACCTGCTCCCAATTCGCCGCCGCCCGGTGTGCAGATAACAAAAGAAATACAAGGGCGTGAGAGAAATGATAAAGAAAAAGAACGGAGAACAGAGAGGAAAAGTACAAAGCTGGCTGGGGAGGAAGAAGGAAAATGGACGAGGTGGGGGAGGGGGCGGAGGGGGGTGTCCGACTGCCTGACTGCGGAGTGGGGAGGAGGCAGTGTCAACAATCCCCCGAGGGAGGGGGGTCCTGGCCAGGTGTGAGTGAGTGTGTGTTGCTGGGGGGGTGGGGGGTGGGGCTCGTGGGCTCAGGTCAGCTGGTGCATTTTCCTGCCTTCTTCCAGCGTCACTTGCTCCCAAACTGGGACTGTAATCAACTTCTCTGAATAAAATCACCCGTTGTTGTTGTTGTTGTTGTTGTTGTTGTTGTTCTTCTTCCTCTTCTTCTTCTTCTTATTTTTTTTTTTTAAGATTTTATTTATTTGACAGAGAGAAACACAGCGAGAGAGGGGACACAAGCAGAGGGGATGGTAGCGGGAGAAGCGGGCCTCCCCCTGGGGAGCCCCAGGCGGGGCTCCATCCCAGGACCCTGGGATCATGATCTGAGCCGAAGGCAGACGCTCAACCACCGAGCCACCCAGGCGCCCCCAAATCACCCGTTCTTAACAGGCAAGACAGCAGAGCGGACTGTATCTCCAGTTTATGTTTGAGGAATCCAAGGAGCAGAAAGGTAAATGGCTGAAGATTAGACAGTTAAAGAAAGAGGCACAACCAGTACTTGAACATGGGCTACGAGCACCAAAGGCCACGCTCTCCCGCACTGTCCCCGCCCCTCCTAAACTCAGGGGTGATGTGACTGAACCTATAGCCTATCTATGCATTTCAGCCCCCAGATCTAGAGATCTCAATGCAGGGAAGGAGGCAAGAACTGAAAGAAGGTGGCAGCTGACACATGGTTCAGAGAGAGAGGGAAATCAAGCAAGTGATCTCCTAACTTGGGCCAGTATTCATCCATCACACAGTGAGGGTATTTATTCCCGGTGCTGGGGGCCCAGGTCTGCAAAGCTGAGCCCTCATGCCTCACAGTCCCACATTCTTATTCTCCGTTAGGCCACAACTAAAAAAATGTGTGTTGTGCCCCTTAAAATGTTGGAAGAACGTAGGAAGGACGAGCATTTTCTTTCTCAGTGCAGAGCATTAGCATGGCTGAGGGAGAGGGTAGGCATTGCCCAAGGCACCAGGACAGTGATATACTGAGGAGGGGTGAGCAGAGCCCAGATTTGTAACATCTGCCAATTTTGTGGAGTAAACACTCCCAGCATGGCTAATTTCAAGCTGCTAAGATTTACAACCAACTTTCCAAAGTCCTGCTTGTTTAGCATTGAGTTCTCCCAAGCCAGCAAGAGCAGGTTCTGGCACCAGCCTGGGAGCTCCCTGACTCCCAGTGTTAATGGGAACTGGGAGCGAGGCCGGACTCCAAGACAATCAGTAAGCAAACAGCTGCACTTACAGCCAAGCCAAAAAAACAAAAACAAAAACAAAACAAAACAAAAACCCAAAAGGATCAATCCCAGCTCCACACGTTACAGATTGGTACACTGAGGCCCAGGGAGGTTGTTGAATTTCCCAGGACCACACAGTAGGATGATTAGATCCTGTATTTGCGCTCCTGTTTGATTGAATCGTCTAAAGCAGTAGTTCTCAAAGGGTCACTGGCATCAGAATCACTTGGGGACTTGTTAAACCACACGTCACCAGTCCTTACTTCCAGAGTTTCCGATTCAGTAGATCCGGGATGGAGTTCCAGAAGATTCCCAGCTCCCTATGTGCACACCGTGCATAATCTCCCTTTCCAAAAGCGACGAAGTAGGTTACAAGGCAAAGTGAAGGGATTTGGCGGATGTAATCAAAGTCCCTAATCAGGTGGCTTTGGATTAATGAAAACGGATATTATTTTGGGTGGGCCTGATCTTATCAGTGAGTCCAGGAAAAGAGAGAGGAATGGAAAAGAGAGAAATGCCTTCCTTTAGGGAGAAGTGGGAAGGTTTTGTGGAGCAGAGATTGGGTCTGAGCCTGCAAAGTGAGGGAAGTCCCTCACAAGGGGCTCACGGAGCAGACAGAGTTTAATGAACAAAGGCCAGAAAGTAGGAAGGCACAGAGGAATTTGGAATAAAAAGCAGGCAAGAACAATAGGTATAGAGTTGTGTTGTGACATCCTAAGTTTGAGGGTTTCTGCAGTGCTTGCTTACTGGTGGCGTGAAGGTTAGGGGGAGGTCAGGGACAGAGATAGGAATATCAGAGACAGCTATGCGGAAGCCATAGTCGAAACAGTGAACGTTGGTGAGCTTACCAGGGGAGAGAAGAAAAGGGCCAAAGAAGCACCTTGAGGAAGAACCACATTAAAAGCCAAAGCAGTGTTTTCTTAGATGTAGATTAAAAACATCCAATGAATCACTACAGTTAGTAAAAGTTCCATACCGAGATCTGAAATCTGAGAATATTTTGGACCTACGGTGGGCTTTACTCACTTCTAAATATCCAATGTATTAAGATTTAAACTAGAGTGTTCTGAAGGTTGTCTTATGACAGTGGTCCCTGGACAAAGAACCTGAGTACCGCCTGGAAAATCTTAGAAATGCAAGTCCTTGGGGCCCACTCCGGAGTTAAAGTTTGCCAGCAATCTGTTTGGGTTTTCTTTTTTTTAAGATTTTATTTATTTATTTGAGGTAGAGCAAGACTGCATGAGCAGGGGTGGAGAGGTTATGGGGCTCGATCCCAGGACCTTGAGATCAGGACCTAAGCTGAAGACAGATGCTTAACTGACTGAACCACCCAGGTGCCCTCACCAGCAATCTGTTTTAATAAATTGTCTCCAGGAGATTTTCTACCACCCTGCAGTTCGAGA
This sequence comes from Procyon lotor, assembly GCA_028646535.1. Classification (NCBI taxonomy): domain Eukaryota; kingdom Metazoa; phylum Chordata; class Mammalia; order Carnivora; family Procyonidae; genus Procyon; species Procyon lotor. The sequence goes on from CM053614.1 coordinate 73,724,591, forward strand.
AGCAACACTGAAGTTAGGAAAAGGGGCATATTAGTTAGGCCGAGATTCTCGCAGTACTGGTTGCAAAGAGTAAGAGAAGGATGGTCTGATCTAAGGAATGTTGGCTATCAGGTTATCAGAAAAAAATCAGTCTAAATGTAAAATCAAACACAGGATCATGTTGATAAAATATTCTTAGAACAGACATTACTTTCTTGAAAATGCATTGGTTATCTGATAATCTATCACCAAAGCCAATGTTTATAGAAACATTAGAATCATAATAAAAAAAAAATAAAGACCAAGGAGGTGATTGGAAACCATTAGCTGATCATTACCCCACAGAATCTATTACTAGTCAACCCCAGATTTATCATTATAAGGTGGGAAAGGAGACATAAGTCACACCCCATGGATCATGATATTTTCTCACTTCACCCTCCAGCACACCCAGCTGAAAAATAAAGCCCAAGAAATTCTGAAAGCCAAGTCACCACACATAAACTGAGACTATGGCACCTTTTAATGGGTTATCAGAACTGGATCACCTCCTTTGAGAATTAAATGGTTTAAACCTCCTGGAAAGCTTGTTATAGACAAATGGAAAACCTCATCAGAATTTCTCATCTGTTGCTGCTGCTGATTATTATCACCGACATTTTGTATCCGAGAGTGATTTCGGCTGCAAGTGAGAGAAAACCCCAAGCCAGAACCACCTGAGCAGTAAGAAATGGAACCAGGGAACAGAGGGAGGACAGCTCCGAGCCCTGGTCCTCTGCACTCCCTGCTCCTTGCTGCTCTGGCTTCATCCACAGGCGGGCTGCAAGATGGCTGCAGCTGCTCCCATTATCACACCCAGGCATGACAATGTCCAAAGGAAGAAGAGTGGGACCAGTTCTTTCTTGCAGCTTTTCTTTGGCAGCAACAACATCTTTCCCAGAAACCCCCCAGCAGACTTCCGCTCATGTCTTATTGTCTAGAATTGGGTGACGTGCCAGCCTTATTGACACCATTCCCGCTCAGTGGCTACAGCAAATCTTTGGGGATTTACGTGCCAGACTCATGGACCCCCTGGCTTTCTAGGTTCCCCTGGGATATTTACCAAGTGGAGCTGGCATTTAGGCATTTTTATAACATTAATGAATATTTTTTTTCCTTTCTCTGTTGGTAAAGATACTCTCGGGCACAGGAAGGGTAAATGTATAACCATGACTAGCTCAGACTAACCCTTGCGGTGGAATAGATATTGGAAAGACAGTCACTATTATCACTACAAATAACCTCCACTAACAGTTACTACGCGTACTTCCACTGTGCTGGGAACTGTGTAAACCCGCTGTAAGTGTGATATTATTTGAAAATAAATCCAGAAGATATGCAGTTTTATTAATGTCGTGTTACATGGGAGGAAATGTGGGCTGAGGTCGGTGAAATCACTTCAAGTTACACACCTAGTAAATGCTGAGCCAGGACACAAGCTTAGAGACCACTCTGCTGTATGGAGGGAACACACTTAAAATTACTTTGTAGGGGCGCCTGGGTGGCTCGGTGGGTTAAAGCCTCTGCCTTCAGCTCAGGTCATGATGTCAGGGTCCTGGGATCGAGCCCCGCATTGGGCTCCCTGCTCGGTGAGGAGCCTGCTTCCCCCTCTCTCTTTGCCTGCCTCTCTGCCGACTTGTGATCTCTCGGTCAAATAAATAAAATCTTAAAAAAAATTACTTTGTAAATCTGAGTGTACAGTTCAAATATCAGGACTATGTTCAAGGCAAGCATGACGTGAACTTCAGCAAAGGAGGATGGAAAGACAGGAGAAAAGAGGAGATACCAAGTAAGCGTGCCCTTTGTTGCTTTCAATGAGTCCAACCTTTCAAGCTCAAAAATTTGTGTCCTAGGGGCACCTAGGTGACTCAGTCGGTTGGGGTCTGCCTTCGGCTCAGGTCATGGTCCCAGGGTCCTGGGATCGAGCCCCACGTTGGGCTCCCTGCTCTGCAGAGAGCCTGCTTCTCGCTCTCTCTCTGCCTGCCTACTTGTTCTCTCTCCCTGTCAAATAAGTAAATAAATAAAACCTTCAAAAATATTAATAATAAAATTTGTATCCTAAAACACAGAAAGAAGCTGTGTATGTGACTTGGGGAATGTCACAAGGATAAAAAGCACCAGAAAACTGAAGAGAAGAAAGTGCCTGAATTTTCAAGGAGCAGAAGAATAGACTGTGAACCGAATAATAAGAGCGAACATTTATTGAGTGCTTCCTCGATGCCTGGAATGGGTCCAGCGATTTTGTGATGTAGAATTATTATTCTCTGCATGTTATAGATGAAATACGGAACTCATGGGGCTTCTGAAAGGATTAAATAAGTGGTTAGATAAGGAAAGTGTTTGGAATAATTCCTGGCACAGAGTAAAACCCTCCATAAATGTAGGCTGTGATTGTTACGGAGAAACCAACGAAGTTCTCTTCTTTATGCCCGTGGCGTGCCATCTTTATTTCAGCTATTTAATTCGTACTTATTCCATTTAGAGCCGTGATCTGCTTTCCTAATTATTTTTCATCAGCAATATTTTGTAGCAATAGGGTGTATCAAAGGAGGGCGGATTCATTCTGCAGGTAAAGAAACCGGCCAACGGATTAAGCAATGGCCGGGAGATTGTGTGATTTGCTTAGTTGGAGCAGCGTTAGCGCCACGAACAGTAGGACACGAGAGCTCTTACAGCTCCCCTCTCTGACTCACCCGTCTTAACTACACCCGGCCAGGGAGCTGAACTCCTCAGCCAAGCTTAAATTGCTGATCTGTTATTTACTAAACTATTCTCTTTGTCTTCCCTTTGTGTCTTCGGCCTCTGTCTGCAAGCAGTCCTAAAAGTTTCCTATAATGACAGGTGAGGGACGAGGAAGAGAGGCAGGCATATGAAATCCGACACTCGAAAGATGACTTTGTCCTGCAGTATGCTTCAAACAAAGCATTTTTCTGGGCATTAAAACAATGAAAGAACCCCAGCCCCGGCCAATGCTAAATTATTTTGGCACAAGACTCATTCTGCCTCACCTCATAGAAATAGGTGTGTTTGGTTCTTGGACGCACTCGAATCTTTGGGATGTCCTGACTAGCTCAAGAACGAAAAATGTTGCAAATTCTGAGGTGTGAGGACAGTGTTTTTATGTGTTTGCTTGCTTGCTCGGACAGGAATTTAGACCTTTTTCCTCGTGGGTTTTATTAGCACACATTTCCCACTAGATGGCTGCAGCAAATCTCCGGAGATGCATTCTATTAGGAGGAGTGGACCATGCCAAATTCATGGACACCCAGCTTTGGTAGGTTTTCCTGGGATGTTTTTCATATAGAGTTAACATTTTGATGAAATTATTGAATATTTTTCCTTTTTCCAGCAGTTAAGATATTAATTCTGAATTCAAGTCCTTTCTTCCCCCCTCATTTGAAATCACTCTCATCATCATCCTAAATGTGTTTGTCTACTAACGTAATCAAAGATCACCTCATAAAGGAACCTGTATAGCTGATCCTCCAACATGTGGAAACTGTATGTAACCATGATCCAGATAATACAAAATCAAGAGAGGGGCGCCTGGGCAGCTAAGTCGGTTAAGCATCTGCCTTCGGCTCAGGTCATGATCCCAGGGTCCTGGGATCAAGCCCTGCATTGGGCTCCCCACTCAGCGGGGAGTTGGCCTGTCCCTCTCCCTCTGCCTCTGCCCTTCTGCTTGTACTCTTTCTCTCTCAAATAAATACACAAAATCTTAAAAATATATATCTTGGGCTCCATAACCATTTTTCACCTACTATAACCCTCCACCAAGACCTTATCTTGTGTCCTGCTTCTGCTGATGGCTGTAGTCAATCTACATTTGGTAGCATTTAGGTCCTCTAACACACTGTGGGGGAAAGGGAGCTTCCAATCCCATGAGTGGAGAGAGAGAAGGAAGAGGTTATCAAAGAGAACAGGTCTAAGATTGGAAACATCTAGGAATCATTCAGACACTTCATAATGCAAAGGTTAATTGCCTTGGAATATCCAGCATAATGCATTAGTATCTGTCTCCTGGCCTTAGTTATATTAGAAACAGCTCCTTTCTATTGCCTCCTATTTCATCTACAAGCTTGAGAAGACCAAGTTCCATGAGGTAACAGATTGGGGGATGGAGATGGGAAGAGAGAATCCTTCCTATCATATTATATCACTTTGATAATCCCTCCCTTCACTTGTATCATTGATCATTGACTACAAGATAATTTGCTTTATTATGACATTAAATGTATGCTGTATCATATTTATAAATATACAAATACAAATGGGACAGAATAGAAGTGTTTATGTGGGAGCCTGTACAGATTTCCTTCTTGCCCCATCTACTAAAAATACCCTATAACTTACAAGTTGTACCCTGTCACCTTCAGTCTTGTGAAGAGGATGAGTTCTTTCTTACTATAAGAGATGCTAAGTTTATTTACACAATGAAGGGCTTACAGAGAAGTGATGTAGTAAGAGAAACTAAAAACAAACATCTCTTGAAAACTTCAAAGAAAAAAGTAGCAGATGTAAAGAGATAGGGCAATGGATAGAGAACTATATATTTGGATTCCTTTCAGTTTTTTTTTTTGTAAGAGTCAATCATTAGGAATAGAATTCCATATCAACTATTTTTGACTATTAAGTGTGTGCCTTCATTCATATTTTTTAAAATAGCCTTTTTGAAATGCCAGTCACAGATAATGCATTTCTCCATTTTAAAGCATACAATTTAGTGGTTTTTAGCACATTCACAGAGTTCTGCAACGTCACCATTATTTAATTTCAGATTAAATTAATTATTTAATTTTTCACCCAAAAAGAAACACCACACGAACCACTATCAATAACTCCCCATTACCCCTTCCCTAGCCCTTGCAACCATAATATACTTTCTGTTTCTATGTATTTGTCTATCTAGACACTTTATGTAATGGAATATTATAATATTTGGCCTTTTGTGACAATTCAGTAACATAATAATCTCCCTTAGCATAAGAATTTCAAGTTTTGGGGTGCCTGGGTGACACTGTCAGTTAAGCGTCCAACTCTTGATTTTGGCTCACGTCATGGTCTCGGGGTTCTGAGATCAAGCCCAACCTGGGCTCTATGCTCAGTGTGGAGTCTATTTGTCCCTCTTCTTCCCCTTCTGCCCCTCCCCCTGCTCATGCTCTCTCTCTCAAATAAATAAGTAAGTAAGTAAATAAATAAATAAATAAAATCTTAAAAAAAGAATTTCAAGGTTCATTCATGTGATAATATGGATCAGTACTCCTTTCCTTTATATGACTGAATAATATTTCATTGTATGGATATACCACACTTTGTTTATCCATTCATTCACTGATGGGCATTTGTTTCTACTTTTGGACTATTATGAATACTGCCACTATGGACAATCATGTACAGGGCATACGATTTCAGTTCTCTTTGGTATATACCTAGGGGTAGAAATGCTGGGTCATATTTTAACTATATGTTTAACATTTGGAGAAACTGGGCACCTGGGTGGCTCAGTGGGTTAAAAGCCTCCGCCTTTGGCTCAGGTCATGATCTCAGGGTCCTGGGAACAAGCCCCACATCAGGCTCTCCGCTCAGTGGGGGGCCTGCTTCCCCCTCTCTCTCTGCCTGCGTCTCTGCCTACTTGTGATCTCTCTCTGTCAAATAAATAAATAAAATCTTTAACATTTGGAGAAACTGACAAACTGTTGCACTATTTTACGTTATCATCAGCAATATGTGAGAGTCCCAATTTTACCACATCTCTGCCAAAACTTGTTATCAAATTTTGCTTATTCTATATATATCCTAATCATTTTGAAGGGGTATCTCATTGTGGTTTTGGTGTGCATTTCCCTAACATCTAATGATGTTGAGCGTTATTTCATGTGTTTATTGGCCATTTGTATGTTTTTTTAGGAAAAATGTCTATTAATATCCTTTACCCATATTTAAATGTGTTATCTGTCTTTATAGATTCTGGACACAAGTCCCTTATTAGACATATGATTTGCATACATTGACTCCCATTCTGTGGATTGTGGAAGGCTTTCAGTCTTTCACCACTAAGTATGATGTTAGATGTGCAGGGTTTTTTTTTTGTTTGTTTTGTTTTTTAAAGATTTTTTTATTTATTTGACAGAGAGAAACACAGCGAGAGAGGGAACGCAAGCAGAGGGAATGGTAGTGGGAGAAGGAGGCTTCCTGCCGAGCAAGGAGCCTGATGCAGGGCTCGATCCCAGGACTCTGGGATCATGACCTGAGCCAAAGGCAGACGCTTAACGAATAAGTCACCCAGGTGTCCCAGATGTGCAGTTTTTGTAGATGCCCTGCTTCAGGTTGAGAAAATTCCCTTCTGTTCCTAGTTTGTGTGTGTGTGTCTTGAAAGTGTATTGAATTTTTCAAATTTTTTTCCTGCATCTGTTAAGATGATCATGTTTTTGTGTCCTTTGTTTTATAATATGGCATATTATATTGATTTTTGTATATTGAACCAGTTGCATTCCTGGGATAAATACTACGTGATCATGTTATATAATCTTTTTATGTGGATTCAGTTTGGTAGTATTTTGTTAAAGATTCTTTACATATATATTCATAAGAGATATGGTGTGTAGTTTTCTTGTCTGGTTTAGCTGTCAGGATAATCCTGGCCTCATAGAAAAAGTTATGAAGTGTGCCCCTCCTTTAATTGTTGGAAGTTTGTGAAGGATTTGTGTTAACTCTTCTTTGAAAATTTAGTAGAATTGCCTACTGAAGCCCTCTGGGCCTGGGATTTTCCTGGTAGGAAGTTTTAAAATTACTAATTCAAACTTTTACTTGTTATACATCTTTTTAGATTCTCCAATCCTTCTTGAGTCAATTTCAATCATTTCTGTCTTTCTAAGAATTTGTCCATTTCATTTAAGTTACCTAATTTGTTGGCATGTCTTCTATATTCCATGCACAGTTTCAGGTTCTAGGGCTAAGGGGTGAATGATACCTTGCCCTTATGGAGCATACATTCCCTCATAAGAGAGGTGGGCAAGCAGTATAAAAAATAAGTTATATAATATATAAATAATGTCAAAAAGAGTTTTGATCATAACACACAATTTAGTAGATGATAGCTAACAACCTGTTGGATGTTATATTCAAATCATAAGTTAATGAATGAGTAGAACATGCTGGTAGGATGCTTATAGGTTAAACACATTCTCAAAGTGAATTTCCTTTCATATGTCAAACTCATATAATGAATAAATTTGCACATGTATTTTATTTTTAAAATTAAAGTGTGTCCACAAAGATATTAATTGATCAATTAAGACAATTCATTGAGAGGAGGGACAAACCAAGTCAAAACAGCTGTCTTCTTAATTGGCTAGCTTAATTGTGGGGGTCCTTAATTCCATTACATAGCTTATGTGAACCAGTCTATCAGTGATCTCATTTTAACTTAGTCAAAATAAAATAGATATAGCCTGACTGAATGGAAGGCGGTCAACTCAATAGACTGTACATACTGTACAGCTCTGGGCAAGCCATTTGTATTGTGTCGTAATGGTCTATGATTCAGAGCTCACCTCAGCACCCTGGACAGCACCTGGTTAAGTTCTCATGATCACACATGAAAAAAATATTAACTTTAATTACTAAATTATACTAAATTCTTTATTAACACAATCTCATTATCCATTATAACATTGTATGGTAGACGATATCATTTTTCTGTATTTACAGATGAAGAAACTGAGACTCTGAGACATAGGCATAGAGATGGACTTGGAACCTAGGAAATCTGATTTTAAGCCGATATGTTCTACCGCTGTATTTTCCTGCCTCCCTTATAAGTAACATACTATGTATGTAAAAAGTCCTTGCTTTGTCAGTTAAATGTGCTAACCTCATTTCTCCCAAGTTACACTCATTAATTAAGAAATTTGCATATGTAATTTATTTAGGAAGTATGTTTGTGTCCACAAAGCTATTATTTGGTCAGTTGAGACAATTCATGGGGTGGGGGAAGACAGAATAAGTCAAACCACCTGTATTCTATCTAAGCCACTGCTCCCTAAACACCTACACATCCCTATCCTTGTACCCAACCTCAGAGGCACCATTTTCAAAGACCTCCTGAGAAAACACGTTATGTTAGAACATGTGATGGAACTAGGATAACCCTTAAAATAATGGACCAAGTCCAAACATGTTAGCAATTCCTAGACCTACAGATAATGTAAGTGAATGTAATGGTCCCCTGACTCTCTTCAACTAGTGCAGCATGAAATCATCATTAAAACATGTAATTAAAAGATTCAAAATACTTAATTAACTGCAACACATGTAAAATGGAGTAAAAGTCACTCAAGCTATGTGTTTCTGAAATTAAAGGGGTTCACTGTTTGTGTTTTTGGTCCCTTTGAGTTACTTAGAAAACAAAGATGGAGGTGGCTAGACTATTTCTAGAACAATTAAGAACAGTCTTGCTGAAGGCCTGCTTGTCTATCATTGCTCATTATTTATAACAAACCCAAAGTCTTTCATAACAACCCAGAGGACATGCTTTCCCCCAAATATTATAAAACAACACTCAGTGCAAATCCACCTTCACACACTACTAGTAAGCAAAGGAATACAACCTCAAACATGAGGGCAATGTATTGTCGGGCCACTTCTTGGTATCCTTATGTGGAGAGGCTCACCTCTATCTTAAGGCAAATCAAACAGTATGCTTTGCTCAAGTGTATTGTGCTTCCCCTGCCTGTGTAACTCACAATGACCATAATAGGGGCACTCAGTTCTCTGGCTGTCCTATGACGAACACAACTGAGGAGCTTATGGGAAACTGTTTGCAAGCACCATTAGTCATTGTCTGGAGATTTATGATCCACATACAAGATCCACAGTCTGGTGCACACTGATTATTTTACTGCTGAGCTACACCATCTGCCTCCACCCAGGAATCTTAAAGATTTCTTAGATAATGTTGCAGGATCATCTTTTAAGAGGCATTGTCAATGGCCCTCCAACCCCTTTTGACTAAAGCAAAATTGATATGAGTGTGTTAACCAAGGAGTCTTGGAAATTAAAGGACTTAGTACAAATAAATATCCAATCCATGAAAATAAGCTTTTATTAATAGGTTTAGCAAAGGGAAAAAGAAAGTGCACTCCACAGTATCTGAAGATTAAATTAGACATGCCAATACCTACTCTGGTTATAGATTTAAGGATATAAAATGTAGATTTTGATGCAGTAAGAATGCCTTGCTGAAATAAACCATCACTAATTTAAAAGATGGCATGAGAGCTGTGCTTAGCTCAGAGACAGAGACAGAGACCATGCTTACCGAATACTCATGTGCTCCTTCTATGGTAGCGCCTTTAGAAATTATCTGGCATAGCATTCTTAGGGTATGTTTTCTCTAATGATTAGTCTACACCGTCATTATGTATTACCCCATTCCCTTGCAGGTAGGTTAGGGCCATATGTCTAAGTTGACCAATGAGCTCTGACTGTATCCCTTCCAGGCTGAGGCATGTAGGAGCTGGTATGCCTTCTCCATCACTGCCTTCTCCAGCAGAGACAACCTTGGAGAGCAAACACAGATGCTAGAGAATATGGAAGCCAGCCTGGCCAATGCTGGGCTGTGATAAGAGTGAGAAATAAACTTTTATTGTGTTAAACCCCTGAGATTCAAAGTTATCTGTTGCAATTAATTAGTCTGAATAACACAGCCACAATCATCAGATGGCATTGAGATTTCTCACTGCTAAGAACAAATCTTATTTTCACTACCAAACTGGGAATAAATCAGGAAAGAAGTGTTTCTCTTATGGCAAGAGTTAAAGGTTTGTAGCTATTCTATGGTATTGCCTTGAAAAACTAGGCTGATCACAAAGGGTCTTCAGATATTTTGTTCTAAAGGTCAGTTTATACTTTAATTATGGTGAGAGATGAGCAAAATAAAGATCTCTGCCCAGAGATTTTATTGTTGTTACTGTTATTCTAGTCTTATTAGTGGTTGGAAGAACGATATCTAATTCCAGTACCCTGAGCTACCAGTAGCATCGGCCTCCAGACCATGGTAAGCTAACTCCCCTGCAAGAGCTTTAATGTCAAATACTTCCTTGAGGGGCGCCTGGGTGGCTCAGTAGGTTAAAGCCCCTGCCTTCAGCCCAGGTCATGATCTCAGGGTCCTGGGATTGAGCCCTGCATTGGGCTCTCTGCTCGGCAGGGAGTCTGTTTCCCCTTCTCTCTCTGCCTGCCTCTCTGCCTACCCATGATCTCTCCCTCTGTCAAATAAATAAATAAATAAATAATCTTTAAAAAAAAAATACTTCCTTGATTGATCTTTTTGGGCTCAGCATATCACATTAATTGCCTGGATTCAAATGTAGTACAGACAGGGTGGCCAGGAGAGGAGGGCAGAGGAACCAAGGCTTTAACAAGTTGCCATCATGAACTATCTGCCTATAAAGAGTGTATTTTATGGAGAAAATCTCACTGTTATTTCAGAAGGCATCTGTCGCATTATCTAAGCCACAATAGGCAAAACACAATGAAACAATTGTTTGCAAGAAAGTCTTGGCCATAAGCTACATTTGGTGACCCAGGACTGATTACAGTATTGTAAGGATTGTAAACAACTGTGGTAGATGTAAGAATACTGCCTATAACTCATCAAAGGAAATCCTCTCCCATGAGATGTGATTAAGAAGTCTTGATCAAGAATATATGTCAACTTCCTAAAAAAAAAATATATATATATATATATATATATATATATATATGTCAACTTCCTATACCTACTCAAGATGGCGAAATCTCTATTTTCGAAGACAACCCAAAAGGTTTCCCCATTATTCATTGAACTTTTGTGTGTCTTCTTTTTTCCATAATGGCAGCCTTCCTGCTGCATTAGGGTATGCAAAAAAGGGATCCTGCCTCAGTGTGGAGGATACAGAAATGAACAGAGAACCAGCAGCTTCACCAGGCTCGAGAGGAGCTACATCGAACTAAGTATGTACTCCTCTGTAGGTTTCTGTCCTCATAGAGGGACAGCCATTGCATAACACTCCTGGACTCTCTCACCCCTTCTTCATCCCCAGGAAAGGATGAATTTCTTATCTGCTGTGTGACTTTAGAAGCAGGAACTATGACTCTGCAGCTTAGTCCCTCCTTCCCCCCCTTTACTCTTTGAGATTTGTCTGATTGCAGAGAAGATGTGCCACAAGGTAAACTTCAGGGTAAAGCCTCTTGCCCCTGCAGGGGGAGGTCACAATTTTCCTGTCCTGCCTGTGAGGGGGTGAAGAAATTAGTCAACTTCTGAGATTCAGCATCAGGAAATCCTCTCTTGTCACACACCTAAGTTATATCCTCCAATTCAACATTAGCCGGCAATAAACCTAAGTCTTTCATCTTCATTTGCCTGACTCCTCTATCTACTGGTTCAGAACTTTGTATGGGGAAAGAGGTAGGCCATCCCAGGGCAGCAATCCATGTCCAAACTAGAGGAATATGTGCAGAAGGCAGTCTCCTAAGTCCCAAACAGGCCCTAAATGATTCTGACTCTATCAGCCAACTGAACCCAACTCAAGTTGGGGGCGGGAGGTGAAGTAGGGAATGGAGTTTCAGGTGAAGGAAGATACAGTAATGTTTCCTTGAACTTGGGGTACAAAAGCTCTTGGACCTCAGGCAGGAACCGGAACCAGGAAATGGGAGCCCAAATAGATGGAATCTTTCTACCTCTTGTCTTAGCATCTCTGTGAACTTGCTTCATTTTTCTTTCTCTGCTTCTTCAGACCACACAGGGTTGTGTGTGTGTGTGTGGGGGGGGGGTGTCCACAATGATCCAATCGATTGTAACCACAAGGAGAAAAATCATATTGAACAATGTGTCTGTTGTATCAATAAATCTATAACGTAGGTTACCAAGTGTTAGGAATGGGAAGCAGCTGGATGAGGTTTGAAGAAGATAGTGTAAAACAGGTGGTGGGAGAGAGAGACTGGAAATTAAGTATTATCGCACTGGTAGACTGTGCTGAGGGTCCTGAACTCAGAGACCAGAGAGCCCAGATGCAGTTGTCTCCCTTGTCATGAGCAGCTCCTGATGTGCGGACACAGCATAGGCAGACAGCTAAGTGTAACCTACATTGCTTTGTCAGGTGAGTAAATCAGAGGAAGAAAAGAAGAAATCGATGGTATTTCACAGATATAGGTAAAGCTACCTTTGTTCTCTTTTGGTTTTCACTGAAACCCACTCTTACAGGAGGCCCCTCATTTGCTCTTCCAATTTGGTTCAGTGGCGTGGCTTTCCCAGCTTGCTGCAGAATTCTCCCCCTTGAATTTCCTTAGAGTGGACATTGGGTTAGTGCCATCATTTCTTACAACCCCTTTCATATTCCTTTTTATCTTATTTTCTCAGGAAATTCTTTAGAAGGAAAATTTTACATGAAAATTTCCTGAGACTCTGTTTATCTAACATTGTCTTTACGTTACCACCATTGTTGATTGAAAATTTGACTGGATGTAGGATTCTAGCTTGAAAATAATTTTCCTTAGAATTTTGAAAGCACTGCTTTCATGCCAGTCTGTCTCTTACTCCTTTATATGGTGACTTCTTTATATTCCATGCAAGTATTTAGGATCTTTTCTTTACCCCTAGAGCCCTGAAATTTCACAATCATATGTCTATTTGTGGGTCTTTTTCATGCACCTTCTCAAAATTTGGTGAGTAAACTCACTCTTAATTTAAAATAATCCAGTTCAAATTAATACTAATTTAATTTCAACATTATATAGGAAATTCTCCCCAAAACATATCCCTTTCTTCCTCCCTTCGTGGGCTGTTATTGTCACACAAAGTACATCTTTACATGTTATAAGTCCACCAGCATAGTTTTATTAGTTATAAATTATTATTTTAATTATAATTTTATGCAGTTCTCTTTTTAAAAAAACAGCAGAAGAGATGAATTATGAGAAAGGCAATTTCAATCTAAAGATTTGTGTCTCTTTAACTCTGACAAATTTTCTACTATCATTTCTTTAATAGTATCTCCCTTTTTCCTTGTTTTCTTTTCATGAAGTTCATATTAGTGAGAATTGTTATCTCTTTGTAGCTTTGCTGTGCCATCCAAACTCTTCTGTTATTCCACCAAGGTTTACTTTCCAAGAGAGCTCCTTCTTATTCTCTGTTCCTTTTCTATAGTACTTTGTCCTTAATTTATGGATATATTTTATTAATTTATTAAGTTAAATAGTAATACATGCTCCTGGGACAAAACTCAATAGTTAAAAAAAAAAATGTAGTGACAACTAAGCTCTCTCTCATCCAGTTCCCGGCCCTAGGGATGACCTTGTTATTAAGTTGTCGTGAAACCCTCAGAGATATTTCATGAATTTTAAAAATATATATATACACTTTAAAATACATTCTTGAATCTCTCCGAAAATGTAATTTTAGTTTTGATTCTGTTTTTTATTCTCCACTAAATTATCTCTCTCTTTTTTTAAAGATTTTATTTATTTATTTGAGAGAGAGATAGTGAGAGAGAGCATGAGGAGGGGGCAGGGAGAGGGAGAAGCAGGTTCCCTGCTGAGCAGCCAGAGGGAAACCACGCCATTCAATCCCAGGACCCTGGGATCATGACCTGAGCTGAAGGCAGCCGCCTAACCGACTGAGCCACCCAAGCACCCAATTATCTAGTATTTATTGGGGATCAGATATTTTCTTTATCTTAGACTCTGATTTCCAGGTCCTTGTTTTCTTCCTATGATCTGTTGTCCATTCACATGTAAACATAGACTAGATGACTCTTCCTACGTAGCAGATAAGGATTTTCTCCTGTTGCAAATGTTAGTATATTTTCTTGATCCTTCTCACCCCTGAGTAGAAAAGCTGCCTCAGAGCTATGTTTACGTGTGGCAACAGTGGTAGAGTCAAGATGAAGGACTCATTCTAGAATGAAGAGGTTGAGAGCTGGTCTATGTGCTGGCCAGATGGATGCATGGAGGGACGGAATCCGCCCAGCACTGTCCCGCCAGGCAGTCCTCTCTATGCGCTTACACCGACTTCTACTTAATGTCTGCTTTCCATCTCCCTCCTCGCTCTCACATTCCACCCCTACCAACCCCTTGTCCAGAGTCCCTCTGGATTGTGCTCGGCAGGAAAAAGTTTTGGGCATTGGAAAAAAATGCAGTGCATGTCCCCCAGACTTGCCTGTCAGGACACTGGGGTCATAACGTGGAAGAAGAGCCCAGAGTGGGGGTGGGTGCTTCTCTACGGAAGGAGAGAAGAGACTGTCAGTCTGTTCACTGTTCACACAGTCTCTTGTGTGGAGAGACTGTCAGTCTGTTCTTGGGGATTTGGAGACACATTTTGGGGGGAGCCCCGGAACAGAGCCGGAGAGGAATGCTATTTTTATTCATCTGTTCCTACATGGTCCCCCCACTCCCCATCTGGAAGTTTGGTATTTCCTGAAAAACCAAAAGACATTTCCTGAAAGACACCGGGCAGCCCTGTCTGTCCCAGGGTTTCTCATTAGTTTCAACAACAGGGCAAACACACTCTGCTTATCATTTCGTCCTTATAAATACAACAACACGCAAAGCTTGTCACACTCTGGCCATCCTTATGGCTCTATCTCCCTGGGAATAGCTCTCCTTTACTAGTTCAAGGTACACTGTTCTCTTCTTCTGACAGAAGGGCCTTCACTCACCTAGGCTTCTAGCAACACTATAAAATTAGAAGAGGTGGGGGAAAACTTCAGAAGTTGCAAAACAGATGATTAACAGTAATGCCGTGGCCTTATTAAGTTAAGGAGATCACGCTGTTCGCCCATTCACACATGCTTATTGATTTAATGTTTTGTAAATTTAGCTCTCTGGAGTCTCAGCTGATGTGTGGGCGCGTCAACCAACCAGACTGATATCTGTGCCATAAGTGAGAAAGAACTTGATAATTTATGAGTGGTGAAATCCAAAGTCGGACAGGTTTCCCCTGGGGAAAGGGAAAAAACACACGCGGCTCGTCGTAGACAACTCTCTTCTCTGGCTCTTTGATTTTAAGAAAGTAATGCCCTTTCAGGTGCAGCGGCCGGAGGGGAACCATGCCATTCAACCAGCCCGCATTTTCTTTGATGAAGCCTGGCTGAGAGGAATGTGCCTGAGTGGCAGGGGTTTTCTTCTTGCTTTTGCCCTTGCATCTGTGCAGAGGCTGCCCTTGGCTCCTGAGGACAGCCGGGGAGTGAGGGGACACTTCTGGGACGTCCGGGCTTTGCTACTAAGTGACCGGCCAACGGAGGTCCCATGCTGAGGGAATAGTTAGTAGATCAGGTCCTTCTCGAGGTCTGATAAGAGGCCCTCTCTTTCTCACATGCCCTGCATTTGACAAAAGAGCTCTCTGGTTTTTATTCTTTTAAAAGTATGGGAAATGGATTTGGTTATAAAGGGGCAAAGGAAGTTGTTTCGTTGGAGAGAAGGGTACTAGGGAAGAGTTGCTGGAGAATCCTCTTAGAAAAACACCCTTCCCCACAAACGTATGCACATGCGGATACACGTGCTTGCACACATATTCACGCTCACTCGATGATGGCGAGGATGGCGAGGATGGGTAATCTTTTTTTTTTTTTTAAGATTTTATTTATTTGACAGAGAGAAACACAGCGAGAGAGGGAACACAAGCAGAGGGAGTGGTAGCGGGAGACGCAGGCTTCCTGCCGCGCAAGGAGCCCGATGTGGAGCTCGATCCCAGGACCCTGGGATCATGACCTGAGCAGAAGGCAGACGCTTAACGACTGAGCCACCCAGGCGCCCCGAGGATGGGGAATCTTGAAGGCAAAAAGGAGGAGCCAGCCAGTCAGTCCCCTTCCCCTGACAATCTTGTTCTCCTTTCATTTGGAGAGGTCCGTGGCAGCTCAAGGGCACCTGAGCCAGAACACGGATCTGAAGTACAAAAGCTTGTGTCAAAAGTTCCTCACTTGGGGTGCCTGGGTGGCTCAGTCGGTTAAGCTTCTGCCTTCAGCTCAGGTCATGATCCTGGGGTCCTGGGTTCAAATCCTGTACTTCTTCCTCTGTCCCTTCTCCACTCATGCTCTCTCTCTCTGACAAATAAATAAAATCTTTTTTTAAAAAAAATCCTTACCACCAAAGCAGCACAGATCCCTCAGGGACCACAGGCTTCGGTGCAGGACATAAGCTACTTTGGCTAAGTTTCGCCACTGGCCATCGTGAAGGAGAGAGAGGTCTGGAAGTCAGGAAGTTGAAGCGGGCAGCCGTCACTGGTCTGAGGTAGTTCTGGGAAACGGTCAAGCACGTATCGTTCATTTCTTGGTGAAAGCCCAGAGCTGTTCCTTGGTTCTCAACACTCAGCTCAAGCTCACAGCTCTTCCAGCAACGACATTCTTTCGTGTTCTGGGGATTCTCCATGCATCCTGTTATCAGTTTCATGTGCATATGGGCCAAGATAGCCACAAGCTCAGATCTCGTCAAGATAAGCTCTCTTCTACCTGCAGACCTTATGAAGTCACTGTGTGACAATCCCTTTGGGGTCTAAGAAACTTCACTGTTCAGCAGAGTCAGTGAAGCACATCTTGACATCTTTAGAAGACCTTCTGTCTATCTGAGAGAGTCTAGGAGGTGGCATCTTCAATTATTCTGAGGTTTACAAGAAGGATCTTACAGGTCCATCCTAGATTTGATCTTTGCTTGGAAGCCATTTCCTAATTTGAGAACAGCCTGCCATCTTCAGAGACTGAGAAAATAGGCACTTTTCTTTTCAAATCTAAAGAATCTTGAGGCCTCTGGGTGGTTCAGTGGGTTAAAGCCTCTGCCTTCAGCTCAGGTCATGATCTCAGGGTCCTGGGATCAAGCTCCGCATCGGGCTCTCTGCTCAGCGGGGAGCTTGCTTCCCCCTCTTTCTCTCTCTTTCTCTCTCTCTCTCTGCCTGCCTCTCTGCCTACTTGTGATCTCTCTTTCTGTCAAATAAATAAATAATCTTTAAGAAAAATAATAAAGAATCTTGGCTCCTTTACAATTTTCCAAATTTTACTGCAAAGCAAACAATCGCTGTATTCATTTTTTCTCTCTGTATAACAAATTATCACAAACTTAGTAGCTCAAAGCCACACAAATTTATTATCTCATGGCTTCTGTGGATCAGGAGTCCAGCATACTCTTAACTGGGTGCTCTGCTCATGGTCTCACGGGGCTGAAGTTCAAGGTGCCTGTCAGCTGTCTCAACCTGAGAAAGACCTGCTTCCACACTCCCTTGGGTGATGGCAGAACGGATATCCGTGGGTTGTGTAACTGAAGTCCCATTTCTTCCTGCTCTCAGCTTTCAGAATATTGCCATGTGGCTTTTCCATGGCTCCTCACACTTTTAAGTCTCTTCACGGAAAAGGCCTCATCTGGTTAGGTCAAGCCCATCTAGGATAATCTCTTGATGAATCAGAAGTTAACTGACTGGGGACTCTAATTACATCTGTGAAATTCCTTCTGCTGATATCATTCCTTTGGCTAGACCAACCTAGCCATGGGTGCAACACCGGGAGGCATAGATCATGGGGCCATCTTAGAGTTCTGGGGGCCATAGTTCCTTTTGTGGTTTGTTTTTCTTTTCCTGTTCTATTATAGGTAGCTAAACACCCCAAGCAGAACCATCAGGGCTCTTCATGGAAACTTCCTTAGCTAGATCATCAAATTTATTACTATATCACATTTTCTAATTTTCATATTCTGCCACTACATAACAAGGGTCCTGTTTCTCTAGCTTCTAATAATATTTTCTGCTCCTTCCTTTAGGCCCTTACTGACAGCTTCCTCGAGGCCTTTTAGACTTCTCCTAACACTCTTCTTAAGGCCTTTTAGGTTTTCGCTAATGTTCTCCTTGTGACCCTTCCAGCTTCCATCAACCAGCTGTGTGATGTCAAAGCCAAGGACAAGTTTGGGTTTTTTCTCGTGGCAGTACCCAAATCAGGCACAAGTACCAAAATCTACAATCAGCTGGCCACAGCGATAGAGCAAGTCACTCTAAAACTCATAGACTTAAAACAGCAATAATCATTTTTTTAGCGCTTGAATCTGCCAGGATAATTCCAGACACAGGTCTGTGTTTACTGAACCAATTAACACATAAGATGAGATGAGATTACTTTGTTAGCATAAAATTCTCTGGTCTAGGAGTTCTACTTTTTTGCCATCGAAAATTAGTTGTTTGGACCAAATTCCCCACGGGGAACAAATAAAACCTGGAAACCACACACACACACACACACACACACACACACACACACACAGACACCAAGACAGCTAAGATGTGTGAGGAAAATATCTCAGGTAGAGGAAGGAAACCCAAAGAGGTGAATCCGGCATTTGGTGCCACTATCCTCTCAGGAGAGATAGTATTGTTCAAGCAGTCAATGAGAAACTGAGCAGAACTTTCAGCAGACACAAGTCTATGGGGCCAAAGCTGAAGTTCAAGGCTTGTCAAAGAAAAGCAATCTATTTCTTTTCTTTTTTTTTTTTTTTAGCTTTTCTATTTTTTTATTAATTTTTATTAACATATAATGTATTATTTGCCCCAGGGTACATGTCTGTGAATCGTCGGGCTTACACATTTCACAGCACTTAACAGCACATACCCTCCCCAATCTATTTCTAAAGGGATTCCAAAGGGTTTTGTATACAAGGACTAAGAGTAAACTGGAAACAGATCAGCCTTCCCAGATCCTAACATCCAACTTCAGATCACTGTGATTTCTGACTGTAAGGTGAGCTAGAGACTAGCTCAAGGTCCACTTGCAGAAGTAAAAGATAATTCTCTTTGAAGGAAGATATCATTATGCAGAGCTTCCATTTCCTCTCCATTTTTACATATAGTGTCTGGTACCCAATCAAAAACATTTTGGAAAAAAAAAAGACATTTTCGTATTTGAGAAGATGGGACTTGGTTGAAAGCCCAGATGATAAAACTTATTATGGATGCATATTACTTATCTGATGGAGTCACCAGTCGTGAACTTTAAAAAAAATAGGTTCAAGGAACCAACAGAACAAAATAGAGAATTTCAGAAGAGAAATGAAAAGGATGAAATAGTACTCAGAAAACTACAAAGTGCTCATGAAAGAAATTGAGGAAGACACCAAAAAATGGAAAAACGTTCCATGCTCATGGATTGGAAGAACAAATATTGTGAAAATGTCTATGCTACCTAAAGCAATC